>CM075015.1:8758475-8838299 GCA_037576675.1 Pangasius sanitwongsei | reverse complement strand
TATTTTTCTATCACACAGAACTCCCGACACCTTTCTCCACCCATTCCAACCTGCCTGCACTCGCTTCTTTACCTCTTACCAAATTTCCAAAATATCTGACAAATGATTACACCAAATTGACAGCTAGTCAGTTAGACAGCTACTATTACAAGCATTAAAATATCAGCTTTATTTTTTAGTTCATTACCAAGAGTAGTGACATAAACAAAGCAATGAAGCTGTCAGCACTAAACAGATTGTGTGTTTTAGAGGAATAACATTTTGAAATGAATTACAGATCATCACATAAGTTGACTAATTTTTTTTTAATCATGACAGGATTTTTTTTACTGTTCTTATAATTATTATTGTTTGCAGAAGACACTGCCATAACGACAGTAGCATTTTACTATCAGATTGTGCATGTATATTCTTTACTTATACATGCATAATCTGATAATAAAATGATAGACTTATGGTAAATAAGTACTGGTCTATGTTTTGAATGCCACAAAATACATTTTAATTGACTCAGATCTCAGTTTCAGCAGTCATATTAAAGTTAAATGTTGCCTTCTACCAATTCATAAATGGCAAGATTAAGACGCTTTGAGTCTGCACAAGACCTAGAAAACTTATCTATGACTTTATTTTCAGCAGACCTGATTGCTGTACTACCCCCCCCTCTACTGATCTTCCCAAAAAGTCCATCAAACAGCTGCAGTTCATTCAGAACACTGCTGCTAGAATAATATGTGGACATATTACTCCAGTACTCAGATCCTCACCATGGCTCCCACTCAGCTACAGGATTAACTTCAAAGTTCTTGTTTATAAACCACTAAAAGGCCTTGGCTCTTAATACAACTGAAAAATGTTGGATAAATATATAACCCTAATAGGCAACTCAGATCAGTAGGTTCTAGTCAGCTAACAGTGCCCAGAATTAGGACAAAGCATGGTGAGGCAGCTTTTAGCTACTCTTCTGCACTTATCTGGAAGAAACTCCCAGATGATGTCAGATATGCACACACTTTCACCTTTTTCAAATACAGACTGAAAACATTCCTGCTGACCTGTGCCTTTCAAAATCTGTAAGCAATCTTGCTGCACCTTTAGCTTTCTCTTTATATTCTTTTACTTGATTATGACCTAAATTATATTGATTTTAATCTTTATTTTAATCCCTAACTTCATTATATATTTTCTTTTTTGGTAAAGGACTGAACTGTATGAAGTTGCGCTATAAATAAACTTGTCTGGTTTGCCTTGCCTTTTTAGGAACATTGTTAAAATACCTCAACAACGGGAAACAACCGCTGTGAAATATCAACTTATTATAAAACCATCTAATTATGTAGTGGTATGAAAGTTGGTTTGTATAAACCTTGTGGGTAATAGATCATGTCATTACTGTATCAGGGAGGTGCAAAATAAGCTGCTGTGAGAGTGGCCCTAATGGGATGCCCAAATTGTTCAGACTGTGACCTTGTTCTTGTTTTGACTTGCTAGGCTGCAGAATTGGAAATGATTATTAATAGTATAATTTTTTATTCTAAGGTCTACAGGCAAAAGATGTTCCAGCTAGCATGTATCTTCTAACAACAACACCCTGTCAAAATCATACCTAAAACAGCACATTTGGAATGGCAAAGAAAGCGTTAATATTCGAGCTGAGAAAGAATGAGCTCGAATGACATGCAGGTAATAGTCTTACTTCTTGCTCTTAAATCCTTTCTCTCAATGTGCCACTAAATGAGAACAAAGACATTGTTTTAAAAGCCCTACGTCGCTTGTTTGTCCTATTTTACACCACTAGGCGGATCAATATGTAGCCAACACACTGTAGCTAGCCAGCAGGCCCAGTTAGCGCACAAATTCGTTAGGAAAAGTCAAAGACTCGTGTTAGGCTATAGACTACAAATGGCTTTGTGATACTTATATACTTTATACATTCATTACGGCTAAGTTCTGGGTCTTTGTTTTATTCATCCTACAATGAAATGCTGGTCATGAACTGACAAATGTATACTTGAATGAAAAAAAAATTACAATTCAAAAAGTGAATTGTAAGAAATGTTTTGATTGCCTGTACTGTAATTAGGAAAAGTCAGGGCTAGCTTCTACAGAAGAGCACAGAACAGAGGCGGAGCTAAGGGGGTGGGGTGTGCTGTGGGGAGGAGGAGGAGGGGTTAACACAGCACACATACAGCGCATCTGATTATGTACGTGTCCAATAACATGGTTCTGCGCTGTGACTGCGCTGTAATGATGTTCATAAAGGGTCAACGAAATAGTCATTTAACCGCACCAAACGTCAAATGAACTCGTATCTTAATTTGTTTAGTCACATTTCATTGGCTACCAGGTGTTCTAGGGAGAAGCAGTATAGCCAATAAGAATCGATTATGTTTGAACGCTACTAGCCAACTAGCTACATTCTGGGGAAAAAGATATCGAGTGACAGCCGATTAAGTGAAGGAGGAGAAAAAAGAGTGTTGCTTTTAGGATGTAAGAGGTAATTTCACCCCTCTTACGAACATTATTTTAATTGTTTTTACTGTAAAGGCCATAAAGGTATTTTATGTCCTACGCCTATTAACGTTATTAATATGGCAAGATCGGTTGGTATTAGATTATCCCTTAAATCATTTAATGACAAATTCTGAACGCCACCGCCGTTTCTACCCAAATTGCTTGATTAATTATTAATAAATTCGTGGCTACGTCACTGGCACAGAATCATATGAATGGGCAATTGCCGATGACGTCACCATGATCTAACTGTAAGAGGGAATAATATTAATAGAAAGCTGCAGGGAAATGTTTAAAATGCCAAACTGAGCAAACTGAGCAGACAAACCACATGATTAGAATAACTATTCACAAATATATATCACATAAGAAAAGCCATATTGTTCACTTTCTGATGAACAAAAAATATAAACAAAATGTTTAGTAAAATACAAAATGAAATTAGTTTATTTATTTGTTTGTTTGTTTGTTTGTTTGTCTGCTCTCTCTGTCTCTCTCTCTCTCTCTCTCTGAGTTGATCAGAGCTTGTCTGGTCATTAACAAGATGGGTTGTTCTGTAGAAGAGAACTAAAAAGAGAATTAACCTTACTGTCAGCCAAAAAAAATAGCAAAATCAGTCTGCGATTTGCTGTGCATACTAGTGCATAGTAACACTATGGTGTTCTATCACAACATTAAACATAGAAAGAGCAACGTGTAACGTAAAATCTTTATGTCAGTCCTTTATTTATTTGCTGAGACACAAACCACAGACCTGTTGGGATACCTGTAACTATGCGTAAAACTGAGGGGAGGTGACTGAAACACTCAAGGACACATTTGAAAAAGCTGGCTAACAAGCTCTGAACTTTTGCCCGCATGACTATCCCTTCTCCAGAAATGCGACACCACAGTAAACATACTGACAAGTAACAAATTACTGTGGGCGTCATATTGTTAGTTGCTCTTGTCTTTCCATGTACCAGTGAATGAACTCCCAATATTCGAGATCCTTCTACCACCTCCTTTGTGCGTGGGTTTTGATGAAGAGGGGCTTTGCTAAACTATTGTCACTCATTAATGATTAGCTGTAGCTTTTCGTTCCCCCGCCAACGCTTGTCAGGTTTTCTAAGTGTGCACCAAATCAGCGACGTGTAACAGACTCCAAGGTGAATGAGGATGACATATTTGGTGTAAAATATGGACCGGCAAGTAAAATAAGTTGTGATTGGATAATTTACCAGACACAGTCATTTATCCAGATGTAAAAGTACACATTTGCATTTTTTTACACAAATTTGCATGTCTTGGGACTACATGGAAGCTCTTTTCCTGCTGGTCCGGACTCAGCCCATGGCTTGCTGTCCACCTAACCTAGTTTTGGTAACAGATCCGTCCAGTGATTCAATTAAACTGCCCCAAAGTCGACCCGGGACCAAACTGAAAAGATGGCGTCACTTCCAATTCGAGTGTTAAACGGATTTCAAATCTGAGTAGAGATATTGAACTCTGCATGAAACTTATGTGAGATCAGGGGAAATGAGACGCTGGGATTTAGCTTTCCAGAGTAAAGATAGAGAATAATTCTATAAAATGAATACCATACCATCTTAACTAGCCTAGCCAAATAGTACATTTGCAGTGGTATGAAGGCCTATGAGGAAAGAGAGGAAGACGGGTTAAAATCTCAAAAGGACATTTGTCCCTTTCTTCGTTTCTCTTTCTCTCTTTCGGGAGAGCCTTTCACGCGGGGCTTGACATATTCGTGCTGTTATCAGATTGATGGGCCAGTTTGATTGAAGTGGCTTTGTCATGCAAATGTCAAGCGCGTGATGGATGGTCACCGTGCGCTGACAAACTTCTGGAGGTCCCCACACCATTGGCGCCGTGACGGCTCACGTGACCAGCAGCTGAGGTATAGATGTGTTATAGGGAAGCAGGAGCAAATACTCTGGAGGTAATCATTTTCTCTTTTTTTCCCTCATGACATACTGCTGCGAGGTTGTAGCACGAGCAATTTCAAACTCGCGTCCTTCTCCTCTTCGCCATCAGATGCGCATGGACAATTCCAGAATGAACTCGTTTTTGGAGTACACAATTTGCAACCGGGGAACGAGCACTTACCCCCCAAAGTCTGGATACCATCATTTGGATCAGGCTTACTCGGGCCCCTTTCAGTCCGGTGACAGCTATAACGCTGATGGACGACTTCACGTAGGGGGCAGTGCGCCGGCAGCTACGGCACAACATCAGCACCAGAGTGGAGGCTATGCGCATCACCAGCACCAAAATCAAACCAGTGGCATGGGCCTTTCACCTTACGGTAGCACAGGCTATGGAGCGCACGCCTCTGCCACCCCGGACTACGGCCATCAGCAGTATTTCATGAACCACGAACAGGATGGAATGTATTATCAGTCTTCTGGCTTTGTTGCTCCAAGTGTCGGTCCTAATTATGGATCCTTGGCCGGTGCGTATTGTAGCACGCAGGGAGCAGTTCCGGCGGCGACATATCAACACATGAACGGCTGCGAAGGCCAGGACCACCAACTCCTCTACGGCCAGGGTACATACGCCGACCTATCATCCTGCCAGCAGAAGGAGACAGGCTCGGATCAAATGCCAGGGAAGACCTTTGACTGGATGAAAGTTAAAAGGAACCCTCCTAAAACTGGTGGGTTGTTTTTGTTCCAACGACAGTGAAACTCGTATATTAGTCATAGAAAATAAATCATTGTTGAGTTTTAAGCTCGTTACATTATTACTTTTATCTTTGATCCACAGTAGGTATATAGGCCAGGCTTTCTTGGAGTGTAAGGCCAGGCTTGCCTTTCTCTACATTTTCTGCTCACATTAATGTGTCGAAGAGATATGCTTTCTTATCCCTTGAAAGGGCCCTGCTTTGTTGCCTTTAGGTTGCCCTGGACCTCTCTGTTAGTTTTCTCTGGCATTTTTTTCTTAATTTTCCTTCTTTACTCTATTCAGGGCTCTCTGTCAAGTATCTAAAACACTACCCCTTACGCACAGGGACTCTTACTGTACAAACAGAGAGTCATAAAGTACCTTTGGGGGATACCCAATTATAGCATGCGAATGGATGCGAACTGCTATGAATTCACTCACAACTGATATGTAAACTTATGTGTAAAAAAGCACTATTGTGAGTTTATCGATACTTGGTTAGAATATTTTATTATTTGCAATATGGTATTTAATGTGCACTGTTTATTATTTTAACTCTTTTTTTAATACCTTTCACACAGCAAAAGTGGCAGAGTACGGCCTGGGTCCACAAAACACAATCCGTACAAACTTCACCACAAAGCAACTTACAGAGCTCGAGAAAGAGTTTCACTTCAGCAAATATCTGACCCGAGCTCGCCGGGTGGAAATCGCTGCCACGCTTGAACTGAACGAGACGCAGGTGAAGATTTGGTTCCAGAACCGACGAATGAAGCAGAAGAAACGGGAAAAGGAAGGACTCGCTTCTACATCCTCCACCTCATCCAAGGACTTCGACGAGAACTCGGATCATTCTACAACAACATCTCCAGGCACGTCCCCAAGTCCGGAAACCTAACGAAATAAGCGGAACTTAAAGTCCTAACATGAACTACAGGCCTTTATAATATAAAATAATATTTCCTTAAACATTCCAAATCACGTCGAACACACCTTCATATTGAAATGGGACACAGGCTATACATTTTCCCTTAACTTTGACCTAAAGGGGAGATAACAGTTTGTCCTACAGCAGCATATGTGGAATAAATTTAGACAGGTTGTTTAAGATGAACTCCCATTTCTAATTTCTAGGCTAATTCAGGGTTCGCTAATTCCGGCTTTCATCCAAAAAGTCGGTAATGCACTTTTAGCTTGTTTACAAGTCTCTAAATGGATCTTTCATTCTGACCTAGAGGGAGTCTATAAGAGCAAAATAATAACTTTTGTATGTTGGTTTATTTTTTGTGACTATGTAGATATACCTTTGTGAAGTATTTGTTGAAAGGAGGCTATGTCCTAAGGTTTAATCGGACCGTTTGCACTATGCGGTTACAGGGTAGGCCTTCACGCCACTGATGCACCTCACTCTGTTATTACTGTAATCCCAACTACGACTGAATGAATGATATAATTTTTCCTCTTTGGTGCTTAATTTTAAAACGTAAACCAGACCACGAAGTGCTATGTATTTAACGATTCAGGATTTTTGTAACATGGGGTATATGGGATGCATTTGGTAGCCTTATTTCAATTTCGTGCCACAGACAAAAGTTTTTGAGACTTAGAGTGCAGTTGTTTAGGTTAAATACAGGGTTATTATGTACTTTTCGTTATCCAAAACCTATAGATAATGATATATATATATATATATATATATATTTTTTTTTTTTGTGGAGTAAACACAGACTGGCTGAGTTTTATTAGTTTGTCTGTATGTTTTAACGAAAGTGTTATTTCAAATTATGTGTCTACCTCAAATAATAATAATTAATAATAAACGTATTTTCTACTGATTTACTGGGCTCATCAAATATTTTTTCCAGCTCTGTAACATGTATTGTTCATTCATCCATCCAGTCATTTTCAGTAACAGCTCTATCTTGTTAATGGGACGCGGTAAATCGGGAGCTAATCGCGAAAACATTGGGAGCAGTGCAAGGACAAGCTACTTAAAGTGCATTGAGAAAGTTTCCTTTAAACAGACCTATAATAATTTAACATCATTTATTCACACGCACACGTACGCGCGTGCGCACGCCACTTTGCCTAGACAGTGATAAAGTGAGCACCAGTCACTGTGTTGTTGCGAGGGCTCGCGCTGACCTTTTTACCTCCGCGCGCCTCTGGGAGCTCTAAACAAGTAAACAAACTCGAAAACACCCTGTTTCAGTGGTACTAGCTGCTGCGAAACCTTTGTTATTTTAACCAAAGTATATTAAGTGCTCGGTTCTAAGCATAGCTGATGATAGATTCATTATATGACCGTATTTTTAAGGCGTAAATTTGCCTTATTGCAGGGTTCATTAAAACATCCTTGCTAGTGTATTTAAGAGAATGCAGACGTTCTCATGCATCACACGTTAAACTGGTACACCAAAACCACCAGTGCTCAAATGAACAGTTAAAAAATATCCATATAATTTCGCAGTTCTCAAACACTACCCTTTAAAAAAAAAAAAAAAAAAAAAAGAGGCAGATCAAATACCTAAAATCTCAACACCCCAAATAAATGCGATTATTAAACAGAAAGTGGCTTTTGATAGGATCTGGACACTTGGCTCTATTAAAATGTCACAAAAATAAGCTAATTGTTATTTTATTAATCAATTTTAAAAAAGCATTTAAAGTCGAATGTTGATTAAAAATATTTTTATTGCATGTAAACAAAATCTTTACATTCGCAAACATCTTAACATTTTAGTTACGATCAAATGCTACATTTATTGCTGTCTTACGGAGAGAAATGCCAAAGACATATGCTTAAGTCTTAAAGACATACAGGCCTGTATGTGTGCCCAACTACAATACTTCTCAAGTCTTTTGTGAAAGCTAGCTACTCATTTGTTTTATTGTGTAAAATCGTAGATTTCTGCGTAAAACAATTAATACAAGGACTAGAGTGTGGTGGTACACAACACAAGTGGCCTAAATCACAGGCTAACTCGGCAAGTCTTTTCTGGCCATCTGCTTGCTCAGTTGGTGTGGATTTCAGTCACGCTGTTCGGGGCGTTTGTCCTGTACCCCCTCCTCCCCCTCCCCAAACCAGCTTTGATCACATTGCTGTTCCCCGCAGTCAACATCCCGAGTGTGCATTGAAACGCAAAGAGGCCAAAGCAAACGGACCCGGGTTTACCCAGAGGTCACTGTAAAATTCAGGTGAACTCTTACATGTACGAAGTTTTCCAGACCAACCAATTAATGTGCTTTCTTTCGTTCTAACGGTTTAAGTACATAATGTGGAAAACTTCATTCTTGCACCATATTAAAATCCCAATCCAAGGGCAAAGGATCCTGGAGCCTTACTCATACAAAAAAAAAAAGGCGCATTCGCCACTCGAAATTTAAAGCACGAAGATGCTTCAACATGAGCCTCAGCTTCATAGCCTCCTCTCACGGCGCACGAAGTGTCTGATACTTATTTGTACACGTTTCTGGTCAGGAGCTTCAGACTCTTGAAGGTTGCATACTTACATGCACCAGCTGCTGACGAGTAAACAAACTTTTAAACACTCGATAAAATCTTCAGAAAAAGATATAGTTACTGAATAACTAGATATTGAGTAATGTCCAAGGCGTCATGTCTTATTCAAAAATTTTACTTGAAAAATTTATTGGCCAACTCACACTAGTTACTATGAGATATTCTTAGAACAGGGACAATGCAAACTTTGTCGTAGTGGATAAAGTGCTGAACAAGGTTAGGAGTGAGAAGCTGACCCATGCACAGCCCTTATTAAAAAGTTCATTTTAACGGCCCCCCAGATACTCATTTATTTTCGGTGCTGCAGCCACAGAGAAATCAGGTCTAATCGTCTTTCATTACAACCTGTGTTAAAATCGAAGTTGATTATGTTTATTTGTTGAAATATCAAATTCACAAGTAGCAGTGTGCACTGTGGCAGCAGTTAAAACTCAAACTTCATGAAAGTTCTGAGGAGAAAACCTCACTGCATTAACAAACCTTACCTGATCATATACGGTAATATGCATGTTTCTAATACTCCGAGCACCAATACGGAATATTTTCACATTATATTTATTAACCCAGTGCAAGAAAGCACACAGATTAATGCTCCAGTGTCCGCGGATTTGACGCACATGAGTCGTGCCCAAAGAAGTCTCGGACAAATAAAAAAATCTGATTAGGGGGCTTGAATTAATCGTAATGTACCATGCTATGTTTATTATCTAAGGCAAAACCATAGAGAATACAAGACATACCAAAATTAAACTGTTGTTAAACCTATTATATAACTTTTAGCTTAATGTATTCAATTCGAGTTTTGAGAAACAGGCTATATATAGACGTAAAAGGCATCAAAATGCATGTTATAGTGAAATATCAATCTGCAACACTTGATGATAAAGTTTGATAAATTAATCCCAATAGATTAAATAGCTAATATTAATGCAAAAGTCTATTAATGTAGTAATGTAGGCCTATATTTATTTAGTATCCTATATGAAAGTATATAGCCTATTATTTCTGAAGAGTGTAGATTGGCTATCAATAGGATCACACTTTTGTCCTGTTAGTGATGAGATTAGTTGCTTGATATAAGAACGTCGCTATAATTAGTTAATTGATATAAGCTACTCATAGTTTAATTTGACGTTTGCGGTCATGTTGCCTAGTCAGAATTCTCCATCAGCACCAAAATGGAAGGGCCACAGCAGTTTCAGCTTGGGTTTGAGTAAATTATGTGAGTAAAAACAGAAGTCTAGTTGTTACCCGATGAATTCAGCCTGAAAGAATCTCACGCAGTGAGTACACCCACCCACCCACACATTTACACTCCTGAGAGATCCTTAAAATTAGACATCAAATTCAAGCTTCAGCGCCTGTTGTATCACGTCACATCCGAAACACATGTGGTGCGTGGCAGGTGAAAGATTCGTGCACCGAGTTCAGAGGGTGCTGACAAGAGGTGCTGCAGAAAGAGCGCAGAGGGGTCAGAAACGTTTTGAGATCATTTTTTTCCATGAACATCCGAGGAAACGAGTTTGCCAAATTCTTTCCCTTCTCCCTCTCGTGGCCTCTCCTCTTCCCCCAAAGTTTACGCGCGCTTGACAGTTCGATTTCATCCCCGAGTCCTCTGACGGACTACCTCAATATTTACACAGGCGGATCGGTTTGCCCCGAGCCTTTCCTCAAACAGCTGAGGCCTGCCAGCTCTCCCCCGGATTTGGTTCACGAAGAGTTCAGGCCCAAATGAATTCTCGCGAGCAGTGGGTCATCATGTCAGGAGCTTCACAGCTTCCATCTCGCAGGGGTCAAACGTAGGTTTCTGCCATCAGCTCGCGCCCCGAGCGCCACTCCGGGCCTTCACTTCGTCCTGCTCACCCTCGGAGGCCACTCACCTTTGTTATCTTTCTCTGTTGCCCTCGCCGTGCCCTTTGAGTTCCTTTTTCTTTCAGTCATATTGCAAATATGAATGTTCTAGGAATTCATAAGCATTGTTGAAAGGCTCAAGCAAACAATATCTACGCTATAATATAATTTTAATTGTTACTTTTACCCCTCCATAAATCAACCGAGGTAAACCTGAATATGTCAAGGAAAGAGGTATTTATATACAACATATTTTGGAAAATTATATATTTCCAAATCTTCCTCATACATTCAAGCCTATAAGTCCATTCTAAATCATAAATCTATTTCATATATATTATTACTAATTTTTTTTATGCAAGTAAAAATATGAATACCTCGCAGCCTGTTTGGGAAAAAAAATCTCACCATTAAGTACATACATTATCCATCTATGGTCCAACATGTCTTAGGACAAACATTTCCGTCCTGTCATGTTTATCAACAGTAACAGGCTAAAAATATTTAAGGAGCACTGAAACTCGCACTTGAACTGAAGGGTCAGTTTATAGGCTGGCAAGACAGTGGTCCGTTCCCTTCCCACGTGAGAGTACATGAGAGTACAATGGCATTGATTTCTCAGATCACAAGAGCTCATTCTGGTGGACTAGAATTTGCTTTTTCAACCAACATAATGCATTTACATTATAGGCATATTAGGTACATTAGGTATATGTGCATATGCTTTATATCTGTAAATCAGATAACTTTAGTTTTTATAGTTTTCCATTTTTCATCTAATGCACTACTCAGGTTCAGAAAAAGCGCAGACGTTGTAGAAGTTTAATAAGGACACGCATTCATTTCGTTTTCGGCTGCAAGTGCGTAAATATGTAATGAAAAAAAAATAATTATAATCAGTAAAAAAAAAAAAAGTTCGTTCTGGTTAGATCAACCATATAAGTAAAACACATTTCCAAGCTACAAATCACATCATGTTAATCTACAGAATCAGACAAATCCTTTGGTAAATTAATTATAATTTTATGTACAACACATTTAAAATAATATGAAGTGGTCCATGCCAAAAAGATTCTGGTTTGAGAAGTGCATTTTCCATTACAGTCCTGAACTTAAAGTTAGCCTCGCGCTTTGAAATTAGGATCTTAAAAATACTGGTAGTATTCAATAATAACATTATTATTATTATTATTATTATTATTATTATTATTAATAATAATAATATTAATAACAATAGGGAGAAGAAGAAAAAGAAGTCGATCGAGAGAGAGAGATAGCGATTTATTCACAATCCATCTAAAGTGAAAAAAACAAACAAACAACCAAACCTCACACTCAGTAGGCTATGGGGTTCATCCCACTGAGTGTGTTTAAAAAAACGTCGCTGAACTCCTGTTAACCCCGCTCAGGAACACAGCTACAAACATCCTGCGCACACACACACACACACACACACACGCACGCACACACATGCTGAAAACAAGTGACACAAGAGACAACGGAATTTCTAAACTGGACTGAAAATAATTAACAGTATAGAAGTTATGTTAGTAACCTTTCCTTGGTTAAAAAAACGGAGGTCACTTGCATATAATAAAATTTAATTACTGAATTTTAGATGTTAAAATGTATAGTTGGTGACTCCACCTCTTCCGATTTTATCACTTCTATCTTTACCTACTTCTGCATTTTCTCACATTCTTGGGTGAATTCAGAGCAAAAGGTTATCTGCCAAAACATTCCTTCATTCTTTATGGCATAAGACAGAAAAAAAAAACCCTCACTGACAAAGAAATGAATAATTATAGAAATATATAAACTGTTAAATAATACAGATCACACAGTACTAACACAGTAAAAGTTAAATCTCCATACTGGTGCAACTCATTTCATTATGTCTTATTTATCAATAGCTTCAACTAGTTTTGTTACTTCGTATATAAAATTTTAACTCCTGACATAATCCAGAGTTTTACACAATTTTTTTTGCATTACCTCTGGTTATTTTATAACATGACATTCATTTGCATACCGTGTCATACAAGGTTTCATTTAAGGCCACTCTCTTTACCTTTTCTAATGCTCTTTCAGTTACAACCACTCCATCCCATTCAGAGATTCCCAAGACAGATAAACTAAACATGGTTAGTAACTGCAGGAAATCCCTTACAGGCAGCTTTATATGAATCATACCTATTAGGAGCACTCTAATGACTGTCTCATTATCCATTTGGCCTGTGGAATGTAACTGCTAATCAAGCACAATCCCTTAAATTCTAGAGACAATCCAGACAATAAACAAAGGATTTCAATATTTCCAACTCTTCTGTTAACTCAAATACCACTCCTGATTCAAAATCCTAATGACTACAGTGAGTCTGACAACTTAGTACAAGTTCTATAAGATTAAGAAAAAAAATGTACTCTCACCAAACAAATATGAAACAATCCCAATGTCCTTAAAAAAATGACCCACTGAAAATATCTAAAATATGTCTTCACACATTAGGATAACAGTTTATATTGTTTTGACATCTGATTCAGATTCTTACAGCTCATGTCCATATAAAGAAAATACATTAATTAGACCCTTTTAACACCTTCTCAAATAAACTGTCCTGTAAGAAAAAAAAAGGAAACCAAATCTGACCCAACAGTATCCATACCATCAAGAACAACTCTCTCTTGCTCTTAGTTATGACTACAGAACCCAGACTTTCAAGAACACATTCTACTTGACCAACACAACAATATTACGTTATATAAGAACAGACAACATTGGGAAAATAGGTTTATAAATTCTGAAATTTATACTCAGTGTACATAAAACACTTCAGACAACTATATATGCTACAGTGCTGCACACCAATTACACATTTTGGCAAGAAGACACTAATCATCTCGATTATGAGCCATCATAATCATGAATGAGCCATCTCACTTACCCTATCACTCTGCCTATTAGGAGACATATCAGCAATTAATAGTACTATGAAAAAACCCCAACTATGTCACTGTAAATATACAAATGGCTGACAAATTAAGGAAAAAAAAGGTGGCTCTGTTATGCTCTGGAGGCCATTTTGCTGGCATAGTTTAGGTCCACTTGTCCCTTGTGTCACTGCAAATCAATACAAAGTTATTCTGACTAAATATCTTTATCCTATGATGAAACATTTCTATCCTAATGGGCGTGGGCGTCTCTTCCAAAATAACTCCGCTCCCATCCACAGAACATGAAGGTCACTGAATGGATTGCTGAATATATAAAATATTTAAAATGCTATGACCTTCAGAGTCACCAAAAACCTTTGGAGACTATAAACTAGTACAGAAAAAGAAAGACAGGAGGTTAAAATATGAAAGAAAAAGACAAAAGTAGATGCAATGGAGAGTCGGCCATATTCCAAGTTCCTAGTGTCATACAAAGATTGTAATTATAAGGTGAATGTAATATCATGTAAGAATAATCCAGAGGCTTAAACCTGCTATAGTGGTGTTTAATGGTTTTACATTTACGGATTTGGTGACCTCAAATTCAGCTATGTACTTTAGGAATACGCTCTGTACTGAGAGGAGGCTGACTATACTGCAGTCTGCTTACACTCTGCTTATAGATTCTGGATACAGAGAGAGTATGGTTTACTTTACACTTTAGCTACAAGATGCAAAAAGTTTCTTTGCAGTTGTATAGCTTCACTGTAAAGAATTTCAGTGAATAGAAATACTGTTTTCAAAGCAGTATGATACTGCAAAGGAATTTTACAATTCAAAACTGTAGGCGACCTGGTATTCTAACTGCATATAAAAAATATATATATTATTATAAAAGCTACAAGAGTCCTATCTTCTGCCTAATCAAATCAGATTGCATAATGAGTGACAGTGTCACTCAAAGTGTGTAGGAATGTTACCTTTCTCACGAGTCAAGAATGTTGTTTGGTGTGCCGGTGTATGTGGTGTGTAACAGAGTATGGCACTGCATTATGCAGAAGCATATCACATCTGTTTTAACAAAATGGATCAAGATGAGGTTTACTGTCATCGCATTTAACTGCTTCACACAGCAGCTAGCCACTTATTAACCATTTAGTCTTAAGAATGCCCATGTGTAGATAACGAGTACACAGCTTGCCTACCTAAGTACTAGGTGTAAATGATTATCTTAGTCATAGTGCAGCCACTTTGCTAAATCACATTCCTTTCACAGTAAAAACAAAGGAAGATCAAATAAAATAATTCTAACTAGATGCAGTTTTGCTCACAGTCAGATAGAAAGAGCCACAGTGAGCAGGTACAAATCTGTTCAGTTGCTGTGGTTGGGGTAAAGAGGAAGCTGACGTAAGCAGATGTCTAATTCTGGTACTTTGGTAGCGCTGACGTCACCTGAACCAAATATAGTCATGTACAACTAAAATCGGCCAGAAGACAACAGCAGAACAAATTCAGAACAAATTCAGAAAATTCTTAGTCTCCTTCGTTTTGCGGTCAATGGTAAATTCACTACACCAACATCACTGCAGTGGGAAGCTAATTATGAATATGCGGTGACAGGCTTTAAATGCATAGCTTGTTTACTTGTTTTTTTCCCAGTAGCATTTAGGACTGTAACCTACTGATTCTGCCATTGTTATCACTTTTAGCAGTTTCTAGCAAATTCCTATTGTGTTATTTGATATCTTATGTTTTTTTCTTAAGTGAATTGAAGTGAAATTATGTTTTTTTCTCAAATTTATTTAAGATTATTTAAGGCACTACACTACACTACACTGCTGCAAATCCAGTATGTATTCCCATAAATACAGTATTGCCTATTTAAAAACACAGGACAATTTACCAATGAACAAGCATTGTACTAAGAATGATGTAAATATCTCTGTTGACAGTTAGTTACTGTAAATTTACATGGTAATATTACATTCAGTTTAATTTTTAGTGTTCTATTTGCACTCTGTCAGCTCGGATGGATGGCAGAATAAGCTGGTCATGATTATGAAATTTTGACTGACGATTAATTGTGATTAACATAATTGTGATTCACAGTTTCTTCCCTGTTTACTTTAATAGTAAAGTAATAATGCACATTCAGAGCTGTTTTTTCAAGACTCAGCATTAGTAAATTAAATTAGTAACTTTTAGTCTCTAAAACTTTGAAGGGAAGCTATCACAAATAATAAATGTATATAAACTATTGCTAATGGCTTTCTGGGTTACTGGACAATAAACAATGTATTATTGAAAAAAAAATATTAAAAGAAATAATCTACTATTATATATTAACTTTAAATCTTGTCATCTACAGTATGTCTAGTGTCACTTGCTAAGATCCAACTACACTACATAGTACTGTGTTTTTCTGAAAAAAAAAGAGTAAAGGAAAGATATCATATCATTTAAATTCAAATATTTGCAACAACCCAAAAATCCCTTGTATATTAATAATCTTTTTAGTAAAAAAAGATTGAGTGTTACAATCCTGACGTCAGTCCTTCAGCTATGCTGGTGGTGTCTGTCTCTAAATACATGGAAGCCATGAGGGTAAATGAACAATATACAATGCAATACATCCACAGCTGCTGTTGGAAATGTCAAGAGCCATTTTTGACTTTATGATGAATGTTACACTTGAACATTATATAGTAATGAAGTGATGAGGTACAGGAGGATTTTTTTTTTAAGATTCAGTTCTAAATCATAGTGGAATAGCATTTATCACATAGTGCTGCAACTTCTAGAAAACATGGCTAGTGTTTGAGCAGTTTACCTAATTCAGATTTAAGTTTTCTCATGCTTTATTAACACCTGGAAGAGTGGTGGGAAGATGGCTTTTATACAATCAAACCTCATGCAGAAAATGAGTACACTTACACAGAAACTTCATCAACGTTATGAAGGTAACATATGAGGTAATAAGGATATTGTTTATTTTGTCCAACAGTAATTTTGTACTACAGTATTTGTAGCTGTTCCATGCGTTTTGTTTCCTATGCCATCAGTCTACTGGTGATGTTAGACAAGGGTCATTCAGTAACTCTGAAATTTGAATAAAATTACACATCACATTATGCGTTCTAAGACTGCTGATGTCAACTCATGACCAAAGAATTCATTTAAGATGTGAAATTTTTGTCTGCAACAACAAGATTGGCCCGTAAATTGTGCAGTGTTTGGTTTGCCAGTGTTTGGGCCATTAGGGATTCGTGGACAACGATTACCAGTGCAATCAGAAGGTGATAGTTTTCTAGTGCACCAAAAAAAGTGCACACACACACACACACACATACAAAACTAAAATAAATCTATGTAAGCACTGACAGTATACTAAGAAGCCATTTTTTGAAGAGGGAGTTGGAAGCAGTTGTGATGTGATACTTTGTTTATAGAACTTGGACTCCCCACCTCTGCTGAAGAATGATGGACTAATCATGAAAACTGATTCCTTACAAACAAACCAAATCATTTAATGAGGTACTGATCAAAGGATCCTGTGTAAGAAATTTATAGGTAGTGTAATTTCTGCTGTTAAATTTGATTTTACCCAACTTTCTATGTCATCAATTAAGGGTTTTAGCAAGTGAATGCAAGTGTGTGTATTTGACTGTAGGCTGGTTCCCAGATGTTGCCTGGTATGAGAAAAAGGCATGTGTACCAATAGGAGATGAACCAGACCTGCAACTCAACTCCAGCTGTACAGAGGGATTTGAGAGAGAGAGAGAGAGAGAGAGGCTTCGTTCGAAATCAAAAATGGTACTCCAGAGATGTTTGTACCTGTCCCTTAATCTCATGGATAGCAATAGATTAAAATATATCTGATAAAAAAGTTTTAGAACTGAGAAGGTTTCTTTTTATAATGTATCACTTCTGAGAAAGTGTTAAAAAAATTTTTTGGTGATTCATATTTGTGAAAATCTTTGTGATCATCCAATTAAATGCTCTCTAGAACCACATATGTCCCACCCCCAAAGGTACATCTTGCTCTATTGTAGCAGCTTGTTAGCAGCATGGTTCATCAATGTACAACCATTCCTTGGTTGAAATAAAAAAACTGGTTGGAGTATATTCATTTGAAGAGTGTGTGATTTGTATGAGGTTGCAGTTATGTGACAGGCACTTTTAGGCAGTGTTTTACCAACTTCTCCAGCAATAAGAATAAGTAAAACTCTCTCGCTAATCTCTCGCTGTTCTCCATATTTAACTAGCTTGCTAAACTATTGTCAGGTTTGTTTAACATTCAGAGGGGTAGGGGGTATCTTAGTCAAGCATTTCAGTATGATGTCACTCTGACTTCCTGAGATATGTCAACATATGGAATCAAGTCACAGCTAAGAATGCATTTCATGTGGACTAAAAGATAGTGGGAATTCTGAATATTGCTGTTATTATAGTACATCAATACGAACATTATAATGACATAGTGATTATGTTTGTGTCACATTAGAACAAATGCATAAAAAAGACATTTTAAATGTAATGGTAAAAGCAATTAGGCCAGGTATATTTCTTGTCTCTAGCATTGTCTAATGTCTTCACTGTGGTCAGACATCCTACCTCCCAAAGAATAAAATGCTCCTGTGTTTTCTTTGAGTTGATTAAGAGATTAAGGCTTTGGGTTTGGTGCAGTCGTCCAGGCTTAGGGGCTTTGTGAATTGACACAGTGAACTGGCCTGCTGTGTGTGTGTGTGTGTGTGTGTGTGTGTCAGTGCACAAACCTCAGGCCAGAGGGACTGTCCCCTGCTTCCCCCTCTGGACCACTCCGTTGTCAGATTGGGGTTATTGATGGGACAGGCAGGCATTGGAGACCCCCTCTATTTCTAAACCAATGAATACGACACAGCTGGAAGGATTGTCCAGTGCTGGGCAAATGATGTATATGTGCCAGGATATGGTGTGTGTGCGTGTGTGAATGTGTGTGTCGCTGTGTATGTCATCCATTCTGGGTGAAAGAGGTGTGACAAGCCATGTGTGGCATTTTAGATATGTGTTCAAAGTAAAGCATTTCAAGGCTTTTTCTTATTCTTGACATTATCAAAAGCTTTTGAAACTCCAATCAATCCCTAAAATCTAGTTAAAAAATAATCACACATAAGAAAATTAGTGGCAAAAAGGGACATTTTTGGCTGGGAATGTGTTGGAATAGACTCACAGTGTCCCATACCATTATACAATTGTGGAAAAATGAACATGAGTGGTACTAGTTTATGTAGAAAGATGCTGTTTCTCCACTCCCTCAGAGAAGAGGTTCTGTCTTGTTTAAGGGTTATATACCACATAAATATATTTCACCATACATATGCAATGCTTTATTACAATCAGAGGTTAATCTGTTCCTAATCTTTTCCAACAAGGTGGAGGGCTTTGCAGTTTCTCTGTAATATGACAAGTGGCATTTTTCATTTATTCATCTTCAGTAACTGCTTTATCCTGGTCAGGAACATGGGGAATATGGAGCCTATCCCGGGAACACTGAGCACAAGATGGCAATACACCCTAGAAGGAATGCCAGTCTATCGTAGGGCACAATGCACACACAATCACAACTTGCATTTTTTGCCTTATTATCTTCAAGACAGAGAAAACGAAAAAGACTGGTGAGGGAAAGACTGTTATATAGCTGCCATAACGTAAGTGATAACAGGAACCAACAGGTTTGTGGGTGTTCCTCAACAATAAACATAACTATAAATGGACAAAAAGTACAACGTGTCATTCTCTACTAGGTAAAAATTGTTAGCTTTGGCAAATTGCTGTGGTATTAGAGGAATAAATCATTTCAGGACATGCTGTTATTATAAAATGTTCACCACTCCCCAGCATTGATATATTTTTCTTTAACAGCACACCTTGTGCTTTTTTTCTTACTGATATATGTGCATATATTTCCCTATATATATATATATATAGGCAAAGTTTTTGATTGCTGATTTCGCTGCCATGCTAGTCTAAGTGGCATGAAAGTGCATACCATTTTAACGTTATGCTACTCAGAATCAAATGTGTTCATTGGATACTGAATTAAAGGTGCAGCGATGATTTTACTTCATTATCTAAAGCTGGGTTTACATTGTACGATTTCCACCTGATTTTGCAGTCACAGGCACAGGTACATTGTAAAGCACAATCTTTGGTTGTGAGCTGAGATCGGTGGTCTTAGAACGTATAATGTGACCTGCTCACGGGTGGTTGATTTAGTGCTGCTGAGACCAAAGACAGCCGATAAAAAAGTTCTAGCAGTGTCAGAAAATTTTGCTTCAAATCTCAGAGTATGACCTCTGCTACGATGTTCATCTAAAATCCACCAATAGGTGGAAGGTATATGATTACCCAAATTCATGGGACAGTTACAAATACGGTAGTGGCAATGGCAAAATATAAACAAAAGATATTGGATTTAAAAGAGCAGTTTATTTAATTGCAGCAGCAGACATAATGTCTCTATAATGTCTCATCACAGTTACATCGTGACAGGACAAAAAGGGACACAGCATGGAAAGAAATAGAGGATTAATTACAGCTTCCAGGTGTGTAGCTAGCTAATTAGCATGCAAACACACTGTTCATAGAGTTTACTCTAATAGTAAACTATTTTTATGCTTTGCATTTGAAGAGCTACAAACTTATATGCACCCAATATGGCAGAACATAGTGGCTATAGTCATCATTTAATCTGACTTGAAGAACACATTACCACACAGTATGTTACAGAATTCTTATTGGGATCATCAGGGAAAGTGTGACAAGTAATAATCATAAAAGGAATTGTACATTGTTTATATTAAACATGTAAGGAGCTATATTGTTGTTGCTTTAATGTCTTATGTGTCATATTAATAACCATGAGTGCAGGATTCAGATTCTACAACACTAGGATGTAATGCTTCTTGCTGATGATATTTCAAGGTCAAACCCCTGAATGCTACCTGCACTTGCAGGTAAAAGATAAAACGAGAGACAGGTTACATGCAAGTCATGTAAATATCTCAGATTGTTTAGTCATAGGAACGGCTGACCCAGACAAGTGCTAAGAAACAACAGTCTGTTCAATAGGGGATGATTTTTGCCATTTCAGCTGTGTTGTAAGAACAACACATCAATATGCACTCAGCTAGCACCTGCATCCTTCCATCCCATTTTTCCACAACTTCCTTCTTGTTGTCTGGGCCACCAGGTCTTGAACATAAGCCTGTGATCTGCTGATGTGATCTGACAGAATTGTCAGAGACCAGGTGGCATCCCCAGCCTCCTCCCTTATTCCAAATTTGGAGATGATGCACAGAGAATCTCTCCATCTCTGTCTCTTATGTTTTTTTTTCTCTTCTCTTGTTCTTCCTACACTGCAAGGGAGTGTTGCGGAGTGTCTTAATTTCCCTGTGCGCTTTTGCTCACTGTTCGCAGCATGACAGTGAAAAATGGTTCGTCAGCTTGGATCTCTTTGCTGGGCGACACAAGGCCAAACGACACAACATCTGGCGGCAAAGCACTGTCTCCGGGGTTTCTTGGCATGTGCTCCTGGCTGCTGTCTCTGCTCTGCCTCTCGTTTTATCTCTGCCCTTCCCCCCTCCTTTTTCTCCCTTCTTGACTCGTTCGCTCGCTCCTCTCATCCCCCCCAGAGGTGCTTGGAAGCAACAGCAGGTCCAGGTGGGGCCTTTTTTGGCTGTCCGATTCTTCAGTAATGTTGCCTTGGCAACCTAAATAGGATGTCACAGGCCTAAACTGTGTCCTTTAGGCCTGTGACTGCAGTGTGTTCTGCCTCGTAGAAGAATTACATCCATGCATTATATACACAAACCTAGTAAGTACATGAACAAGCATTCAAACATGGACAAGCACTCAAATAATTAAATGATGATGCAAAGCTTATATAGCTCCAGATAACATCAGGGCTTGAGTATCATTTGAAAAATGGATGTGGCAGGGAAAGAGCCCGCATGTTGTGGTTTTTCAGAACACCTTCTATAATTCATTAAGCAATACCTAATCACTGCACTTTTCATCAGTGCTGAACAGTAGACCTGGTCTACATTAGCGTACAAAACATTTTGGCCCCATGCCTTGTTCGGGTGCAGTGGGTTCATCAGCATATTTTCTCCATTTCATTACATGCAGGATCTGTGAAGAACTGTGAAGTTTTGTGCATGTGCCCGTGCTGAAAAGGAAATCTGGTTGCAACTACACCCCTATTAATCATTTCTTAGGATTTTTTCCATACATCATGTACAGTACAATATCCTGTGTTTCTGTAACACTTTTCCTGTTTAACACAAATAGCCCTAATGTGATCCTAAAGCATGTCGATAATTTAAGGAGAAACACAGGAAAGGGTGGGGACAAGGATCAGCTTGTTCAGCCTGTTAAAGAGCAAGAGAGACAGGATGCAACCGTGCAGGCTTTATGATCAGAAGACTTATACTGTAGACCCTTTAGGGTGTTTGAGTGGCAGCTTTAAAAAATCTCCACATGGATCCTCTATTCATTTTGAATACTGCTGTATATTAAATACGGACATGGGTCCTCATTTATCAAGCTGGATATTAACAAATTTATTTGTAATTTGTTTGCAGGAGCATTTACACAAGAAATTTGGTATTCATGAAAATCCAGTTAGTTGGTAAAATGTTTGTATTGTACTAGAGCTCCTGTGCAAATTTAGGTTTAATGAAAATTTTGCAAAACTCAGTTGCTTCATATTAATCATTTGAAAGAAAACAATCCAAAACAAATCCATTAAGACAAATTAGACTAGCCATTCGATTAGGACAAAAGAAATGGTGCCCTATAAAAGAAGGAAGCTAGTGTGTGCTTATGGTAGTCGATGTGCTGCAATGGCTGAGCTGCATTACTGGAAGATTTAGTGCACACTGTGCTTAGGAGATGCACATTCACTGTTTAGTTATTATTTTGTAGTTTTCATATCTCTGTGAGCTTTGCCTTTTATGAGGTTTTGTGGGAGTCACTAAATGTAAATCAGCTGTACCATGTACATGCTTGATAATTTATGGTTTATTGGCATTTAGTAATATGTGCATGTGGGTATAAAGAAAATCAACATTAACCAACTTTTCTTTTGGGGGGATTCTTAGTTCATTTTGGCTTACAAAAACATTTAAATACAACCTTGCTAAAGGACTGATAACTGAGACCCAATGACTGTGTTGATGTTTTGAAGTCAAAGAAGCTAAATGAACCACATAAATTAAATACAATAATAATTTCAGATCCTAATCACAAATTCTTTTTAGTTAGACCTACTCCACTTGACAGTGGCCTTTTTGGAATACAGACTGCTCTGATTTATTTCCATACTTTTTATGTCTGCTCTTGTGGAAAAGAGACAGTGAAAGAGAGATAAATCAAGTTTGTGGTCTTCTTTCAGTGCGCTGCTCTTATAACTCAAGGAATAATGGCTTTATAAGCACCTAGCCAACACAGGGCAGGGTTTGCTTGGCCCCATAAACGTTTAGCGTTTTATGAGGCAGTGCTGGAAGGATGTGATTGTTCCACTGAGACACAACACTCAAATAGGAGGAGCATAGCAGCACAGTCAGAGTATCCTAGACGCAGAGAAATACAGCGGTGTAGTAAACTTCACATCTACACATCATACACACTCCCATACACTCGTATTCAGGAAAAAATGTTTAAGCAAATCTAGTTTCGACACATGGAAATATATACATAAAACATATAAGCACGGACTACTACAAGCACACTATTACACATTTAAAAATGCAGCACTGTTAGATTTATTCATACATAAAAACAGCAACAACAACAAAAAAAAACTCAAAATCCCCCCACCCCCCCCTCCACCCCCCAATACTCAAACACTCACATGTACACAAGCACAGAGAAGACTAAGCAGGGTATCAAGTAGGAAACAAGCTTTGATATCTCACACACACACACAGAGTACAGTAGCTAGAAAGCAGCTGAGACAGCACAAAGAGTTGAGAGGAGAAAGAGAGGACGTTTTAAAACACAATAGACTCCATGCTGGGTGCAGTTGTCACACAGCCCTTTATCAAACACTCTTTGGGTTTACTTCCTGGGCCTAGTGTTGGACCAACATGCAAAAGACACTGCAGTGGCCAGAGAATGACAACCTTAATTTCAGTAAAGTTCAGTGTTCAATGCTTGTACACTGCACCTTTCCAGGTAACCCCTAACAGAGCCATGCAACAACAGATGTGAGACTGAAGTATATTTACACTTTAATTATTTAATCTCCTAAATAACTATTTTATTTTTTATCAATATATTATAATATATATATAACAATTTGTGTATGCTAAACTAGTGTAGACAGCTTACAATTGTGATTTAGATGTGGAAACTCCACATTGGAAACTCATTTTGATGAAAGCAAACCAGCAGCACAGGTTTTATTCAAGAAGGAAATTCACTAGGTGGAAAATGTATATATTTTCTGCCAACAAATGAACCTACAGGAAGTCTGTGGCAAACTAGCACATCACAAACATAAAATTAAATTACAGTGTTACAAACAAAAAATAATTGTGTTAAGTAACCAATTTGCCACTCATAATAGCGTAAACCGAGGTTAAACATTTTGTATTAAAGTTTTTAATGTGTTAAATTGTCTTTGAAATTAGAGTGGAAACAGATTAGGCTAAAATGACCCTACAAAA
The DNA here is from genome assembly GCA_037576675.1 of Pangasius sanitwongsei. NCBI lineage: Eukaryota > Metazoa > Chordata > Actinopteri > Siluriformes > Pangasiidae > Pangasius > Pangasius sanitwongsei. The sequence goes on along the minus strand of CM075015.1, from coordinate 8,814,104 downwards.
ATGGTAATGGAATAAATATACATAGCAATGCCAGGCTACAGCAGAAAGGCTACATTTCATGGTGGATAAAAGAAGGTAAATGGCACAATCCCAGTACAAGCGAAATGTAAATGTTATGAAGATGTATAGCCTAACTCTAAAAGCAATGCTACTAACACGGTAGCATCTAATTTCACAAAATAATAAATCACAGTTGGTCTGTGATTAAAGACTAACCAGAGATAACCAGCTAAATATGTAGCATTAATGTTCCAAGTGTATTATTATTATTAGGTACAAAATACTTTAACATACACATGTGAGCGTACACACAAAAGGTTTTTAGGACTTTATATGTGGACTGCCCTCTTCTATCCAGACCATGGGTTTGGCATTTTGAGCAGAGCAGTATGCTTATCCCATTATAGTGCATAATGGTATTTTTAACTGCTTATAAATATATATTGTTATATCCATTACCTGACTTATTATCTGATGGTCAATAACAATCTGTTTATTTTGTATTATAGTGTCTTTAGAGTGATGGGTGACAAAGGGATTTTACATATGTTAAACCCTATACTTGGTCCTAGTCATCAGTAAAGCTGGTCAAAGCCTGAAAGATTTTTTTTTAGATGTGACAATACTGTTGATAGCTTCTGAGACAAATGCTACTATTAAAAAGTTCTTATTGATGATTTTTGCTAGATTACAAGTATGTCTCAAATTGAGTGGGGAAAATAATGTAATTACTATGTGAAATTTTGTGCAATCCTTTTGCCCATTCTTTTGAAATGTGCCAACAATACTGTGTATAAAAAGTAGCAATTTTAATAAATAACAAATAATTTATTTAACAAATAATGTACAAGCTTTTCCAAAAGCTGCAGTAAATCCATTCTTGCACAGAAACAAACATAAGATATTGTAGCCTCACCATAATAAAATGTATTCTAACATGACCACATACACAAAAATCCCCTCCCCCTTTAGGTATAAAGAGATGCATACTGAAACACTGACTGTGAGACTGATGGGAGAATATGCCTGTGTGTGTTGATGTGTGTGTGCGTACATGTGCGTGAAAGAACGAGACAGCGGAACTCAATCAGGGCTGGGTCGTGCAGGTTCAGGGTGGCAATACAGCAGCGGTGCAGTGCTGAAAAATCTGAGGTGACAGTTCATTTTCGCTGCTGACAGTATTTGTCGCTCTCACTCGCCTGTTCCCTTGCTGCTCGCCCTGCCAACAGTAACTGCACCAGCAACCATTACTGTGACAGCAGTGTGGAGGCGGGACCTTATCTCATGACAGCACTCTTCAGGGACCAATTGCTTGAGCCACACTCATATATGTCAGACAGGATTTAGGATTTAGGAGTCACGCCAAAAATATTTAATTGTTTGTAAAAAGTAAAGTTGACATGCCTCTGCTAAGGCCTTATATTATATATAGGACACGTATATGGCCTTTTATTATATAAAGTATATATTTAGTCAGCTCTAGAATTATTGGCACCCATAGGAAATATGGGCAAAAAAGGTAAATAAAATAACCATCCATCCATCCATCCATCCATCCATTTTCCATATTGCTTATCCTACAGAGGGTCGGGGGGAGCCTGGAGCCTATCCTAGGGAACTCAGGGCACAAGGCGGGGGACACCCTGCACGGGGTGCCAACCTATCGCAGGACACAATCGCACACACATTCACACACTTTGGACAATTTGGAAATGTCAGTCAGCCTACAGTGCACGTCTTTGGACTGGGGAGGAAACCGGAATACCCAGAGGAAACTCCCAAAGCATGGGCAGAAGCAGGAATCGAAGTGTGATTCAAACACACTCTAAGAAAATAACCAATCAACGTATTGTATAATAACTCCTCTCAAGTCAATGCGTGCATAAAATCATGGTCAAAACAGGTCAAGAGTTTCAGTTAATGTTCACATCAAACATCAGAATAGGGAAAAATATGATCTCAGTGACTTTGACTGTGACATGGGTGTTGGTTTCAGATTTGTTCAAGCTGACAGAAAAGCATCTCAAAACTCATAGTACACCAAACTATCAGGTGGATGGGCTACACCAGCAGAAGCCCATATCGGGTTCCACTCCTGTCAGCCAAGAACGGGAAACTTTTCATGCATTTTGCCTGTTCGTTTACACGACAACAGCGTTTTGGGGACTGAAAATGTATATTTTTGAAAACAGGTTTCAAAGTGCAAGCTTTGGAAAACGCCGCCGTTATCGTCTCCATGTAAACACCCACAACGGGAATCTTTGAAAACGGTGACGTCATGCACGTGCGTAGTACGTGTTAGGTATGTAGACATGCGCAGTACGTGTCTATTGTAAAGGCAAGCGTGAACAAACATACACAACAACGGCGGAGTACATGGTAGTGTTGTTGCTGCTCAAGAGTTTGCTAACGTTTCTTCAGCAAAGTGTGGATTTACTTCACCAATATTACAACCAACTAACAAGGTGACAGCGCCAACTACTGGCCTGGCATACATAATACAGCTTTTTTGGCCGTTGTCACGGATATGTGTAAATGCGAATCGTTTTGAAAACGCTGTCGTGTATACGTGAAACTTTTTGAAAACGCAAGAGAAAAACTTTTCCGTTTTTGACTACATCGCTGTCGTGTAAACGTAGCCTGAGGCTACAATGGGCACAGGCAAAATTAGGGTCAGAATTTGCTGCCAACAGCATGAATCCATGGACCCAACCTACCCAGCAGTTCAGGCTGGTGGCCATGGTGTAATGGTGTGGGGAATGTCTTCTTGGCACACACTGGACCCCATAAAACCAAACAAGCATTGTTTGAATGCCACAGAGTATTGCTGCTGACCATGCACATCCCTTTATAATGCCAATAACATGCCAATAATTCTGGAGGTGACGGTATAGAGGCCTAAAAAAGTCAGTTATGTGGGTTTCCACTAAATGATGAATAGTCTTCTGCTATTAACAGCAATTAAGCTTTAGCAGGAGATTTGTGATGAAAGCACACTTGGGCTACATTCTTTCGAATCACTGAATCTCATGGATCACCAGTCTTATGAAAAACAAAAACAAAAAGGCACAGAGTGGAGACTGCTTGCTCTCCCTCTCATACATTCTCTATCTTGATATCACTCTCACTGGCTGCATGGCCGGTCCACTGGAGTGACACCTCAGTAAACAAGAGTGGACTGGCATCGGCGTGGCAACGAATGGCCCTTAATTTGCATGCTAATTGTGCGATGTGTGTTGGATGATTGTTTTGGGCTGGATCAATGCTAGGAACCTCAGGATTGCACCCAATTATATGAAACATACTCCCAGAGAAACCTGCCTGCCAAGAGGGTTGATTATTTGGGTGTGTATAGAAAATTATGTACATACAAAATATGTACAGGGCTTGCCATCAAAATGAGCACAAAGCAGTTTGCAAGGAGTTGCACAGCATGAAATCATACAAACACATCATGGCAATTTAAGAGTTCCATCTGTATATAGGACAAATTGTCTGCTTCCAGTAATGGAAAATCATGCAAATCTGAAGGGTTTCTCTCCAGTAACAAGCCATTTTCAATTTCCTTTGCTGCAAATATCTTTTTGTGATCGCATGACAGAGAGTGAGCATCTTAAATTGATCTGCCTTTGCTCTGAGTCTGATGTCAGACTCAGAGCTCCCCACTTGCCTAGGTGTCATATGCATGAATACATTTTCTTCCATGCACTAGTTCCTGTATTGGAGACACATGGTCAGTCCCGAAGATCATCAAGCTGTGTCTCACTAAGGCATCCCATTCATTTGTAATGGGACTCAATAGCCAGACCATCCATCCATATTGGTCAATGCTTCATTAGCTGTGTCCTCTAAAGCAGTGAGTGAACTCTACAGAAAAACAGAGCACAATCATGCCTGGCAATATCACTGCTGATTGCTGATCACTGGTTCTAATACAGCAGCGCAGGCTTGATGCAACAGACAATTATTAAAATTTACCCAATGTCTACAAGTATAGGTAAAACCTGTACGTTATCTAGCAGACCTCAGATGCCTAGTAACATATAGGTCAGTACTGCATGAGTCTCAATAGCATATCAACTCAAAGGTGGATTGATGGAGTCAATTAAAGGTTTTGATTCAGATTCACATCCCTCTTCACGTGGCTAACTCTGATCAGTCCCTTCTCCCCCATTTAAGGAATTGATTCTGAACTGAAACAATGCCTGTGTGGCCTTAACTGCAAAAGGTATCTGCTGGTTTTAGCAGAGTAGGTTGGGAATCTTAATTTAGAAGCTGCAGGGATGAGTGGGTTTAGTGTATGGTAGTACTGAAAATCTATACATTATCTGAAGGTGAATATTCTAACCTTGTTTCTTTTTTCTCCTTTGGTTTGTCCTTTCTTCTCACACACACATATATATATACACACACACACACACACACACACATGCACCACACACACACACACACACACACACACACACATTTACTTTGCAGGTCAGGCCCTGCTGTATTGTTGCCATGGAAACCCCTGTAATGTGGAGAAAGAGCCTTTTCAAAGTCCCTTCACCCTGTCTCCTCTGTTTCCTCTTCTTACTCTTCATCTCTTCATCTCTCACTCCCATTTTCTATTTATTCTACTTTCACATTATGGATAGAGATTAGTCACATAGATATGAGACACATTACCTGTGTTTCCCTGTTCACGAATCTCTCTGAACTTGTACATTTTTTTATATAGGTGCACAGTGATTTGTAGAAATACAGTATATGCATTTGTGAATACCTGGGTTCCCCAATGTACAAACCTTATGTAAATCATGTACCTTATAATATGCAAATACATATGTATCTTTTTGCAATAAGGCATTCTCAAACATAAAATTAGTTTCTGAGGCCTTGAACCTGCATTAGTCTGTTGAGTTACATACCTGCACTTTCCCCTTTTATTATTTTTGTTATTTTGACTTTCCTTTGTCTGTTCCAGTGTGCAACTGATCCACTCAGACGTTTCACATCAATCTCTCAAGCACAGCCAATAAGATAATGACATCATAAATTAGCATCACTCTCAAACGGTGTTATAAACGTTACAAATAGGGAGTGAAGCTTGGCAAGGCACATAGTTAAGAAAATATTCAATGACAGGGTGCTGTGATGCCACCTTGATGCAAAGTGGAGTTAATTATTTTCCTATAAATGCACAACGATTAGTGCTTTACTACACTTAGACCATTTGTCAAGAAAACAACATGGAATTTTTACTATTTATGGTTACATAAGTTAATGTCGTGAAACAAATTAGCCCCTGTTATCACTTATGACAGGTGCTATAAAACAGTTGATGACATACCAAAATACACCAAAAATCTTAAAGGAACAGCATTACATTTCAATCTGTAGAAGGATACCACACTTTAAAAAACTGCTTGTTGTCTATTACCTATTTGGCTACATTGAATGATGCTGAGCATTTTCCACACCAAATGACAATTTCCTGTAAGTGACTAAAGTAATTACTAATAAAACTTACTAACAAAACCAAATACATTAATATAAACCTCTGATTTGCCTTGCAGCTGGCACCAGTTATCAGAGCCATGCTGTTATAGGAATCAGCAACTCCTGATCAATCAGAAATGTATTCAACTAATCAGAAAAAAGCACTGTGGTGCATTTTACATTCATTTAAATTACAATTTAAGTTCAGATACAAGTACAGTTTTGTAAATAGAGAAACACAATGTGTCTTTTATACCACATTATACCACATACATATTCTCTTTCCATACCACACCTCCAGCTATCTCATATTTCCAAATAATATCCTCCTGTATCCAGATTCATAGTGCCTTCATGGAAACAGTGATAAGGTCTTCTTCATTGTAACAGGAGCAGTCAGCCATTTTGGTTCTAGCTTATCCTCAGTTGGATGTGCGAGTACTTATCACTCCACCATCTTGGCTCAGCACTTCCCTCTTCCCAGTCTGTTACACGGCCTCTGTCCCACATGATGTCACAGCCAGTGACAGCACTCCACAGCTCAGGCTGCTGAACTAAGACTGATGAGTGAGCAAGAGAGAGAGAGAGAGAGAGAGAGAGAGAGAGAGAGAGAGAGAGACAAAGAAAGGTTGAGAGAAAGATCACAGTCAAGCGGTGTGGTCCAGGCAGCCTTCGAAACGTCACAGTTACTCAGTGCTTCAGTCTCGCTGCCTCTAACAGCTGATTTGGAGTCAGTTCTCATCATCCTGTAACCAAGCCTACAGTCTAGCCATCACCAGCCCTGCGCTGATGGCTCGACACAAAGCAATTTCACTCTACATTATAGTGATGTTGAATGGTCACTGGAAGCTCTCACAGTAGGAAAACACTGAATGACAGCATTCTAGTCAAATGTCTTTCAGTTGATTCTGGGTCACCTCTACACCGTTAGATGACCCGAGTGCTAAAGTGACAGAACTGTAATATGAAATATCCTTTCACAGACCCAGTGAACAGTGATTCAACCACACTGGTGATGCTGTGAGTGCAGACAATCCAACTGGCTGCAAAATGAGGCCAGCACCAGCCCTTCTGTTGACTGCCTCTGGATCAGATATGTTTGTACTCCATCGGTGCAAACTGTTACTAGAGGGCAAAACACAAGAGAAGGATTGTAGATCACTCTTAAACAAGGTGAAGAGTGGGCAAATTTGCTCATTTAGGGCAGTCTTAGAGATTAGAAACTGGTCTCTAATTGGCTTGGCAGACCATGCCTATCATGAAAAATACAAATCCGATAGATAGAGAGACAGGGAGAGACAAAACAAGAGAGATATGTGAAAAGACAGAATACTGGTGCAAGAAAGATGGAAACTAAAAAGTAGCAAGAGCACATGGAAGGAACAGAAGGTAGAGAGAGAGAGAGAGAGAGAGAGAGATAAAAGCAAGAATCGGACAGCAGAAGGAGGAAAAAATAAGAGAGAGAGAGAGAGAGAGAGAGAGAAAGGGAGAGGGAGAGAGAAAATGAAAGAGCCAGAGTGGCTGGCTTGTAATGTCTTGCGTCTCTTCGCAATCGAATTCTTGCTGCTCTGTCGCACAGGGAGTGCTAATTGACAGGCAACCACTTAAGTCTTAATTTTCTTTTAAGATTGCCGGGTGAAAAGAAAGAGAGAGGGAAAAGAAAGAAGCTACAGACAGGGAATTCTAATGAGAGAGGCATCGCGACTGAGCAGGCCCATTACGTGTGATCTCAATTCCGTTCTCTTCTGCAGACACCAGAGGCATGGTACTTTAATGGCTTAGCCACCGGACAGACAGAGCATGTCACAGCTAACTGCCCTGCCTGGGGACGATTGGATTGAACAGGAGACTAGATCCAATGAGTCAGGCTTAGTACAGGTCTCATCAAAGCCCCAGAAGAGTCAAAAGCAGTTTGTGGGTAAAATGCAACAAGGGTTCTGGAGGAAGCAGACATCTTTTGCAGGATGAGTTAGGTTCATGACGAGGGTTAACCATTACTCGAGGTTTTAACAACACCACATCCAGATCCAGAGTCAGGTACACAGACAGGTCAGAATTAAGAGTAAAAACGTTAGTTAAAATGTTTAACATATGTCTTGTTCAGAAATGTGTCCGTGAAATATACTGAAATCACTGAGTAGTCAAAATCAGCATGTATTGGTTTATTATGCATCAGCCAATACCCCGTTTTATTTTACACAGGAAGGGAACAATATAATTAATTATTTTGACATTATCCAAAGAAACCTACAGGTAGGAATGAATACAATGCGACCACAAGTTTACACTAACTGACCAGAATTATCCTGAAGTTAGTTGCAGTTCTAATATTCTGAACAATTATCATTAGACACCATTACAATCACAAAGTTAGCTTCAAATATTAGTGTCTGAACGTGCCAATTTTGACCATTTCCTCCAAAACGCCTTTTCTGATGCCAAAAGCAATCACATAAAAGTGTAGCATAATGTATCTGACTAGTTGCTTGTTTTCGTAATGGTATCTACCTTACGAGTAATATTTGGACAAGTCAAAAGTGTGCACCCTGCAGTGCATGTGATCATTTGAGCTCAACAATGTATGTGTTACATATTACGATCAGTAGCTGTGGCATTGCAATGCAAGAAGAAATATTGCAAAGCTCTCAGTAATGACGCGCTTCAGTGGTTGAGTGTTGGCTGAATTATTGCTATGTCCCCTTTAAATTGGATTCTCTCTCTCTCTCTCTCTCTCTCTCTCACACACACACACACACACACACAATGGAGGAAAATCTTGGACAGCACCCTCCATATTTTTTTTCCTCTCAGGCCAAACCTTGGACAGTACCTTTTGCCCCCTAGAGGCAATGTCCTGAATTTCACAACTTTGAGGAAAGATGTCTCAAGCTATATATAATGGTATGTTGGGGCTGCTACTTTTATGGAACTATAGAAAACTGAGTAACAAAAAATATATTTATTCAAACAATAATTCACTGATTTTATAGCTTTCATTTCAATCATCCAGAGAGTTGATGATGCAAGAGAAAGTCAATTTTAGTAAATTAGTAAATAGAAATGTCCACTAACTTGCATCATGTGCATTAGCTTTCAATGCAGCTAAATCTAATCAGTCTAATGAAATGCATTTGGAGCTCTGATTGCAATAATGCCTGTAATACAACATTTCTTAATATGTGGAACAAACAAAGGCAAAACTGGATTTTTGTTTGACTACATCCTGTCTATGTTGCGCTCGGTGTGAGATATTGAGTATGGCTTGAAGGAGTATTTGCTCTCGTATCTTATCAGAGATGCCTCTAAAGAGCCAAGCGGTTGGCTTGTCTTTCCATTATCTCTCCTGTGCCACTCCTGCTCCCTCGTCACCTAGATATCATATCATAGTCATATCTTCTCTCTCTCTCTCTCTCTCTCTCTCTCACACACACACACACACACACACACACACATATACAAATACTTTATGCTCCTCCTACTGTTATGACAGTCTTGAGACTGCCTCAGAGGTGCAAAGCAGAGAACTTCAGAGATCAAAAGGTTATCAGCTTCACCTTTGGCCCTGGGTTTCCCAGAGTCCATCCCCTGGTAACCATGGAGACCCTTTTCCCTTATCAGACAAGGGCCGAACCTCTGGCATGAAATTCTAAACACTGGAGGTGGACAGAAAAATTCTAGGTTGAGAGAATTAGCAGTGTTTCAATTCTCACAATGTTTAGACTCAGAGTACCAGTAAATAACACAACTCTCCCCATGGGGAGTGGAGATATTTAGCATGCAAATCTCTTTTGCATTCTAACAATTCATACAACCTGCCATATGTAACCCAAAAAAACTTAACAGTGTACATCCGAGGCAAGAGTATGAATTTACAGAATTTGGGCTGGGATGAAGATTTTGGAGAAGTGATACAGGTCCTGCTCTGATTTTTCTCTAACATGTAATTGAGGTTGGTGTGAGGTAGAGGTGAATAAGGATTATTATTGAGCATTATTAGGTTGACTAAAAAAAGCAGCTTCATGTGAATTCTGAATCATCATCACAGCTGACTCCTGATATTCATGAATTATGTTGTCTAGTCAGTTAGCAAAAAATAAAGAAAATGCAAAATTTCCCATTCGTTTTCTGTGAAGACAGGCTAAGAGGAGTTCAACAAACATTTGTTGCCAGTTTATTTGGCAAGCTATCCATATGAATTTCTATAATTGTCTCAGCAAGTAAACATAACTATCAATAGAATTAACTAGATCAATGGCGTTATCGCTCACTGAGCTCTGGGCTATCTTTGTGTAGATAGAAGAGTCAATTTGCCAACCGTTCAGCTCCCTGTTTTATCAGAAAGTTAAGGTAAATGTTAAAGAGCAGCCACAAAGTGTGATAATCTTGTTTACTTATAAATGTTAAAAAGCTCATAATCCCTGTTTAAGCACATTTTATCAAAGGCAAAGCAATTTACCCACTGATAGGCAGCTGATAGCTGATGTTATAGACTCGTGGTAGGTTAATAAATTTTACTTTAAGAGATTTGTATTGTCAGCAACTGTGCAGTTCTGGCAGAGACAGCAAAAAAAAATCTGAATGAAGAGCTGAGGATAAGCAAGAGATTTGTACAAGCATACATGATAAGGATTCATACTGTGTACAGTAATGAAAAATAAATGTTTTTGACTGAGACAGCAGCACAAAATTGTTATTTCATGTTCAATGTAGAGGACTAAACAGAGCTGCTGAAATTCTAACCAGGCAATTTCAGTGAAGTCTGTTTATGTTTCAACATGGCTTCCACAGAGACAATCATTAGCCTTGACTCTGACTGCTACAGTCACATGATCGTCTAAAGAGGTTCCTTTTCCTCTTCATTCATCTGTCTGCTCTCTGCATCACCCACAAATGTGCAGAAGAAAACGAGTGAGGGCTCATTTACAATACTTTACCCCAAGGCAAGGGAGAGAGGGCATTAGCTACTGTTAAACACTTCCTCACTGTGTCAGCGTTTGCCCTCGTAAAGTTCCAGTGCCGCCACAGCCAAATGCTGAAGTAGTCTACACCTCTAGTTAAAGATGGAGTGCTCAAGGAGAGCTTTTTCCCCTCTTGTTTTCTCTGTGTCTTGGTTGTTCTCTCGTGTCAGTCATCGCTCGTCAAATCAGCATCAAGTTAGAGTGTTATCTCTCCTTGTGCTGAGTGGCAGCTCCTTGGAGCGACGCCTCAGATGCTGTCGGCTATCGCTGATGAGTGTTTATGTGTGGGTGGTGGCAACTCAGGGCAGAGCTGTAGTCACTTGAATCAAATCAAATCAAAGAAACTAGATGGCAAATGGTCAGTGGGCATTTATAGGTTTAAATGCTTGCGTGGAACCTTAAAGAGAATTCACATGTGCAGTGCTGTGAATGCACATAAAAAAGTGTATGTGTTCTTGTGTGTGTGTGTGTGTGTGTGTGTGTGTACAAATCCACAGGTTTCTCTCAACTCCTGCTCATTAGACCCCCCTTCCACCACTCCCCACCCACCAGACTCGTTCTCTTAATGTAGCCAGAAGGGCAGAGCTGATTACATTACGATTGTTTTCTCAGTGTCTGGACTTGTAGCTTATCCAGACCAAGTCCAAAATGAAACTACCCCATACATACACACACACACACACACACACACAAACAATGTATGGCACATTTCTAAAAGACATAAACATACCTCACCGAAAAATCATTTATAAAATAGCATGCATAAAACAGCATTTAAGACATTTACTCGTTTATTGGTTGAACTGCTCAAAACCTGAAAGCTCACACACGCAGAGGTAAAATAAAAGGCTGTTTGTTAAATACTTTAGAATGTTAGCTGTGTCAACTACTTCTCAGTTAACCTGTCATTGACTGTCGACAGCTCAGCGCCCGCCACATTTTTCCCCTCAAGCCAAAAAGTATGAGAAATGTTCGGTTTTATCATACCCTTCTCCTCTGTTTTTGAAGCTAACTGAAAACAGGGGAAATGGTAATCATCAGAAGACATTTGGAGCGATGTGCAACTGAACTTTTCCACCGGATTGCACCACGATGTGAAGGCCAGGCGGCCCCCTTTGTCCTGGCAGGGAATGATGGAGTGAGTGTGGCCCTAATGGAAGGGTCATAGAGAGTTCAGAGAGGGAGCGATGGCTGATGTGGAGCATGCGCACCAGCTTGGCTCTCCACTACAAGCTCGTCCAGCTGCCACAGCTTGAGTGATGAGCCTAGGAGAGCTCTCATGCACTCTTCGCACTGATCCAACTGGCTCTGCTAAGGCCCTCTGGCAGGAAGCCAGGAGTGTGAGAACCCTTCTTCAATATGGCCTTTGCATGACAACTCGGCAAAAAAAAATCAATACCCTGCACTTTGGGTCCAATGTTGTCAGTCAATTGCACGTACTCAGTTGTTCACTTTATATGCCCTCTTCAATATTTACTTTTAGTATGGCTGTATACTTTTATACCATGTAACCTTTTAACATTTTAGAACATACATTTTATAAGGGAAAAATTACTGTTGAAGGTCATATTCAACATATGAAAAATGTAGCTAATATTTATTGCTAACAGTGCCTGTCCTGCTCCGTCAAAGTCAGTACCTTTAAGATATATATTCAGGTGTATACAGAATGGAATCAGGTGATAACATTTCTCTTTAGTCCTTTATTTGAAAATATTCTATTTTCAAACTAGCCAATTACGAGTGAAAACTAGTAAAACTCTATTTGAAAACTAGTTTTAACTACATATGCTGTGCAGTTACATTAGTCTCAGGTATACTGTGTTAACTCATACACTGGCAGTTTTACTGGGCAGTATTAGGGCATAAACGCAGACACCAAGTTTATGATGACTCAAATTGATGGCTTAGGAAAAAAAATAAACGTACAGAAATTTTCCACTCAAATGTTCTCAATCAGCCAAGACATGTTTGGTGACCACATATGCTCCTCTATGTTGCTCTGCACTCTAACGTTGGTTATGAGACTAACATTGCTAACAACTAATGAAAGCACCATGCAAACTGCATGCAAAAGCCTTGTCGCTTCAGTGCAAAACCAAAGAAGCTGAAGAAAATTTGGACGGCAAACATGTCTTGGCTGATGGACGGTGTTTGAGGGAAGGGGAGAATTTGTGTAAATTTGATTTGCCCTGAACCGTTCCTTTAAAGGTCTATTACCGAGCCACCACATTTCAGTGGCATTTAGGTTGTAATTTGAATGAGTTCAGCCTGACGCACCACTTCTTTCTAGTGTCGTTTGGCTCCTTGCCAGGTGATGTCAATTTGCAGGCAACCTGAGGGGATGTAACAGCAGCAGAGGGAGCACAAGCTTCTAACATTACAGTTTTACAGTCATCCACTGATATGACATTCTCCCAACTGAACACATGATGCACAGGACAGGACAAAGAAAGCGAACTGGTGTGCGTGTGTGTGGTTGTAAGTGAGAACAAGAGAAGAGGATCACTCGTGTGAGAGACACCGGTGCCTGTTTAAGTGCTCGAATTGTTTATAGGAATGATACTATGATCCATTTTAGCAAGAGAACGTTGTGGTTCACGCAGTCTTCCATATATTATAAGTGTGCTTAGATCTCTGTGTGTGTGTGTGTGTGTGTGTGTGTGTTATTAACTCAACCTGAAGGGAGGTCTCCAACTGTTTTATGGGACACTATTCATCACTTACACACACCTCTCCCAGACACCAAAGCTCACAGCACTGAGCAGTTACTGGAGTATGGTTTATTATATGAGTGTTAATGTGCTACATTTATGAGTTGGTCAGGCCCTGGACTGTAAATCTAGCACCTTTTACTACCTGGATCACATATTAGGATATAATCACTGTGAGAATATCCCCAATAATAGCTAGGATAATGTTTGTAGCTTTAGTGATACCAATATCACTAAAATATATTGGCCAATAATAAAGCACAATAAAATAAAATTATACAGCATTAAAACCATGTACAATGCCACTGATATGGACATGTCTACCAGTGCAAATGGAAATGTCTCATCAGGGAGTGTTTGTACAGTGAGCAAGTGACACGTTAATGGCACACTCATTGCCCCCATTTTTTTCCATTAATCATCCCAATCGTTTTGACTTGTGAATTATGATCCATTATATCTCCCTCTACCTTTTTCCCCCATTACCCACAAGTTAGGCATGAGAAACATGAGAAGAAGAAGAACGAGTGCTAATCAAGGCTTAGCCTGTAGCTCTACAGAATCCATCGGAGAATGTCAAGGCCTAACCAAATGATGAATATCATCTTTTTTAGTCACCAACAAAAGAAATATCAACTACAATGTAAAACTGTCAAAATCTAATAAAGGGTTCAACCAGGACGACATCTGGCAGCCGTCAGACACATTTGCCCTTTGGACAGCCTACACCCGCCTAGGCATGAGGCATGATTTCCTAAGAGTTGGCACTAAGAAGGTAGATTTCGGAATGGTAACATGACGCAATTTGGAATTAGTCTTCGTTAAAAAGCTCAGTTTAGCACTGCAGTAACCTTATCCCTTTAGTGGTCACTGTTTATCCAGGAAATCATTTTATTTTTTTATTATAAACCCATACACTATAGACTAAACCAAGAAGAGAGAACTCTATGCATTTTAGTTTTGACCATCTGGATCTGTATCCCAATAAGCATTAACGGAAATTGCAAGAGAGAGTCCAAGAAATGCCAAGAGAGTCAATTAAAAAGAAATAGGTTCAGGTCTTGCTAATATTGGAGTCAGCACAGATTCGGACAGATGACTATCCAGACTCTGATTTAAACGGAGAGGAGAATGGGATTGATTTCAGATGAGTTTGTCAATCGTAATACACACTGTAAACAGACACTCTTCATTTCATCAGTGGATCGCACTGACATTACATAAATAAAAGCTTTCATAAGATACAGATCTTGTCCTTACAGGTCACACGTGAATGCTACTCTATATGCAATACTCGAGCAAAACATTTTTACTTACACTTCCGTACTTGTCAAGTGTGTTAGTTTTGCATGGCAGGTGAGCGTTTTGCATGAGTGAATGTTTGATATCTGACAGATTGTAAACGATAATGTGCATTAATGCATTTTTGGTGTCTGTCTGTTTTCATCACATAGTACGTTTCCATTTCCTCTTCTCTAGTGTATGCAGCTGTGTCCATCGTTTTATGTGATCACATGTAAATGTTAGTGCTTGTGTGTGCATGCTCTGCATGCATAGAAATGATCTGCAAATATTATTCATGCCACTCACACACACACACACACAGACACACACACACAAACACACACATTTTTGCACATTTATTCACAGTCACCAATCATGTATGCTGTGTTTTTTGATTAGAGTCAGTGCTGTTTTACATCACACTAATTTTAGCTCAACTAGGTCAGTGGAGTCATTCCTTTTTCCAGCTTCTCTGCTCCACTAAGAAAGAAAGAGAGAGAGAGAGAGAGAGAGAGAGAGAGGGAGAGAGAGATTGTTATTTTGCAACTACTCATCTGGGGCTGTTTTGTGGAATCATTTTTGCCTCTGCATCAACCTTACACAAGCCGCATACATGACAGTCTTTAAATCCAGAAGGGCTGTCCTCATTCTATCTCCTCATTTCCAGAGGAGGACATGGTTCCTTCTCTTTCACTGCTCTCTGCTTCTCACTCCCTATCTTCTTACTTCCATCCCTCATGTTTCTCTTTCTCTTTCCCTCCCTCTCAGCAGTCATTTTAACGATGATCTTTAACCTCCAGCCTGTGAGAGCCAGACACGAGAAGTACTTTGTCATTCTTTCTCTTCGTTTACATTTCTTCATCTTCTGCAATCTGTCTCTCTCTGACTCTGCAATTCATCTCTCTTGCTCCTCTCTCTCTCTGTCGCTCATTAAGACTACAGCAAATCCACAGTAAGCTTTTATTGTCTACCAAACAGTGTTCACTATCAGTATCTATTTCCAGTACATACAATAACCCTTATTGTAAATAAGTTAAGAAAGAAACCCAGTTACTTACTCTACTTACTCCAGCTACGTACCATCAGGCCCACTGTAGGCTCATTAAGCAACCTTTATGGCTTCAGTGTATAGTTCAAACTGGTTTCTTTCATAGACTTATAGACACACAAACCATTTTGATTTTCAAAGTCATTTGTTTGTCAATGGCACAAATCCTTGCTAAAGTACCTCATTTGTTTAAGAATGCATTGCTAAATTCCTGTCAAATATACTGACAGGCTAGTTAAAGAAATAGTTCAGCCAAAAAAGGGAATTTACAAATGTTCCCTTTAAAACAAATATAGTCAATCAACCAAGGTATATTTTCTGAGTAAAGAGTACTTTTTAAGTTACTTTTTCTTTATGAGCCTTAAAGTTGTTAACAAGTAAGGCATGCTTACAGCTCCCGTAATTCAAACTGCTTATAACCAAAATCACCACTTGTAATCTTAAAAAGACCTGCTTATCAGGTTTCTGACACTGCATGACACTACTGATCTTTGTAACAATGGACAAAAGTATGCTGCATAGCTAAAAACAGAAGCAGCAACCATCTTGAAGCTGGTTTCAGCTTCTTCCTCACTTAGCATATCGTTTAGATCTAGGCAGGAAGTGTAGCCCGATATATAATGTTTGTTGTATGACAGATGGTGAATGTTAATGTTCACTAATGCATTTTTGGTGTCTGTAGCATGTTTCCACCCCCACCACCATTTCACCCGCAGACTGTCTACTGTTTGCATCTATGCCTGTCATTTTAGCAGAGCACATTTACATGTGGGTGTTTCTGTGCACATACTCTGCATGCTTTTTAAAATGGTCTGCTAACACTAGCCACTAGCAGCTAATATCCACTTATTCTACTCTCTTATTCAACTATTTATGGACTAATATTATTTAGCCAAAATATGTCTTCTAACAAAAGTGTGGAAAGACTTGTGTGATTTAGATTTACAGTTTGCACCAAAAGCTGCTAGTATTTGCTAGCATTATAGGTTCAGTTCAAAGCTTTGGACATGAAATAAATACTGGTTGATGAACTTCATTTATGCTAAGAGAAAAATTGTACACAGTTCATTTTTAGGTGAACTATTCCTTTAAGACTTTGATTGCAATTGTTCATGAAGCATGTGGGAAATTGTTCACATTCTCTAAATGAGGAAATACTTGTGGAAGTTTCCTGTGTTCAGCTTAGAGTTACATACAGTAAATGGCTTAAAAAAAAAGATTAAAGATTTAACAGAAACCTATGAAGAAATAAATCAGTAATCAACCATTTTCTTCCAATTTTGTTGGATAATACAAGTTAACCTTTTAAGAATTTGATCAGTGGCTGCGTGCCATAAGGTTACAAGGTAAAAGTCTCTGTAGAAACAAAGACAAAATGCTGATAAGTGGCCAACATTTTATATCACAATTGATTTTTTTTTTTATTAACCCTTACATTCCATTCACTGAAAAAGCTGGGGTTACAGTAAACTTGTATCTGTTACCTCCAAATGAATGCGCTACAGACATTAGCCCATCTATATCACTGTTTTGCTATAGGTCCACTGAGGTAAAATGGGTTCTGGGCTGCTGTACAGTCTCTACACCTACAAGCAGAGAAAATAAACAAGAGAAAGGTTGCATAGTGTGTAGCTATTTACGGGCAAACTCATTGACACACCCCTTACAGTCAAACTCTGTTTATGTCAGTATCAGTGTTGGCTTAAATTACATTCTCAACTCACTTTAGTCCTAGTCATGTCTGTTTTTACCTTGCTGACATAGACCAACGTCAATAGTAGCACCAATTGCTTACAAAAACACTGCTTAATAATACCATGCTAATGTGAAAAAAGCCTTACAATATCCCTGAACTTATCATATAACAATAATCACAGACCAAAAAAATCAATAGTATCCAGTCTGGTATTTGGAAAGTTTATCTTAGTCACACCCTGATATACTGTGAAATTACATGCCTTGGAAAACAACTGTGCTGCTACATGCCGTGTTTCGTTGCCTTAGTGAGCACATGCAGAATATATTTAAACCATTCCAGTAATTATAGATTGATGGACACTTCGGAAGACTCTTTAAAAATTTAGTTGCCATGGGTCTATATGTCTTCACAGGGAGCCTGTTAGAAGGACAAAGAAATTCAATCAAAATTGTGCAATCCCGCAGGCTGATTAAATGGGCTATTATAATGACAGCCTCGCTTTATAATTGTGTAGGCCATAATATCATGACCGCATGTTGATATGATCACTACTCTACAAACATCAGGGTTCATAGGAACAGAAATCTAGAAACTCACTTGCTCAGTTTTAATTCTATACCATCTGAATGTAGAGATTTTATCTCAGTGAAGACACATAGACATATTATTAGAGATACCACATTGAGAAGCTAACACCATTCATAAAGGGTGTAGTGATGGTTTTAGAAAGCGTTTAGATCCGTTTCTGCCACAAGAAGCTAATGATGACACTGGTAAAATGTGGTGGAGATCATTTCATGACCCCAGCATCTATTACTGTTTCAGCTATGAATAGCTGAAATAGCTAATTTCTTTCAGCCCTAAGGTCAATCTGACTATAATATAATTGTGAATATAATCTTTGTATGGTGTTTATTCATTGATTTATTCATTTTCAGTAACTGCTTTATTCTGATCACTCTGGATCCAGAGTCTATCCTGGAACACTGTGTATGAGTTGGGACTACTCCATGTGAATGGGACGCTAGTCCATCCCAGGGCCCTGTGCATACATATTCACACACTCATTGATACCTAGAAATTTTGTGTTGCCATCCATCTACTGCCGTGTTTGGGAGTTGGAAGGAAACCCAAGAACCAGGAGGAAACCCACATGGACACAGGGAGAACATGTGAAACTGACCTCTCGAGCTGTGATGTAGCAATGCTGCATGCTGCAACACTTCAAATGATCTTTATTTTCATTAAAAAAAAAGAGACACAACCACAAATTTTCATGTTTGTAAAGTACACAGATATTGCCCCAATTTTTAGCAAAAGAATTCAAAGAAGTTGTTTTCCTCCCCCCAAAAAGTCATTTTGAATCTTTTGAATTACAGTGCAGAACAGTGAACACATAGAGAACTGGAGCAGATAATCAGTGATATGCCAATCATGCCCTCACCAGGAGAGCAATAGCAGTGTTACTAAACAATCTTCTCCAGTCTAGAATTGTGAAGCAGGCCATCTCAAACACTAGAACCAGAGAGTCTGACAGGTTTTAGTCATATCCTGTATAGCTCTTTATCACATTAGATACTGACACAATGCAAAATGGTCACAAATTTTACTCAGTGCAGATATCAACCATATTATTTGGTATTTAATTTATTTACTTCTACTGGTATACATGGTGGAGGTAGAAGTCTGAGATTGTTTACTCTCACTCACACTAGACATCCTCTCATTACAGTCTGTAAATGCAGAACACTTTACGAACAAGACTGTGTCTGAGTGGATCTCATTGCTCTCAACCCTAAGCAATCGCCACATGTAACTAAAGCTCCACAAAAAAAGATTGCTATTACAGCAAAAGCCCATTTCACTCCCCACAGAGAGTTCCTAAATTCTAGCCAGCACATAAAGCTAAGCTAAAAGGCCTACATTAAACACAGACATAAAGAGAAAAAAAAAAACGGAAGAGGGTTTCCTTCCGCTTCCAAACCCACTGCGGGAAAAACATGAAGCTTGCAGCAGCCTCTTGACTGATGACGCCAAGCTAAATCACACCACTTCCTGTCACGGCCCTGGCTGTGATGCCGGGGTCGTGAATTATTATGATGCATTATTAAACTCTAGCTCTACATGACATCACGTTGTCTGCCAAATTACGCCTGAGTGATTGTTTTATCTCGTTAATTAATCTTGGTAATTCATATGTCGGGACTCTGTTTTTGAGCCATGCTGAATCTGTAAGTGCTGCTACACACAGATGCTGGGTTATCCAGGCTTTTGCATTTGGGTGCTGCAGTCGGTTTGATAAATTATGGAGTCTGGTGTTTTACAGTTCCCAAGTTTAAGATCTATTATTTTACTCCACCATTTAAAGGCAACAGATGGGCTGTCTTGAGTGCGAGTATTGTTATAACTGTGTGTGATGTGTATATATGTGTGTTTGTGTGTGTGTCAAACTCTCCATCAGGAGTCATATTTGTGCTTTGCTTTCATGGAGCTGTTATTGTAATCTGATATGGCAGAGGATTCATTGCCAGTTCATGGCCTTGGCTAAAGACACTTAGCACACTGCACTGTCCCCTAATGGACAGTAAGCGTAACAGCAACACAATCTCCCA
This sequence comes from Pangasius sanitwongsei, assembly GCA_037576675.1. Classification (NCBI taxonomy): domain Eukaryota; kingdom Metazoa; phylum Chordata; class Actinopteri; order Siluriformes; family Pangasiidae; genus Pangasius; species Pangasius sanitwongsei. Next base: position 8,794,305 of record CM075015.1, on the reverse strand, counting down.
TCCCCCTTCTGGCTCCCAATAGTGAGTATCTAGAACAAGCTTTGAATGATCTTACAGGGTTATTATCTATGTATAATACACAAAAAGAAACAAATGCACACTGTGTCTTTAATAATCAAACACAATGCTACACAATTCACCTCAGGCAAAAATAAATGCATTAAAGAAAAAAAAAAGTCTTCACTTTTCTACTCCTTATATTTACAACCAAAACCCTCAATCTTATGAACTCTGGTGTTACTTTTGCTCAGTCAAACACACTTACCTATGGCTGTTTAGCTACAGATATTTATATCTTCATCACATACTGTATTTTCACTCTTGTCTATCATATTTTCAATCGCTCATAAAGTATTTCCATATTTAGTAATTTTTTCCAATTCAGAGACTAATGCTCTCACCAACTCTCCTACACAGAACATGGGCTGCATTTGCATGGCACAGCTGTTTTGCATGCTAGATTCATTAATCCTCAAGTGTAAAGGGATAAGGGACAAACATTTTATACCCCAGCTACATTATGTAGCATGTAATGTTTTAGTTGGGATGCACTGAGACTCTTTAAGATGCACATTTATTGTAGGTATGCCATCCATGTGTCATATTTCTCGCCCCACTGTAAAATACAGTAGATGTACTTGGAGATGCCAGAGTAAGTGGGTCACCTATGATTGGGCCATGTGTGTGCTTGAGGACTAATACACACTCAGTTTTAATACATATTCAACTATAACAATTTCTGCCACTGGAAACATCTCAGTGAATATTCTATGATTTCAGAAATATAGATAATTACATTATATGGAGTTGGCTGTGAAATGGCCAATGATTGAACAGCAATAGCTTTAAAACACACTTGTGATGCCAAGCATTAAATTATAAATACACAGAAAGTTTAATAATAAACAGATAATAAAATAAACAGATAGACAGAGTGCCAAATATTTAAAAAAAAATCAATCAAAGGATAAATCAGTATTTGGAAACTATCTAATTTGTTTTAAAGTGATTTCTCTATAACTTTAATCTCAGGCAGAGATGGGTGCAGGCCAGGATATTTTTTTTGCACTTTTCATCAGATCAGCATTACATTGCACAGCATAAATAAACCAGTGACAGTAGATAAACTCATGAGTCATTTTATTACACAACAATAACCAGCACTACATGTTTGATCCAGTACATGAAAAAAGAGCTGCAACATAGACAAGAGCAAGCTGAGACACGAGTAGGGATGTACAGTTTGGTCATTCTGATTTTGAGCTTCGAGTACTGAAATCATAGTAGCTATGCTGCTTCGATTGCATGTTTACCTAACTGTGACCCTAAGAATATTTTCACTGCACATGACTTGAACGGTAATATGACAACGCACACTGTACTGTATTTTGTGTAGTTTCAGTTGGTTATATTCAGTGTTTTTCCATGTTCCTGTGCTTTCAAGAATCAATAGCTAGCTCTGGCCTTAAAAAAAAAAAAGCTTCCAGCAATCTAGTCATCATCATCTTCAGTGAATTTATTTATTTCAATTTACAGGTAGAGTGCTCTAATCTGTGACTCTGAAATGAGTGTCTAGTCTACACGGTCTCAACCCCAATACCACTGTTACGGTATCAAAATATTTTATGAATTTTACTGCTCCATTTGTAGAAAATTTTAAAAACTAGCATAAAAGCAGTTAATAATAAGCAGATCTTCCCAAATTATACTAAGCTAAGTAAATGAAGCCCAGCAGTAGTGAGTAGTAGCATAAATGTAGTAAGATTTAAAAAAAAAAAACAGTATTATTACACATTAAAAGAAAAAGATAGCTAGCTAGATTAAAAATGTAAATTTACCTTACCACTGTTTGACTCCTGCTGAGCCTGAGAAAGCAAGGAACTTGTGTCTGACATGCAAATTGTCTTAAATATACGTACATAAACTTATTAAAGTTTTCTACAGAATCATCCTTGGTGGATATTGCAATGACTCTACTCTTCTAGAAAACAGTAAAACTCTTTTAATCTATAAGTTGTATTTACCACATCAGGTACACTGCACTCCACAGGCATTCTCTTACTGAATAGTTATCTTTGATAGAGAAAAAATTGTATATTGTTCTGTGACACATTATTTTTTCCCATCTGTAATCCGACATATCCTGTTTCCTGCCCTTTGAATGGCTAGTAGTTCTTACTTGAACAATACTGGTAAAGATTCCGCAATGTCTATATTACATATTTGCTAAGGCATGCTGGATATTGGAGAGGCAGAATATTGATGGATGTATACATGACTATGATACAAAATCATAAATTCTAATCAAAAATGCTAAGACTAATGCAATGCTACACCACAGAATGCTACACAACATGACGAATAACATATTTCATGCTTGTTTTATGCTACAATGCCTCATTAAACTTGAAGCTAGCCTGAAGCAAGAACACAATCAGCAATTAATAACGCATCAGAATGACAGAATGACTCGTTTGAAGTTGAGGTTGTTTAAGGAGAGTGGTAGTCATTAGCTACACTTACATCTTGTTTGCCCTCCCCTCATACAAATATACTACAAACCTTATTATGATTATCAAGCATTTTAACCGAACACAACATTCAAATATGAGCAGTACCATGGTTTTAACGGGCAGACAGAATGGACTAATTCTACTGAGAAAGAAAATAATTCATAACAACTTTAGCATAAGATGTTGTCCTTGAAATAAAAACCGTTTGGCATTGCCACCCTGGCACTAATTAAACCATCAGTCAACACCAGCTCTGTATGTGAAACCTTTTACATCTGACCTCCACACAATGGGCATGCAAAAAATGGGTGCAAGCTTGTCACTCACAAAGTGAAAAACACATACTGCTTTGACAACTTGCCCAAGCGAGTTCTGCAAGCAGCCCTCCTATAAACAGGCCTTTGGCCGGCTTTGTGCCTCTCCTGTCATGCCTACAGGTTGCTGTTGACTTTTCTCCAAACCCCAATCCCTGTATTTATCCAGGGCGTCTCGTTTGTTGGTGTTTTTCTATTTCACCTCAGAATCTCTCGTTTGCTTTCATCATGTGTCTTTAATGAGAGGGTACAAGTGCTTGTTGACCTCCGTGAATGAGTCATGCCAAACCACACAGCCCTAAAAAAACTATCGGAATAGACCTACAATGACTATCGTCCACCGCATTGTGTCGGATTAACTGCCACTCAAAAGCCAGTTTAACTCTTCACAGAATGGCTCGGTTCACTTGTAGCTACTACAGGTTTCTACATGAAAAAGTGCAGATGAAAAGATAAGAGTGTCATCTCTCTTTTTTCCCCTCCAGACAGGGTGAAAAATATTGAAGCCTAATTTATTTCTCATTAGTTATCTATATAATCCATCACTTGCACGCTTCCATAAATCCTTCAAGAGTTTCAAGGTGTACAAACCTATTATTTATCTGATATGCAGTTGTAGTGTGCACTCATTAAACACTTAAGCAAACAGTATTTTACGAAATAAAGATGTGCACCTAATTATAGACCTACTGTCAATCAGTGAAACTGTAAACCTTGGTGCATGATTTAACAAAATTGTACAGCAGGAACCACTACTATCTGAGACAGAACAGCTAATTCACCCTTGTCAGATGCAACATGCTTTATGACAGGCTAATGAATTTTTATAATAAAGTATGTATGATAAATGATAAAATACCCATGTAGTTTAGGTTTCTGCCCTACCACAAGATGTGTTATTCTATTTTTCTCCAACGTCCTAGCTTCCCAGAGCTTTAAAGCATTTTTCTGTTTTCGATTACAAAACCCTACCACATATTTGGCAGCATTCTTCTGCCCCTAGTGGAAAGCTTGGGAGACCAAGAATACTAAAAGCCTGTAAAATTGTACAACTAAATACATTTTTGCAAATGTTTTAATTTTACACATCTGTAACAGGCAAAATGTAGTTAATGCAGATTAAATATCACCCTGAGGATGTTTGTCTCACATAAGAGGAGAAATATTTGTAACGTTTCCACACATATTCAAGTGTAGAAGAATGTTCAAGGATCTATTTTAAATCTAAGCAGGTAATATTTCATACCTGCCCAGCTGCTTTTGATCAAATATAACACCTCATCATCTCTGTAATATCTAACAAAGCTCTGCGGACATCCTGCTGGACCACCCAACATCTGTCCATAGCTTGGACATATTTGACTAAGGTTTTCTCTTTCACTGCCTTTTCTTCTGTCCCTTTCATTTTGTCTCTTTTTTTTCAAATCCGTATCATCCCTCAGGATGGTTACATGAGTATGCCGTGCTGAAATGTGGAAAAGCCTTGATGTTTTCATTTAAGATTTTTTTTTTTTTTGGAGAGCTTTCAGTGGGATCATACCCCAGGGAGGATGCAAGATTCCCAGCTTAGCATGCGCATGAGCCGCATCATTAATCATTAGCACTGGAGCATACTCATCCTCACTCCAGCTTTATACACAGTAGTCACTTTTTAATTCCCTAGGAAAGGTGACCCGAATTTATCTACCAGAGGGACAGACTGCCTCAATAGAGAAATGAAAGCAGGAGAGGAGGGGGGAAATAGAGGGAGTTTCTCCAAAAAAAAAAAAAAAAAAAACATGGGAAAGTCCTATTCTGGTCCCAAAGCTAAATATAACTCGCTGTCTCAGATTCTCGGTCTGCTTTTATCTTCCTCATGAGTTTTAGTGGAACTTTAGGGCCATAACTTTTCACCAAGCTGACATGTATACTGCCAGGTTGGAAGATGTTCAAGTCACAGTCATGCCCACTAACCATGGATATCAAAACAGCCTTAGGCCAGGGACAACGGCAACGAAAAGCTTAAGTAGAAAAGGCGAATCTGATCTGCGGTCAGTTCTAAGTGCCCACGTAGTCCCTAAAGTGCTGTTACTATGTGCTCTGGCTGTCCCACACTGCCCCTGCAGGTCATTATGCACACTTCATCACACTTCATGCAGTGCATACTGCAAACTTCATCCAGTGCCAGGACCAAATGTTATCCTTTTGCTGATACTGTTCTAGCAGAAATTACTTACAAATAGCCACCTTTTGATCGTTGATTTACCCGTTAACAAAAAAAGTGCTCCTGAGGTCCTGATATAATAAGATTGCTGATTGGTCTAACACATTATACTCCAAACACAGCCACGGGCCTGGATGTTCTCCAAGCTAAAGGACAGATTTACTGCATATTGCTATAAACATTTGGTCCAAGGCAAGTTTTACCTCCATTTCATTCATAGCTATTAGGTTTACTGAAGTGATCCTAAATCATGAACCTGGCTGCTGTATCCAGGTTTAATGCTAGATCTCCCGTGCTGTTCAGCAAGATAATAAAATTCTTTATGGTGGCTTACTATTATATAGACCTGTCTCAGGTTATGACTGATTTATTTATGGCTTTATAAGGTAAAAATCGAGAAGCAAACACATGTAAACCTAACAAATGACTTCACAAGATTGCAATGAACATGCACAGCGGACAATTAGCTTTACATTCTGCACTTCATAAAATGTACATCAGGAAAATATTTGGAAAGCTAATGTTTACATGCTGCTTATATAAATATATGTAAACAAATTTTATTACACTGTACATATTTACCATGAATTAGCCTTAATGTAATTTCTGGTGTAAAGAGGCATGATTGAATGTCTTTCTTTGGTTATTACAATAGCTAATTATATAGATAAAAAATCTATATACTACATAAAACAAATACGGTTAACTTGTCTTTTGAACCTTAGTCTTTAACACAATTATATAAATAACAGGCAACTGAAAAATGGAAAATGGAATTAAAATGCCAGCTTGGTTTTTTTGCACACAGGTTCTTTTCCCCCAGCATCTTACTTTACAGTATGACCTCCTATAATCCTATGGCTTTATTTTGGAGTTCGCTGTTCGGCCTGAGAAGATTGACAGCTTTGGGAATTTGTGGACAGTTGTTTATGCCACAATTAATATCTCAGTCAATCACGAGTGAGATAACAGTTGAATAATGGGCAGAATATTCTGATGATATCTCTGATGCTGTTTGTTTTAGAGACAGAAAAAGGAAAAGAAAAGAAAATGGAGGAGGCTGGATTCTGCATATCAGTTTGTGGCCCCAGAGCTAACAAATACAAAATAAACACTCAGAAGGCTATTAATGCTTTACTGTAAATGGGAATTAAAGAAGTAACTTTTATGTCTGACATATAACTCTGCAGGTACACCTGCGGTTCAAGCATGCTTAATGCAATAAATGGTTCCATTTGTTAGCATTTGGGGGCTTTCAGAACGTGAAAGGGAACAGCTTTAAGTGTCTGAAAGGTTTTGTTTTCATAAAGAGTACAAAGGCCATTATCCAGTTATACTTCAGAGGTAAGCAGGCCTATCGTAATATTTATCCAACATCCAGCCAGAATTAGATATTTGTACTGACCAGCTTTACTTTGGATTACCACTGAGAGTAGGCATGCATCATAACAGTAAGACACACACACACACACACACACACACACACACACACACATACACACATACTTATCTCACCTCTGCCAGGCTGCTGCTCAAAGACCCCAAAACACCATTAGAATTCAGCTTGCCCTTCTGTCCCCTGGCACATATCCCTATTTAAGATTAAAAGGAGCTGAACCTAAAGCTCTTAATTAATGACAGCCATTACTTTAGTCCACTGAAAAAAATCACTCTAATTTAGGGGGAAAAAAAACCCTCCAGAAAGTTGAATGATCTCTTTAACACTGAATGACAAGGCAGAACATGGTTCCAGCAACATAAATGATGAAAGCACCCAGGAATAATAAAGATGAACTTATATCACACAGACACATTCTCATTTGCTGCAAATAAAAATGAGCTGAAAAGGCAAAACAGATCTGAGATTTTGGGTGACAGTGCAAGTGATGCCCTAAAGGATGCCTTATCAGTGTAAATGAGTGAGTTAAGCCTTTGAGCTTTGTTTTGTCGTAGCACACTTCAGATAACATGACGTAACAGTAGTGGACAGAGGCTTGATTGTTTAAGGCTGAGGATTAAGTCTAGATTAACCAGCTTCTGTTTTCTGACCTTACTCGTTCTTTCATCTCTGTGGTCAAGTGCTCCTCTCACACATCTGTGACATCTTATAACACTCCGATAAGGCCCTGTCAAATAAGCATTCTAACTTTGTGAGACAAGAGTTCATTTAAATTGCAATTAGAGGGTACTGCTTTTATTCTTTTTCTTTTTAAAAAAAAAAAAACAATGAGGAAGCATATTAATCACACTTTGACACATTAACAGTTCTGTTTATGATGTGAAAAAGGTAAAGTTGAGGGTTTTTTTTTATTCTAATAAATGAAAGACGTAGAAACTTGGCCTGTTCCACTAAAAATAAAAATAATTCCCGTTTCCTGGTTCACTCCTTGAAGGCACTGAAAGTGTTAAATCAAATCAGTTTCCAGACTTGTTTACTGCACTGCCCCCCACTGGTCTCCTACAAGAACCTACAAGTCCTTCAGGCCACAGCAAAGGCGTTCTTGTCTGATAAATGGCCTGCAGAAGGTCTGATGAGCAGTGCTCTAGTTAGCAATGCAATGACATATTCATGGATGCCTTTTAATTGATTGAAAAATTTTCCTTCCTGCTCATGTGCTTTCACAGCACTTAAGTAAATAAACACACATAAGGTGGATATGTAAGTACATTTATCATGTCCATGCAAACATATATTTGCCATACAAATCTTGTATGTTTGATCTGCAGCTCAGTGTCCACAAAAAGTTATTGATTTATCTTCATGGAACATTAAAAAATTTGCTTGCGCAAGTTGCTTTCAGAACATGAACTGGTTAGCGTGGTTAATCCTGGCTCTGTTTACAAATTACTACTCAAAATTTAGGAAATGACACCTGAAATGCATGTGTATTGAAGCGACTGATACTGTGTCATGATCAGAATAGGAACAGAAAGGTGTGGGTATATGGCTATGTGTTGCATGTACGTGTGTATGTGCGAGTGTGTGAGTGGGTGAGTAGCCCGATGACTCAGAGCTCTGGAACTGGGCAGAATGGAGGAGTTTGAATAACCCTCCTGCTCTCCACTCAATGTCACTCCCTTATTTGCTTTCCTCTTTCTCTCCCTCCATCCTCTGTGTGGATCCTACTGAGCAAACATGCAAAACACACACACAATCTTAGAAAAATCAACACACACAAATTTTAAGTGCATTGCACACAGGTGTGCACATAGTCCCAAGTAAAGGAAGCATCCACATTTGCACACGGACACAAACACACACACACACACACAGGTGCATGGCCACAAATGAGAACAAAGCAAGTGCACCAACAAAAGAGAGGACAGAGCTTTGACCGTTCCCGGGTAAACAGTTAGCACAATGGCCAGGAGTGTCTATGCATAAATTTGGGCCGCATGAAGTGTTACAATCTACAGCAAGGTCATAAAAAAAGAACTTCCTACCTACCCATACATAATGACTTTGGTGTTGCTTACTACAAATCCTCCAGTTTAGAAGCCACTGCAGTTAATTACATCTACCAAGTGGTTAATAAGACCCATGGCCCAAATTCAGTCAAGCCACGAGACAGGAGAGTGTGTATCTGCTCTGTATACATGAATGTCAGCGAACATGAAAGTAAATCTAAAAAGGAGTGTCTCGGCTGTGATAGAAGCCTCTTAAATCACACTGAGCCGAATATAAACCAAACTTCAAACCTGGATTTTGTAGTGAGAGGCCTATGAAAGGATGTCATTGTCCTTGTTTCAAGTTCTGCATGCTCGCTTCATTTCAACATGTTCTCGATCACTCGCATAAAATACCAACAAGCAAGTTAAAAAAGAAAGCAAAGAAGAAACCGATGATAAAGCAAAGTATTCATCATAACAGCTAAGCTTCTCTTTCTCTCCCACTTCATTCCTTGCTTCATTCCTTCCCTCCCTACATTCCCCGCTCATTTCTACATACGTTCATAAATGCCTGGAATTGAGGTTTATGGATTGGAAGCAAAGTTTCACCTCTCAGAAATGAGCCTGTTTGTTTTAAAAACACGCTGTGTGCTCCCAGTGACCGAAACTCTGAATGGTGTCATTGAAATAGTGGCCAAAGAGAGCAACTGGGCCATTTCATCATGCTCACGCTCAAGACGGAAGGCTCGTTTATTCCAACGATTAATTTTAATTGCATAGTTAATGCTGTTTACAACATGGCTGAGTGGGGTAAAAAAAAATACAGCCTGGAGATGTAAACGAGCATACTGAAAACCCTGAACTGAAGCCTTTGATGGATGTTGACTAGTACAAGTTGCCAATGTGCTGCTTGTCATTAAAAAAGGCAAAAAAGTAAAATATATATATATATATATAATAAAATACAAGGTGGGGTTGAGCACTAACGTTAGATAAAATATAAAAATGTAGTTTAATTAGGAAAGCAAATCACATTTTTCAACTCACTCCTCACATGCATTTATTCTCTCATTTTTGTTTGTGTAGTTTTTTTGTAGTAGGGAGAAAAACACATAGGAATCAGTGTTGACTCTGACAGGGGAAAATAGCTCCCACGAGCTGCTGTCAGTTGCAGTTGGAGCTCAGATCCTTTCAAGGACCTCACAAATGTCAACAGCACAAAAACTGGAAAGCAGCTGATCCGATCCTGGTCAACACAGGTCGAAAAATCCATGTATTAGACCTCATGTTTATAATACTCTACTGTTTTGCTGGAACACAGTTACTTTTCTGTCTTATTTCATCTCCAGATTCAGAAATCATTTTTATGTTGGTTTAGCTGACTTCCGAAATCAGGAATTTGATGATCTGCTGCCCCTAGAGGCCAGCTATGGTAAATGCACCCTCAACCATTTTGAAGGTCCTTTTGTCGCCTTGAGAAGGGCTTAACAGCACAGAAACTGCACCTACCCCAAACCCCCGTTCTTCTTCTTCTTTTTTTTTTTAATATAGAGGATCTATATTATATTGTGGATCCCTGATTTTCCAGAATATTACAAGTTCTGTTTTTTCCCTTCTACACACACATATATAAATTATACCCACACACAGATGTTTTGTGTGTTTCCGAGTCTAGACAGCATAAGTATATCTTCCTTCTACACTTTGAAGGCAGACAAGCGTGGGTGGTTACAAGCTGCATATGTCAGCACAACAATACAAAACTCTATAGCTACCTAGTGCTCCAAGTCAATGAGGCCATAACAATGTGGCTTATTCAGCATTTAGCAATAATAGACATAAAATCTCAAAATGTCCCATTTTGTATAACTTTTTGATTCAGCAAATATAGGTGAATAGGCTATAGAGAATTCAAACTTGTCCAAATTTTAAATAAAGCTGATAGTTCAAATGAGGTCTCAATTTATCAGATCATATTAAAAGTCACTGTAATTTGTTTAAATTGTACAAAAGTGCTAGCCATGTGGTATGCCAGATGGTAGGCCTATGAGGAATCCTTGCACTCTGTACTGCGTATCTTTCCAGGATCTCAGCCCTATCCATCTATAGTGGAGAAGATTTGGTTTCTGCTCCCAGTATCAGAAGTGAAGTCAGCTCTCCTTTCTCCTGAGCCTAAAGCCCTCAAGCTGTCAGACTGTCCCTCTCCATTCACACATGCACATACAGAGACACACACCTGGATCTACTTGTGACATGAGTGATCCAGTGAGTGTTTCAGGTAACTTTCCCACACCCTGCCTTTGTAGTACACACACGCTTGCACACACACACACACACACACACACTCATACACACACACACACACACACTCATACACACACATACACACAGAGAGATAGAGAGAGAGGGAGAGAGGATTCCTTTTTGGTAGAGCTCTCTCTAGTGGCTCAAGAAATTAGAAGCACCATCTCCCCTTTCCTTGGCTACATCTTAAAGCAACACATTCCATTCCTCAATTTAATTAATGGTGAGATTTTCAGGGCGACATCACATCTAAGGAAAATAAATAACATGTACACTGTACACTGATTTTACACATAAAAACAAACTGTAAGCTAATAAACGCCTACAGATATTCTGACAATCAACAGTGGCTGACAATCCACAGAGTGATGAACACAACAAGCTTGCTGGGCTTCAGAAATGTCAGACATTTTACATGCTCAAAACTTGATGGAGGCTGGCATTAGAGCAGTGACCCCTGCAGTTATCATTCACATGCCCACTCTGCTCTCATAGCTCAGGGATCGCATGTCAGCGAAGAGCGCATTACTAGAGTTCTGCTGAGATCTGAACCCGCAATTAAGCTTTGTTAGAGGCTAATCTAAGTAAACGTAGCTAGAACATGAGCTAGGTTTCTGACATGCAAAGCTGGCAGACTGAGTGTCTTCAGAGCTAGGAACGCTGTCACTGTGGTAGTTATATAAATAAACAGGATGAAGCATGAGCTGATTTGTTTTACCGACGTGGGAGCGGTTATTTTATTGTTTATTTTATACAATCATTTTGCTCATTTTTATGAAGGGCATCAATAATTCTGAAGCTGACTCTATGGACATAGAGTAATATAATTTCTTATAAAATAGCTGATGTTTAACAGTTTATATTTAAGATATTCTATCAAATTATAGTCAACATGACTAATCCTCATACAATTTCAGATAATTACAGTTATAGTATGTTTATCTATCTATCTATCTATCTATCTATCTATCTATCTATCTATCTATCTATCTATTTTTTTAATTAATTTATTCATTTAGAGGAGGGAGGCACACATCCAGTTTTAAACCTGGTCTGAAACCAGTGATTATCTTACCAGTTTGTATTACCACATATCATCTATGACTAGTTTTTCTTTAATTATTTGAACAAATACAATTTTAATGAATGAACAACAAATAAATTATGTCTGACTGTTTTTCTTTTGCGTTCCATTATATTGCAGCCAAGTACTGACAGAATGACACACACACAAACAGAACAACACGGCATGGGACACTGACCAGATACAACGTGTACAGGGAAGGGATTTAATCTCGAAACCCAACAGCCAGATTAAAAGCAAAAACATCTGCTGCATAAAGCAGGGTGTGACACTATAGACAAAAGAATGAGGGTGTGAATAAATGAACAATGTGTGCAGAACTAAAAACCAGCCAGCTCATCCATTCCTCAGCTTAGGTTCTGCAGGAGACATTAAAGTCAGCGTGACTGGCATGGCACTCCACTTAGGAGGAGAGTGACATGTTGGCATGATGACGGTTGTCTGCTGTATACCCATCTATTCTAGCAGAACACTTTCACTCACACCTGGCACCCTCAGAGCCCTGAGGACTGTTCTTATAGCCATGTAGGTTATTGTTTTGTTAAGGAAATTTTAGCACTAAGGAAAATGGGCTGTAACACTCCTGACCAAGCTTTAGGTCATGTTTATCAGCTGGATCAGGTTTACGCTATAACTCTCTTTTAGAGGAAGAATGGTGTCTATGGTGGTGTCCAGATTGCATTTTATCTTCTCTAGTCAAAGACTAACATGTATCTAAAGCTAGCTGGTTTCAGGCTTTACAGTATTCATGTCTCCTACAACTTCAGGCTATATTCCCAACCATCAATCTACTATATCCGACAACATCTTGTGTCATTGTGATATGGAAACTCCGCACTAGGAACTCTGCTTTGGGCTTTTTGACCATTGACCTCTGCCCTCCAGGATACCGATGCTCTTTTAACAGAAAGTGCACATGGATGTCCCACTGTCCAGGGGGGCAGTCACAGGCCTTCGGGATAGGTGTGTCCAAAGTCTATATATCACACAGTACTACACCTGTCTCTGATATATATTATTTTCACTTCCACTTCCTTTGGACTGTTCACATCCCAGCTTGGCACTTGGCCAGAATTACAACACCACTAATTTCCCTAAAAACACATCTTGGTTTAAAACACTTCCTACGAGCAGTGTTTAATAAACTTTTAATTTCCATGTGACTGATGACCTGTATTCATGGCTAATTAAAATGTTGCAAAAGCAAGGCAGTAAGACACAGAGTGAGAGTGAGAGAGCGATAATATCTATTGTTTCATATGCTCCATCATCCTCAATTGTGCTAATCAAAACATGACACTGGGAATTCACAACACAGCAAGATTTATTTTGTACTTAATATTCCTTTTTTAAAACCACATCTCAGCAGTTTTACACTCTCAGAATAAGGCTACTAAACTGTACCATTCCTTGTCACTGGGGTGGTACCCTCAAGCGTACACCTTCCGTAGCTTTAGTATCTATCCTTTACTTAGAAAGATGTATGTAGTGTACCTTTGAAGCATTACTCTAACAGGTGATTACTCCAAATTATGTGCCTTAAAGGTACACTATTTCCACATTTCCACATGAACGATACATAATTAAAGGTACAAACGTTACCAACAAGAAAAGGTACGGTAAAGGTACAGTACCCCATTTTTCTGAGAGTGTAAGCTAAAGACAATGAAATATCCAAATAGAAAATAGAACCCTATTTTGTAAAATGATGAAATATTTGATTATATGTTTGCATTCCAAATGTTCTCAATCTCAGATAAAAGTTAAAGGGCTCAGAGATCAAATCGAGGGCAGTTTGAATACACGGGCTGATGCAACATCAAAACATGCCAGCGAATAAAGTCACCAAAACTCAACACCTCCACCTCCAAAGCTCTGTTTGAGCAGGGCCCAAGAAAACAAAGACGCTTTGTGCTCCAGTGTTTAACCTGTATACACTGCTTGTTTGAATGAGTTGGTATGTGCGTGATGCATGTTAAAGAAAGGTGACATGGAGGAAACAAGGGTGGGTGCATTGATGCATATGCACACGCATGCGAATTTCTACGCTAGTTCAAAACGAGTTCGGATTCCTCAAGTTGCTATTGGCTCATCAGACTTAGCGTTGTCGGAGTGCGAACGCGCGAGGTAGGTCATCAGCCAATCATGTTGCTTATCACATTTGCGTTGACGTCTGTTGCAAAGGCGGAGATGTGGCACCCCACTCCATCCCCACCCCCAGCAAACGCACACAGATACACAGGTTTGTTTTCCGCAGTGGTGGCCAACACCCAAACCATCCTAACACTGCCACCTGACGTCCGAGTTGCGCAACATATCTTCATCCCAGCTCTTTTTCTCTCTCTTCCTCTCTCTCTCTCCCTCCCATCTCTTTCTCATTTCCCTCCTCCAAGCAAATTCAATCCAATTCACAAAAAAAAAAAGCATGCAGGAAAGATAGCATCATTAGGACGCCTACCGCCCCCAATCAAACACGCTCCCTTCCATAGAGGGCAAACAAAGTTCAGAGTTCATTTGTTGTTCACCACCCTCAGCAAATGACTGATCCACTGTGTTTAACCCCCAACCCAAGGTGTCTCATTACAGCCTATACACGACGAGACACTGAAGGGGTTCGAGGAGGAAAAATCCCTCAAGTCAGAAATGAACAGACAAACCTTATATGAATATGAATCTGACAGCAAAACACTATAATGACTCCATCGTGAGATCAGTTCTATTCTGCTGCACCCAATCCAACAATCCCATACAATGCTAAGCACTCAGACATTCTCGAAATGTTGCACAAAGGTTACAAGGTTAACAGTCTCCCCTTTTTCCAAAGTGTATGAGCCATGGGGCACGGCAAAGAGTTACATAGAGGTTACGATGGTAGTGTGTTTGTATGTATGAATGTGAGTGTTCTTGACCTGGCTTTGATAGCTGAATGGTGACCCGGCCGGTTCAAGTTCAGTTCGCCAGTTCATGATGTGTTCATCGAAAAAAAATAAGGGTAACTGACACATCATGCTAGATCAGCAGAACTGCAAAAAATGACACTTGTAGCATCACAGGCAATCATCTGTACGGCAAAATCATAGTACTAACTAATACAATTTCCACATTTTAAATAAATATTAACTAATAAGACAGTAGTATTTGCATTTCATTATTTACTACTGGAAACAAATGTACATAATATGAAATGCAATAACAATATGCAAAATCGTACATAACACAAAAAAATACTATTGCGACTACACATCTATTATTTAAGCGCATTAAAGAAAAATGTTTTCACAGCAACAGTTGTCTTAAATATAATCCAATCTAAATGTGATCCTTAGCTTTCATCATTTTGTTCAAATAAATAGTCTTTCAATAAAATTGCTCAACTCTGGTATTACAAAGGACAGGAAAAAATGCAAAACTAATCATCCAAAGAATTAAATTATTTGTCACACCATCGACAGTGTGGTGAAAGAGCGACACACTTATGAAAAGATGAAAAATTGGTGATGGAAGGTAAACGCAGTTCATGAGTTCACCAAAACTGGTCTTGCACATCACTATTCTGGTACACAGGTACCTGATTATATGTACAGATACATTTCTTCAGTGCAGTGAGGCTACTATGATTAATGACAGCTAGGACATCAGTATAGGTACACCACACCTTCTATCCAGCATGTGTGTGCTGTCAATCCAAAGAAGCAGCAGCCATTTTATCAGCCATACTAATGGTGCAGTAGCATCGGCTCCACCCAGCCGAGTGACACCAGATTTGTAACAGGCGACGGGAACAGATGGAGCCGCCATTGTGGCTCGGAGGCGAGGCCTGTAGTGCACGGCGCCGTATGCTAATGTGAACTCCACTTCACCTGCACCCCGCCATCTCTGACCTGACCATCACACTCGCGCTGGGATTTAGCCTACATGCTTCAGCTTACAAGCACACACATGCCACTTAACACGCTGCAGGTGTGTGTTCATATATGAAATTGCTTATGTAAGGTTACTGTAAGGGATTACACACATAGATCCCTGGTGTGTATCGGAAAAATTTACCCACGTGTTCTTGCGTGAAGAATAGCCAAGGACTTGGAAGCTCTTGCCCTCACACAGACGTACTCCCTCAGAAACAAATGGAGGTTAAAACTGGAGGCAGTGTAGTGGGATGACAAAAAGTGCACTGGAGAAAAGAGATGGGTTAAAAAAGGCGGGGTAGCAAATGAATAAATGGGGCAGTATAGTAGGGGGTACCTTTGCACACTCCCTCACACACATCACACATGTCAAAAGTAAACTACAGACATGCCAAGTGCACAATGGGTTTGAAGAGGACAACCAATTTGGTTTGTTAGCCACTGGTGGAAGCGAAAGAGAGATTGCTGTGCTGATATGTTAACGGTGACCGCCTGTTGGATTCTGAGTTTTATGTTTTGGACTGTGCATCAGTCTGGCTGCGTGTGCAGGTTATTAAGCCAAGGTGTATTGTTTCCCCCAAGTGGTGACATTGGTGGACTGCTGCTTAGAAACACAGCAAGTGTGTAAGAAGGAAGGAGACTAAACTTTTTTTTTTTTTTTTTGGTAAGGAGACTAAACCTTTCCAAGAAATTAGGTTTATAATTCATATTCTTATCTAAGCACAAATCAAAAACAGATCCTGTCCATATACACTTGCAGATATTCCCACAAAAGATTTCATCCCAATCATACAATACACATGAATACCTCTTGTTCTTCTGTTTACTTATGTTCATTATAGGTCTGAACAATTTCAAAGCATCTGAACCACAGCTATGATATCAAAATATACGCAGTGGAATTGGGCTTTAATTATATGTCAAATAATAAATCAGTTTGCTCTTTCTACTGGTAAAGTGCTCCAGCAGTGGTTTTGAAAATGCTTGGTCCTACATGCTAGCCACCAATTTTCATATTGTTATGCAAAATAACAGTTTGGGTGTTAATGATATCCTGTTAGTCAGCTAAGTTAGCTATGACAGCTATTTAAAGAGACTACAACTGCAATGTCAGTGATGTGCTAGCAAGATTGCACTGAATGTTTGGTAATGGTTTGTGAACATGATCTATGTGTTAGGGCATGCAAGTTAAGCTGGAGCGGAGTGGAAAGTGCAGCAGGGTGTGGAATAAGTTTTCCAGAGAGCGCTCCAAATCAGCTGCTGCATATCTCGCCACCATCACTAATATCCCAATGAGGCATGCCATGACTGCTTTTGTCAAGCCATCATAATTGAAGTTAGCAAAATAATTTACAGAAGTAGCTGCTAATAACCACAGCAGCCCTTTATCTATTTGTTAACTCAAATTTCAAAAGATTAAATAAATTACGCACTACATAAATTGTTTAAGTATAATATGCATCAAGAAGCAAGATATGGATCAATAAGACTTCCATCTGCTCAACTCTGCTCACAATGTGGTTATTCACAGTGAAACAGCAGTGGTCCTGAAAGACCAATTACAAATGTATGATTGTGGGAAAGTATGTAAATGGTGAAAAGGAGAACATCAAAAAGTTCAAATCAGTGCTACTAATACTGTGTGAAAACTCACAAACTGATCAGATATAAAATAATACTAAATAAATATGAAATAATACTAGTACAGTATTTAGCCCTTATATGCATACCTTCTCATTTCCCCCCTTTATCTACTGTTTTTTTTATTTTTTTATTTTATTAAATCGCTCAAAACTGATGGTCAGAAAAGTTACATTAAATTTTGACAAGAATGAAGCTAGATACAATCTAAGCCTCTAAGGAAAGCAGTTTAGGATTAATCACCTTTCTCAAGAGCCCAAGAGTAATCAATTTTCTGATCACTAGTTTTCTATGATCACTAGTTTAGCACTTTACTACTACTACGGCCTGGCCCAAAATCTACCCATCAATCAACAGTCTCATCTTTAATCAGTTAGTTTAGTCAGTTTAGTGCTCATCATCCCCTCATCATATCACTGCTCAATTAGTCCTTTCGAATGAAACCAATAAGCCTGCCAGCTGGGAAAAAGAATAAAAAGTGGGGGTGTAAGTTTTCCATATGGTGAATTTCAAGGAATTCGTAAGAGCCACAACATAATATACAAAAGCCTCTGCAACAAGTATTATTAGGAATAGTAAATACATATTTCACATGATGAAAATGTAAACAGAATATACAGGAGATGTACGAATGTTTGAATGTACATTTTGTAATACCAGCAAGTACAGAGAAATATAAAATAAACTGTACTTTTATAGCTGGTAGATTCAGTTTTAGATTTTAAGACAAATATTGTGTGACATTATACTTAAATTCTTTATTGTGTGTGTGTATTTTTTTAAATTAAATCTAAATGTAAAATACTGATAATATTGCACTTAATAGTATACACTGTGTATATGGATATTATCAGATATCATGACTACAGCTCTCAGAGGATCTTTCTGCTTTTTCTTTCACATGATTTGCTGTTTCACTGTTTTGCGGTTTACAGCTAGATGTGTAGCTTCTATTTTCAACTGAAGGCTATTATTTTCCAAATTTACAATACTCAGTCAAAATATTGTTAGACAGTACCAAATCATTTTTTGCAAATTAAAATATTATGCACTTTATTGTTTTTATTTTCTTAAAAGCGTTACTGACACATACTGGACTTTTTTATATTTGATTAATATTATTTAATACATTGTATAACTGATCAAACAAAATTTAGTATTTACACTGAATTTTATATTCACAAATTATTTAAATTTAAATTTAAATTATTTAATTATTATATAATTCATACTAAAACATGTTTGCGATATTAGTTATTAATGTCAAAACCATGCTCAAAAAAATATAAATATTACGATAAATAAATCTGCAGAAATTTTTTTTTAAATTACATTAATGGCATAGTGGAGAAGGTTTTTTTTTTTTTTTTTTTAAGAACTGAATTGTTGAATTATATTAATTGAAAACTGAAAATACCCATGATGCAAAAAAAAAAAAGAAAAAAGAAGAAGAATCACAGTGTGCTAAATCGAGCTGAGAAGCCTGATTTGATTACTGTTTGTCATGATTCAATTATTTTTTTTTCAATATTTTTATATCCTACTTATTTTCATTATGTGGGCACCATGCACTGAGAGTTTACAAAATTATGCTAACAAGTCTCTGTATTTTAATCAGACCATACTGCATAGCTTTCAAATGTAATTTTTGTGCTCTTAACAGCATCGAGCAAGAGCGCACTGGAAGACTAGCCCTGCTGCTGAACTCTTGACCAGGGTCGTGACCTGACCTGTCTGACCCCTGGCTGGTGTGACCTGTCTGCATGGCTGACCTTGTTGCCATGACACCATAAGCACAGAGGTCACACTGAGTGGAGAGTGAGATACACATTCGGCTAGGGGAATTCCTACAGCTCTTGCTCTTTTCCCTCTCACACTCTCTTCCCTGAGCTCCACATCACCTTTCCGTTGACATGTTCACTTTCCTCTTGTTTGGGGACAGAATGGAAAATTAACAAGCTCCAAATAAAATGATAAAATGTTAGATTTGCAGCAATGACATCATTCTATTCCAATAATGCTATAAACAAACGTAATCACAGATGGTCACACCATGATGACCAGAAAATGAGTATTCTTCAAGTCTGCAAAGAATAACCTAAACAAAAGATTTTTCCTAAACAAAAGATGGAGAATCTTTTGGAGATCTGCTAATCTGCTAAAAAATCTGTAGTAAAATAATAGTATGAATAACAGTAGAAACAAAAACCAATAATATAAAACAAAAATTATTTTCCAAATTTATTGGTTTTATTTCTGCTTTTATAAGATTGGATTTCATTCCGCATGACTTGAGCATCACTTTGCACTTTTAGCCATTCTACCTGCCAATCATATGACAGGAAAACTAACGAGATAAACAGGAGAAAAATAAACAGGAGAAAAATAGAAGTTAGGGGGGCAAAATTTAAAAAGAGAGGGAGAGAAAAGGGAAGAAACATGTGTCCTGCCTCACTCATTGTCCAGGGATTGAGTTAATAGACTTTAGAGTGCTGCCTTTAAGGTGATGAGGGATTATTGGGCAATCTGGGGCCAAAACCACCCCTAGTCTGTGCGTGTGTGTGTGTGTGTGTGTCTCCTCAAAACTGCTAGTGCATAGATACAATGCACAGAAACTCAGAGGCATGGATACACAAATACATATTTCTCTCCCTCTCTTTCCCTCTCTCTCTCTCTCTCTCTCTCTCTCACACGCACACACACACACACACACACACACACACACAGGTCTGTCAGAGGTGCATTACAGCTTTCTCTTAACACTGGCTGTTATGACTAGAAAACTGACACACTAGAAGTTTCAGTTCACACTCACTCAACAAAGGAAGGTTTGACTTATGAACATGAGCAATTTAGGTCTAAATTTAAGAGGATATTGGCTCAAGTGTCATAAGCCTTCATACCCCCAAATTCCCATATTTTAACCCGAGTTTCAGTTTTCATTGCTGTGACCTGCTGGTCTGAACTTTTTTTAGGCAACGACCTAAACTGTGTAGCAACCTTTGTTCAACTGTACTTTTATACAATTACAAAATATATATAGTTACAATTACCCCTGCCCAATCATGTGGCAGCAGTGCAATGCATATAATTATGCAGAATTATGCAGATCCAGGTCAAGAGAAAAAAGACACAGAGAAAAAAGATGTGATCTCAATGACTTTGACTGCATTGTGTGTTCTGAGATGCTTTTCTGTTCACCATGGTTGAAAAGAGTGGTTATTTGAGTTACTGTGGTTTTCCTATCAGTTCAAACCAGTCTGGCCATTCTCCTCTGACCTCTCTCATCAACAGAAGTACTGCTCACTAGATGTTTTTTGTTTCATGTACCGTTCTGTGTAAGCTCTAGAGACTGTTGAGTGTGAAAATCCTGGAGATATACTGTATACATTACTACATTTTAACATTTTAACTAAATCTCCATTAACAAACAAATACATTCATAATATGAATTTATACTCCACATTTCTTCCATCTGAATGTCTAACAGTAAGTTCACACCTGAATGTATTCCACATTACCATTGCCTTTTTATCCTTGTTAATCCTTGTTTGCCCATATTAACAGGTGTTGCTATAATTATATTGCTTATTTCCTCAAGTTATAGCTGTTGAGCACTCAGCTTCTTGATGACCAGTTTAACCCCAACACAGCGCATAAGGTACAAGTGTAAATATTGGCAGGCCGTCTTCCTCAGGAGGTGCATTCAATCTGGACATGACACACTGATTTGCTGGTGAGTACAGACAAAAATCCACTCAGGCAGACCATTAGGACAACCTGCAGTGTTTCTTCCAGATAAAAAGACAGGCAGGAGACAAACCGGACATCTGTACCTCAGCGCGAAGGCCTGATCAGTTTCTAGTGGCGTACTCACCCAACACCCACATTCAGCTTTTATTTATTTGCCTTTGGCTGGACACTGTCCAGCATGCACATTTGTAATTGGAGTCGCTAGCTTGTGCAAGAGGGCCATTAGTTGGAGTGCACAGAGTGTGGGGGGGAAAAAAAGATGTAAGGTCTGTTAAAATATGTTGTGTTACGACACTTACGAGCTCCCGTGGGTGACCGGGGTGCTGTTTTTTATTGTCGAATCTATTAATCAGTAAATCTACCCATATAAAGTCTTATTTGTGCTTCGGGCTTGATAAATGTGCGGCTCAGTCATTTTCCAGACATTGTAGCCTACTGTTGGAAAGACATACAGACATTGCAGAGCGGCACAAACAACATGCTCCATTAAGAAAGTATGAAAATCATTCATTTGTGCGTTTACTGGCTGCTTATTACATTAATATCACAATACATCTTAGATTGGCAGAAAAATCTTTTTTTTTTTCTTAGCACAGCTGCTTCCAGATTAATTAAATATGTGTGTGTGAGAGAAAGACAGAAAACCACAGACGTAATATAAAAGAGGCAACATATTACTTGAGTTTAAAAAAGAAACCATTTCCATTATCACTTCTTTTTTTATAGTGCCGGGTGCAAGGTTTATATTAATGGGCCTGTTTAAATACATTATCCTTTCTATAGTAACAACTTACACAGAGACTTGTATGGCAGACGCTCCACACAAACAAAAGTGTAGAATGGACATGTTGAAGTTTTCTGCGAGGAGATGTTTATTTATTCCTCTATTCATTCATTTTCAGAAGGAGTCTCCAGTGTCAGAGCTGTGTAACAGTCAAAGATAAAGTGGTAACTAAGTTTGCAGACACACAAAGGGTCTTCAGGATTTGGGCATTGCAGTTTCTTGGTAACTTGGCTTCAATTTCTTTTCTTATTAACTTTGAGAAAGAAAAAAAGAGAGGCTGGTGAAGGAACATAAATCAGAAAAATAACTAACTTGTTTCTCGGACATTCCACAACATTAAACATAACTATAAATGAAAATATGAAAAAAAAAATATATATATATATGTCATTCTTTAATACATTTAAAAATGTTATCGTTGACAAATTGCTGTGGTATAAGAGGAATAAAACACTTTGGGATGTGCTGTTTTTGTAAATAAATAACTTCAGGGCAGGTAACAGCCCTACCCTTCTCATCTTAACACCTAGTCATTGATTATTTTCCTATGACAGCACACCTCT
The DNA here is from genome assembly GCA_037576675.1 of Pangasius sanitwongsei. Lineage (NCBI taxonomy): Eukaryota > Metazoa > Chordata > Actinopteri > Siluriformes > Pangasiidae > Pangasius > Pangasius sanitwongsei. The sequence goes on along the minus strand of CM075015.1, from coordinate 8,771,851 downwards.
TTTCAAACGTGATTCACAAATGGCATAGAGCATCCATCAGTTAAAGGAGACGACAGTGATACATGCTGCAGAACTAGATTTTGGCCAGCTGACAGGAAAACAAACTCTAAAAATTTGTAGGAAGAATAGAATGCAACTAACCACAAGAAGAGCTTGGAGAAAGGAGTGTTGCACATTACTCATAAAGCAGTACAAATAACATTCATATGTAATAATATTCACTGATAACAATATTAGAGTAATATGAGTAGCCTTGAATTACACCTGATTACACACACACACACACACACACACAGAGGGTCGATATTCAAGAGCTGAGTCAGGTGTTTAATGAAGGATGTTTCTTTCAAGACTTAAGGAGAGAAAATCTGCAATGAGTCCAGGTCCTGATAAAATGTCATGATGTTTACGGAAAGCATTTGGGATATGAGAATTTCATGGCAAATGCTGCCAATTCAGAGAGATTCCTCAACTCAGCAACTGAGGTAGATTTCTACATGTAGTGTGCCATAAAAACTGTACAGAGGAGAGGGGCTCTTTCGTATAGAGTAGAATATACAGATTTCAAACACAGGAGTTTGGCTATTGATGTGCTGACAGCATTTTTCTCCTGGCCAGAAGGAATGAAAATTTGAGAGAAAAATGTTTCTCTGCATAGTGTCTGAACAGATGTGTGCTTCATTAGGTCACTTTGGATTCAAGATTCAAGAATTTGTCATATGCACAGTAAAAGACATTAAACATTGGATTGTATAAATATAGTGCAAAAATAAAAATTCTTGGTCCAGTGGGAACAAGATGTATGTCTTTATGTGCAAAAAGGTAGCAGTCAAAAAGTGCGCAGAAATGTGCAAATGTGCATCTTGATATTCAATATTACAAAGCACCATTCAGCAAAAAAAAAAAAAAAAAAAAAGGCAAGAAGGAAAAAAGCAAGAGGTTGTGATCACGTTGTATGAAAAATATAAACAGGTCATGCTTTATGCTTTCTTATATTTTGGGAATTAAATAGTTAATGTGAATGATGTGTTTTTGTCTCTGATTTTCATTCATCATATTAATATTTTAAAGATCTTCCAGTTGGCTAATGGACTAGGCATATTTGCATATAATTTCATGAATAATTCTGAATTAATTAGAGCGCTTAATTAGAGCTTGTACACGTATGCATTGTGCATGTGTGTGTGTATGTGTGTGTTCGATACTCAGAGGAAATTATGAGTAATCATTAAGAATCACTCAGGCCGCAAACAAAGACTTATAAACAAAATAATCTTGACAGAAAAGGGCCAATTATAAAACGCTGTGTTATAAATCCACAGCTTCCTGCAGGTTTATTATTTATTTATATATTATTTTTGTTTTGTTTCTGGGCTCTACTCTTAATCAACGCTTAATTCGCTTGATCAGAGAGGCCGAAAGAGATAGAGATAGAGAGAGAGAGAGAGAAAGAGAACGAGAGGAGATTAATATTCAGATAAGCACATTTGTGTGTAGATCCAATAACAATGGGAAGGTACCATCCATTTGCTCAAGCACATGGAGGGAGGTAAATGGCCTTGTGCTTTTTCTGTTGTTGCCCTCTTGCTTCACCTCCTCCCCTCCTCTGTCTGTCTCTCTCCTGCAATCGCACTCTCTGTTCTCTTACCCTGGCCTTAATTAATGGAAAGAAAAGAGTACAAAGACGAGGTTAGTCTCGTCGTGCAGCGCCCACTCAACGTGACCCAGGTTCAAAAGTTCACTCAGCGCCTTGCGGGCACAGATAGGCCACAGTTATTGACACCTACACTCCTTCTCTCGTTACTCTTCACTCTCCCCCTCTACTTTCAGAGACCCTCTCTCTTTGTACTGTGTATCCTTATTGGTCTTCATTTTCACCCACTCTGTCTGTCTTATCAAGTTTTGTTTTTCCGCCTCTGTTCTTTCCCTTCTGTTCTCACTGGCCTCAGCAGAGAAGATGCAGGATGAGAGGATGAGTGGAGATTGCATGGGTGAGGTAGAAGCAAAAGATGCAATAATGGTTGATGGAAACAGATTTTTTATTATTATTATTACTTTCAAATTATGACACCTCCACTCTGTCACAGAAAGTTCCAGTCTCTCCATGAATGTGTTGGGATACAGCTCTTAATTACATCTTATTGCTCCTGCTGCAGAATATTCTCCATCATGCATTATGTGTTCTACATAATTACAACATAGGGGTGGGTGATGTGACAAAATATCATATCATGATTCTTGAAGGAATTTCTATGATTCATGATATATAGGTTTGCTTACAAACTGCCAGCAATATAGAAGTGTTGCATTAAAAATTACATGCTGATGATTTATATAGGCTAATGGCTACAAAAAATGTGCTGTATTATTTATATTTAAAAAAATATTTTTTTTATTTATAAAAATAAAAAAAAATAACACTGAAAACATTTTAACATCAAATCAGCTGCTTCCAGTCTGTCTGTAATATATACATTTTTTAAATTAAAAAGATATCTCAGAAAAGCATAATGTGACATAATTTATCATGATATCAATATTATATTGTCATAACGTCCTATGGTAATATTACAATTTCTACAATTTCATCTAATGTCTACAAAAATAAAGATAAGGGAGAAAAGGAGGAATTCTGTAAAATTAAAAGATTAATTTTAACAAAATTTATATAATAAAGCTATATTAGATAGCTTAGACATATATATATATATATATATATATATATATATATATATATATATATATATACATACACATATATATACATAGACTTTATAGTTAGGGGCTCCATTAACTGTTTTTTTTTTTACAGACCCCCTTAGTACAGATTTATTTAACAAACAAACTGTTTAAAAAACTAAGCATATTATTTTAATTTATTTTAACAATATTTTGGCTATATAATTGCTGAATTTTGCTCCCCATAAGACTCATTTATATTAAAATTGTCACTAATTCCATTTGACATTATTTATAGGCATAATAACTTTGATAGTGGTGGGTTGTTGAAAACCACACTGTAACAAAATTAGAAAATTGGAAATCCTCTGGCTATCCCTGGACCCCACATTGAGAACCATGGTTCTATTATAAATGTCTGAAAGTGTGTTATTTTCACATGGGTTTTTCAAAATGGCAAACACATTGTATACCTCCTCATCATGCACTGCGTATACTCTATAAGCTGTACTGTAACCATACATAACTCATCTAGAGATTTCATAATCACCAAAATACCATTATTAAATAAATAAATATTAACTCATGATTCTGTCCTTTTGTTCCCCTGTTTCCGTACTGTAGGTTGTTTGCCTACAGCCATGAGAGTGGGTCACTTCAGTCATGACAAATCTGAAATTTATCAATTAGCAATGATGGGAAATCTGGAGCCATAGCCGATATTTAATTTTAAAAATGTAGAAACTGTTACTACTATCACACTGGCTAATTGGTCAATTAATGATCAAGTCATGGTTTTATATCATTAACTCTCTCTACTTAAATAACACATCCTGGTAACTTTTATTTATTTGTTACTTCTTTTAAATTAACTATTAGCATAATAAAATGCTAACAACTGAAAACACACAAAATTAAATATAATGTATGGCAACATTCAATAGACTGTTTGAATGTATCAGTAAATCGAATGTATCAGTCCAATGCTAAATATTGCTATCAATAACAAAGAAATCTGTCAATACAAATATGACTCTGATATTACCATGCATTCTGATCATCATCACAAATAAAGCTGGCAGCTCAGAATTATGGGAATAGAGGACAGAGAGGAGATTAGACCTGTTATTTTGTGATGCTGTGCCTCAATTGTGGCAAATGGTTTTCTCAGTTTTATGCCCAGCTAAATAATGGACAAACTATTACATTTCATGGGAATGTTTTTAACTGTTCGAGAGCACTCATATGAAACTTGTCCAGCCATCTTACAGTGGAACAGTGTGCTCGAACACTTTCGGAGATCTCACATATGGTAGTCTAAAAGAGACTGAAAAGAGTACAAAAAATAATAAATAAATAAAAAATAAAAATAGAAACTCTAAGCCACACACTCTGCAAGTAGCTTCATTACTGTCATGAGTGGATCAGTGGATGACAAAGCAATAACGATCAATCTTCAAATGAATATAACTAATAAAAACAGAGAGAGAGGAAGATGCAAATGCATGCACAGAGAGAAGATGCAAATGCATGCACAGATTTGAATCGAAATGACATAAAATGCACACAAGCAATAACGTGGAAGTTGTTTATAAATGCACAAAACAACAAGATGTAGAACAGACAAAGTGCAGCAATGCAGAATATATCGTCTTTACGAGAAATGGGATTCAGGTATGCCAAGACTCAGGGGAGGTGGGTACGGAGTGATGTAAGGGTGCTGAAGTGGGCATTTAAATCTCTACTGGAAAATGTAGATTGTACATTAAAAAAATATATAAATCACAAGTACTTTGTAACTCTGCTGTTCTAGCTGAACAGATTTAAACACAAAAAAGGAACAGTGGCAAATGCTACACAGTACCATTCATGTTTAAAATCCAGCAGCTACAAATTATTTGAGATGAAATGAAGAAAAGGCAAAAGAAAATATAAATAAACATTTCTTCAAAGAGTTCTAGTTTGATGTATGCTTTCCAGACAGTATGCCTCTTAGAACTACACTATAAATTATCACTGACTTTTTGCTACTTTAAATGTAAATGGCGAAATAGCACAACATCTCTAACACATGACAAATTTCATACAGAGTGAACACAAACAAAAAAATGAAAAATTCTGGGGGGCCCGTGTTTGTAATTTCTCTTTTGTGCTCTAATTTAGCATTTCCTGATTTAGAGTGGCATCAGATGAAATTAAAGGGTGATACCGGTCAAGGTCAAGCACTTTCGGATATTCTAATATCGCATAATTAGATTGGTCTACTTACAGGTTGAGGCTAGATGGCCACATTTTCATCATTAAACAGTGTATGATGGGATACCTTAAAGGATATGCACTGTGGCTCTGAACTCCAAAATGAGATGCCATCTCCCTTACATTGGCCTTCTGCTGTCTGCTGAGAATAAAGAGACGCATTGGCACGTCGCGATGGGCAGAGCAAATCAGGCACACACAAGCACGCTCACTCGCACACACACTCCTCCATCTGCAGGCCTAGAAAAATGTCAGCCCAGCGGTTTCCAATCAGGCCTGCTCGCTGTCTCCACTGCAGATAAATGACTAAACAGAGAGCGGCTGCGGGTTCAACGGGAGGTCAGTCTGCCCAGGTACCCCTCCTCTCTCTCTCTCTCTCTCTCTCTCTCTCTCTCTCTCTCTTTCTCTCCCTCTCTCCTTCTCTCTCCCTCAGCAAGCAAATGAGAATTTGATTTTTCTGTGCATCAGTCTGCGCTGGAGAGATGGATGAAGTTTGGATGCGAGAGCCAGGTGCCCCTGCTGCTTTGTTAGGGAAATGAATGAGCAAAGCCTCCACAAAATGCAGAACACATAACCTGCAGCAGCCATTAATAGAGTTGGGGCTTCACTGCTTCAGTTAGGCTGAGGATTTTTCTGATTTTTCTGCAAATATAAATCGTCACTACAAAGTAAATGCATCCTGAAAATATATTTTGAATATATTTCACAATAGGGATATGGAGATCATTCGAAGTATTTCTAGTCTGGTAAGCATTTATAGTAACTTACTCAGATTAGATATTTAGGCAACAAAGTTCACTCATAAATGTTAAAGACTTATGATGCCTATGGAAAAAAAATCAGGTACAGCTGTGCTGTAGCTTTAACATCATCCAGAATGATTCGAATTTGCATCAGCTGTACCAAAACAGGTGCAAATGATTGCCAAAATAGCTAGTGAGAGCAGCAGGTAAAAACTTGTTTCACACGAAGATGAGAAGCTTGGTCTTACTTGGTCCTTATTATTCAGATGAATGGTATTGCATAACATTAAAGATTCCCTGGGGAAAAATAATTCTTATGTACCTCAGAGAAATTCCGGACTTTTCAAAGTAGACCAAAGAATTTATGAAATTAAATTATAGTAGAACAATCCAGATTACTGGCAAATTATGGAGAGCAGGCCATCCTACTAACTTCTGGAACGTCTTGAACAACTTATTCTGGATATATTCACCAAACATGGAAAAAGGCCCAGCTGTGAAGCAAGGTGGTGGGTGCATGACAGCTAGCAACTGCTTTGACACTTCAGGAAGAAACCATGAATGGTCACAAAGATAAGGATGTAAAAAATCCAGGTCCACAACAGTAGCTAAAAAAAAAGAGGCTTAAAAGGTTTGAAATGTCAGAGTCATAATCCAAATGAATATCTATTTTAAACACTCTGGAAAAACTCATGGTTCAGTAAAAACAGAGTGTTGTTTATATTTGTTTTTAAAACCAGTATAACCTTATAGAATATGTAACCATACTGTGGCCATAATAGGACATGCTGCATATATGAGTAAAGGGAAACCAGTAAGCTACTTATATTCTTATGCAAATAATTTGTGTAAAAAAAAAAAATGAATAGTTTCACTTGATATGGTATGTTATTAATATTTCTAATTTAGTGTAGGTGTTCTATGCCATAGTCTTGGGATTTAAGAAAAATATGAAGACACACGTATAAGTAATATCAGAGAGAGCTGTAGCCTATTATGGAAACATTTAGCTATTCTATTTTTCTCTGCCAGAGGGAGGTATGTGTGTGTGTGTGTTTGTGTGTGTGTGTGTGTGCGCGCACACACGTCTTCCGCCCACAGGCTAATCATGGCAATGACCTACCGGTTTAAACAAACACAGCATCCGTTATACAGGCTCCCATGCCTAATGACTCCAGCATGAGTTTAAGTTCAAGACTCAAGTTTCTACACTGTTCAGAAAACGTACCGAATTTTGCTGTAGACACTATTTCCGTATAAAATATAAAGCTGCACTTACCACAGTATACATTAAAATCAAATGGGAACGTGTCTCACAGCATGTACACATATATACCCACCATCTTTTTCTGTGCTGTACTGTATGTGTGTGTATTTTGCTGCACTATGCGTGTCCTTGCTGTCTCTCTCCCCTTCTTAACAATGGGAAGGCGGGCTACAGAATGTCACACCAATGAATAATGAATTTCCTGTTCTCTCACAACACCAGGAAGTACTCCCCTCCTAGCTAGACCCACAAAAGACAAGACGGAAGATCATATCTTTATCTATTTGCGTGTGTGCCTGTTTGTTTGTTGAGCTTGTTCATTTTAATTTTCCCATTTCAATTTCCTAATTCTAGCCCCTTTTCTCACTTCTCTAAATTTCTCACTTCTTTTGCGCATTTTCTGATGAATCTAAATTGTGCAAGAAAAAAAAAAAAAGCAAGTCCGAAAGCATAAGGGTGATGTTTTTGGACTTTACATCACCCTTGTACAGCTAACCTCAGCCATAACCCTAACCTTCACAACTTTTCACTGAGGCTTGCTTATCTGCAAGCACGGGACTATGCTGGCTCAACATGTAGGTTTTATGCTCACACACCATATCAGCACCCTTGACTTCATATTATTCTTTCCATTTCACTCCATATCAGGAGCAAGGATAGACAGAGAGAAATAGAGAGAAAGGAAAGGATGTTTGGCAGTCTGACCCGGTCGTGTCCCATCAGTGCCCTACTTACTCAAACTTGGCACTCGGAGAGAAAGAAAGAGAAAGAGTGAGTGAGAGAAAGAGAGAGAGAGACAGAGACAGAGAGAATTTGAGGTGAAGTACTGGTCACCGCAACATAGGTGGAACATCAGTACACGGGGAGCCTCATTTTTCAACCAATGTCTAATTCTCTCCTACTTGCTGCCCCTCTCACGCACACAGTAAGATTTCTCATACACTGCCAACATTTTGTCTTTAAGTGTAATATACAGCATACAGAAAAGCAAGGTAGAATTTCTATAACAGCAAAACGCAAAATCCATTCATCAGGAACAAGACAGATATACAAGACAGATCAATCTTTATTATTTTATGCCTTGTGTCTATTTATTTTGAATCAAACAGTAAACACAGTAATTAACAAAACACATATGGTAAGCCATTTCATTACTTAAAACACGTCAATTAATTTTTATAATTAATTTCTTACTGATAAATATACACCTTCTGTGGTGAACTTTATACCACATACTGGGGAAAAAAACAAACCTTTTTTTTTCATTAAGAGATTTCTAAATCTGCTTCCTTTTGGCTGGTTTGAGTTGGGCTGGGCTATATTCTTTACCAAAATTAATTTGAAAATATCAAAAGTGAATTAGCCTTTTGCTTTAGGAGTGTAAACCACAGGTGATTACTTTAAGACTCCATGGGAAGCCCAGCCTCCTCTAAAATTTTATTAAAATGTTGCGATACTATATATATCACTCTGGTGAAATTCAATATTTTAGTGAATCAAGTTGTCAAATATATGATTACAATATCTCACTGTTTGTTCATTTAACACAAACTTTTTTAGTGGACAGCGCAACCTGAACAAAAAATCTTCAATGAAGCCCCCGACATGCCATCTGTAGACCTCCAGTGAAGCTCGGCTTCTATGGCAGGTTCAAGTACACTGTGTTTTAAAGGGAGAAAAGATTAATGCTTAATGGATAACAGGCTTTTAATGTCATTTTGAGTCCTGCCCAGATGCCATGTTTCTCTGGGAGTGAAGGGGAATGTGGATGGGTGGGATTTGCATAGAAAACAATAAATCTCATCACTTGTTGGACAGTGTGCTCTTCACTTGTGCTGCCTAGATACATAGCTTCTCCATATGATGATTGGCAGTTCTCTCAAAGGGGCATAACATCATAACCAACTGTCAATCACTGAAACAGTAATGAACATGACTGACATCTCAAACATAAACATATCAGCGCCAGTCAGACAGAGTGACCAGAGCTGCAGTAGTGGTCAGTAACCAAATCTATAATAGTTTTCACAACTAGTATAGCTTGTTATTTTATCATTGTAATTGGCAAATACTGTAAATCAACTATAAGTATGAAGTTATCTTTAATTATTTGTGTCCGTTTCAGATTTTTTGGTTTATTTGTAGGTCTAGCTAGTTAGCTATTACCATAAATTTATCTAGCTAGTTAGTAGCTTAGCTGCTTTTAAGCTTGACATGTCAGACACTACTAATTTTGTCAACCGGATTTTGGAAAATCTTTTGATGCTCTTACATATGAGGAGAGAAAACAGGAAGCCAGACCAAAAGATGAAACAGATAAAACAGAACACACAGATATATAGATATATACATTATATTTCAATAACAGACATTTGTGCTTCCGCTATTTTAAAAGCCACCAGCCACCACTGGTGCACACCTCAAGCTAGCACATGATACGGCACAATAATACTTCATAAGACAATGATTCGATATTTGACAATATCACTGAATCTGTTGCGATATGATACGATTCGATTTAGTAGCCTCTGATCGATACGTGACCGACTTTGTTCAGAATCTGTGGTAGGCTTTCCGTTAATTTGCAAATGATGATGTAGAGAATTAAACTCTACAAACAGTTTTTGTAAACAGTTTTTACACACCAGTTGTCTGTCAATTTACAATGAAGGTCTTTTGCTGCTGTAGCACCCAAATGCCCCATTCGCAGATCAATAAAGTTGCCCATCTGTCTGTCCATCTGTACACCCTTCTGTCTATCCGTTCATCTATCTATAATCAATCATAATCAATAATAATAGAGTTATAATAGTCAATTTATGATTGTTGCCTTGATTCATTTCAATTATTTTCAATCACTGCCTTTTAAATCAATGCATTAACCCAAATTGTCCGATCATTACACCCTTAATCTGCTTACAGGCAAGCTGTATCTAGTTAACACAAATTTTTAGTACTCATTACTTACACATGGGCGCACTGAAAATTCAAAACGTATTTGAATTTGTATAATAATTGTATAATGTTATTCATGGAAGAAGACAATAAACTCATAATTCTTGCAGAACTCTTGTCGAGTGGAAAAATTCACCCTAAATGATTAATAAGCCAAGGAAGGTAGTTGAACAAGAGAACAGTACAGCTCATTTTAATCTATTATTTAATCTATAGACACAATATACATGCTGCTTTGTAATCTAGCTGGAATTAGCACACAAATTACAATCCAACCTTCTCTTGCCACTTTCCGTGAACCACTTTCCCTACCTCAAAAAAAATTGACCTACATTTATACAATCCCAATTTAGTGTTAAGAAATACTAACCAATATGATTACAAAGTTCTGGAGGGAAACTTTCAACTGCATATAGTCATTTTGCTAAATATAGTGTATAAAAAAATAAATAACAAAAAAAAAACAAAAAAAAAAAAACAAATTGAGGATAACTATAGGTTAGGGCTGGGCAATATGACAACATAATATCAATATCGTGATAAATTTTCTTAGATTTCCAAGATTTTTTCTTATCCTGATATTGTGATCATCATTCTATATCATTCTATATATACAGCGTGTCTGAAACGTCAGGAACCAATGGGAAAACCTGCAGAAACATGATACAGTAGTTGAGAAAATGTGCAGAGTGTAATGGTAGTTTGTAAATAATGAATACAAAATTATGTACATGTAGTTTTACTCTCTTTTCGGACACTCTGTATTTTTGTTTTTGCTTTTTTTTAAAATTGTAAACTGATTGGAAGTTGATGTTAAAATTTCGCCCTGAATCTTTGTAATCATTTTACAGAATTTTACAGAATTCCTCCTTGTTGATGTATAATTCAGCTCAGTTTTTCACACGCTTTTAAATAAACACTCCAGTTTTGCTGGAAGCTTCTTAACAAACCTATATATTGGTGATGCACTTTGTATATCACAAAAATTTCTTTGAGAATTATGATATGATCATTTTGCCCACCCCTACTAAAGGTGATTAAAGGTTATCATATTAAAATAAAGAAGGCCACCGTATAAACTTGATAAAACCACAATAAACCATAACAAAATGGGTAAATGGGAAATGGAGCCTCTGTGCTAGCGAGAGTGAGCGAGAAAGATCCAAAAGCACAATGAAACTGTAGAACAGAGGTTTTTTTTCCCTCTGTATAAATTAATTTAACCCTAGGAGCTTTCATTATCACTCTAATGTCACACCAGTAGTGAATTTGCCCACAGAGAATGAAAGAGAGAAGAGTGAGAGAAGCAGCGGGTATGGCAACAATTTGCATTGATTACATCCATGTGTGTAGAATATAAAGACAGTTTTGAATCGGAGTATGTCCTAGAGCAGTGGAGTCCCACATGTTAAAGACAGAAACCCTGTGATTGTTGGCAGGCTTTTGCATCTTTCGCACATCTTTACCTTTTCATAGTGCACGTTTCCCTTTTTAGGTTCTGAATTAAGGCTCGACCACAGATAAGCTTCAACACTAAGGACAATCCATATGTGCAAGGGTGGTAATGAAATCAATGCTCAATGTGCATGTGTGTGTGTGTGTGTGTGTTGGGGGGGGTTGTTAAAGTGCACAGAAACAAAGCGCTCACCAACCAGTCCCATCTCGACATGCTGGCAGGTGATCAGTAAAAACTCTCAGAGGAACTGAGATGCTACTCACATGGTTCTGTTAGAAATCTTTTGAAATAAAGCCACCATCATTTATTCACAGTATTGAAAGATTATAGAAAAATCCTCTTCTATTATTACTTACAGGGTCATTGGTTCAGATATTTCCGTTACAGCTAGAGTAAAGTTCATCATTTCTAATTTGTAAATACAGATTTGACCAATATTAATAATGATTAGCAAAAAAATAAAACATATGTATACTGACTTTTACTTCCTATTAATAAATCCATCCATATCAAAAATATTGATATAGTCATATACTTTTATCAGCTGACTGTCTTGATGACATTCTGTATTATTACACATTAAACGGTTTTGTCAGTAGACTGCAAATTTGTGTGTGTGTGTGTGTGTGTACTCAATGTATATGAAAGCAAAAGAGAGACTAAGCTTTCGGCTCTCTTCTATAATCTCTCACACTCATTTTATATAAACACACACACATACACTAAACGCTCTACATACTTGGGTCAGGTTCAAAAGTTTGGTGGAGTTTAAGCAGAAAGATATAAATCAAAGGAGGAGGGAAAAAAACAGCAATGAAACAAAGAAAGAAAGATGAGCTGTCTCTTTTTCTCGCTTATCCAATCACATATGGTGAGCATTCTTACTCTCAAACCTACACAGTCTTCTTTTGTGTGAACACACACATGTATATATAGTCAGATAAAAACACAGAGACACACAAAAAGCATTTGCTTTCCAACCATTACAAGAACAGGTGCTTTTCATGTAATTGCAATCTTAGCACTGTCTATTGTGTCTTGACTGTGTGTATTTGTGTGCGTTTGGTTTGTCTGTGTCAACTGGAATTAAAGACCATCACTGTAATACTAATTAGGCTTCAGTATAGAGATGGGTAATATGACAATATATCATTAATTATGTCACAATAGACTTTTCTGAGATATCGTTGATGATATATTTTTATTAAATTCTTTATTTTATCTTTTTATTAATTAGAAGCAGCCGACTGACTGGAAGCAGCTGATGTTAAACATCTATATTTAATTTTCTCAATTGTACAATGTTAAACTTTAAATAAAAATTTCCCCTCTTATTCAGTGTTATGTTTTAATAAATAAAAACGTTGTATATATTTTATAAATATAAATACTTTTTTTGTAGCTTACTTCAGTATGGACTTAATTTCCACCTGTTCCACCCTTAAATTCAGACATGCAAATCATACAAACTGCAAATCACATCCTTGCCCAAAAAAATTTACCTTTTGTTTGTCCTGGCCTTGACCTCTATTAGCACTGACCCTAGATCCATTGACCTACAGAGTAAATACTGCACCGCAGTTGAGTGGAGATTCAGAATCAGTTATCTTTACTAAGCAGAAAAGTTTTGCTAGAATTTCAGTGCGCACACTATATTACACAGCATACACTACTCATCTTAAAAGAGTGTTTAAACAGAATCATTTATATCATCCAGACTAACGTCAGCAGTGGAGAAGAATTGTTTTAATCAAATATAAAACACAGACCTCTCTGTATATAGAGATTGTATATACAGATTGTATTTGGACAATGACAGAGTTTTTGTGATTTTGCCTTTATACACCACCACAATGGATTTGAAATAAACCAACCAATATGTGATCGAAGTGTAGACTTTCAGATTTATTTTAAGAGGTTCCACATATAATGGCATATACCACAATATGGCATTTACCATTTAGGAATTACAGCCATTTTCAACAAAGTACCTCCATTTTCAGGGGCTCAAAGGTATTTG
>CM075015.1:8715788-8758375 GCA_037576675.1 Pangasius sanitwongsei | reverse complement strand
TCTGAAAGTCTACACTTCGATCACATATTGGTTGGTTTATTTCAAATCCATTGTGGTGGTGTATAAAGGCAAAATCAGAAAAGCTCCATCATTGTCCAAATACTTCCGGACCTGACTGTATATAACAAACTTAAACTGAAGATACTGTTAGGAAATTGACATTTTGATTTGGTCTTAGTCTTTCATGAAAATTTGTAATTAGTTTAGTTTATTGTTTTTATCCAGTCTCAGTTTAAACTATTTCATACATAACCATACATAAACCATTTCATTCTTCAAAGGGAAGCATTGTGATATAAGTATAAATTTTAAGAATACAAAGTTCTGTAACTGTAATAAACACACAAAATATTATCGTACACATAATCTGTACTGAGCAGGACTATGGAATTTATTTCACAGTTAAAGGATGATACTACAATACCAGTGTACATTATTCAAATATGTCACACTGTTACCATGAATCCTCACTTACTTGTGTGTTGTAAATATAAATAGGTAAAACCTGATGGTGGAAACAGAGATAGAGAAAGGTTAAAATTATGTATACTCACAAATCTGATAGCAGAATTACCAAAATGACCACCACAATTATAAATAAAAGTGTAATTCCATCCATATTCCATTTCCTTGCCCTCTCAGAGGAGTCTATCCAAAGAGTCACGGTTTCACTGGGTAATTTTAAATTAAATGACTTAATTTACTTCCACAGCTGTATATGATAAAGTACCACAATATCAGAGTAATCTTTCAGGCTATTATTATTCTAATTGTCGACAGGCCAAGCAAGGCAGGATTAAGAATAATGAAAGATGAAAAAAAATTGTCCCATAAGCATGCAAGCCTGGCATGCTTATGAAATAATCTATCTCTCCACCAGGAATTCGCTCAGGAATTGTGTTCAGTTGTACGTGAGCATAAGTTTGGGGCAGTTGACCGTAGTGTATGTTTTAAGTGGTTAATTGCTCCTAGCAGCATTAACGGAACAGATTTACATGCTCTAGAACAATAAATAAAGAAATAAATGAGCCTAAAATAATTATTCAAATAGACTACATATACAACTCGTCAACATGTAATATACAGGACTCATTGCTAAGCTAGTTTAAAATTGGCAGTCATCAGATTGGATGAGGAAAGGAATGGTGGTTGGTAGGCTAATAGATAAAGAACCAGTGATGTGGAAAAACAACCTTACTTTTTTTTTTTTTGCCAGTGCCTATTTTCTTCACAGATCTGTTTGGGATATAAATTGGTTTTACATTTGAGGAATAAGAAAGCAATGAGACGTTTCAATTGGAATTTTAGTTCAGTAGAAAAAGTGATCCTTACAAACCTCAAGCTTTCAAGCCTCTTAGTTGTGTAGGTATTATATAGATTCATCAGCCCACGTTCAGATACTACATTACATCGTTCACTATAAACGTATAATTGGAATATTTATCTTAAGAATGACTTATTCTATTAAACTACCAAAAGACAAAGCTGGGTATTTATTTAATTGGTTTGATGTTGGAATTTATGGCTTGCAGCTTTGACAAGCTGGGCTTCTGTGCAAGTGTGCTCTTACTGGACACTGTATGGTTTAGTGCTAGTAATAATAGATGATTAGGGTAAGTCCATTAGTAATATACTTAATCAATGCACAAAAAATGCTTTATTTCTTTACTATTACAAATGAAGCAGAGGTATATCAGGTATACAGAGTGGGTTTTAAAGACTTTATGTCTCGTCCAAACCAGATTACTGAGTCAGTTTCTCAAATACTAAAGGTCCATCCTCTCAAAAATTTGGTTCCCTCTAAACAAGACATCATACTTACATTACAACCATGTCAAGACAATTGTAATTAGGTAAATGGACCATTAGGATATTGGCTGGGTAGTAATAATAAAAAACAAATAAACTGTGGAGAAATTCTGTTTTAATTGTATTATTTGTAAGCAGCAAATCCTTTCGTATTGGGAATAGCCAAATATGCACTGAGGCCCTACCACTGGCTAGGAGTATAAGAGGAAAAAAATACGATACATTATTATGAACAAGTTTTACATGTCAACACGCAAACATAAATTTACATGATAAATGCTTTTATGCATAAATGCTAAAATGACAGCAAAGACTCTGGAGGCCTTCTATGACACCTGAGGCACATGGAAAGCTCAAAAATGACAGAACAGCAGGCAGAACACCCTCACAACGCTGCATTAAGAAAATGTGCTTGTACAGTTTATGTGAGAGAATTTTAGCCATGCTAGAGCAAGTAAACAAATGTACAAGAATTCAGTCCATTGTTCATCTCCAGTGTTCAATGCAAAGGACGCACTGACTCAGCTACAATTTTACCAAACCAATGAAGATGTTTGCTTGGATAAAGGGGCAATAATACTTCATACTACTATTTATTTACATTTTACCGATTAACACAATTTACCACTGCTTTTACGTTTAATACAGTACTCATTTAACATTTTTAAGTCACTGTTGTTAAAAAAAACCTTGATGCATCAATAAATGCATATCATCAAATTTTTCATTCACAAACTGAACACTGATTATTGACATGCTCACATTTAGTAGTTTGTGCAACCTCTCTTTGCCAACATAACACATTAGGTTTTCTCCTATAATACTTCAGAGATCAGAGAATACAGAGCAAAGAGTCTGAGCTTACTCCTTAATACACAATCTCCTCAGATCCTCCAGGGTTCTAAGTCCTGTCTTGTGAACTCTCCTCATCAGCTCACAACTCAGGTTTTCAGTGGTTTTCAGGTCAGGAAACTGGGATGGCAAAAACATGATGTTGTGGTCATCTGATTTGGATGCATGTTTAGACTATCATCTTGGAAGATTCAACAGACAACTCAGTTGTAACTTCTTGGTAGAGGCAGCCAGAATAGTAAATAATTTGCCAGGTGATTCATGGAGTCCATGATGTCATGTATCCTCACAAGATTCCCAGGGCCTTGGGAGGAAAAACAGCCCCACAACATCACAGACTACACTTCACTACACTTAACAGTTGGGATTAGATTCTTTTCTGTATAACCATCTTTCCTTTTATGCAAAACCCACCCTTAGTGTTTGTTGCAAAAAGATTTTGATTTCCAGTGGTATCCCAGTGGCCCCTAGCACACCTTAGATCTGACATGACTTCCAAATAATTTGTTGGCATGAAGGTGGCGTCTAATTCTCGATTTGGAGACTTGGTGATCTCAAATTGCTATCATCTTATGCAAATCTCCAAAACTGATCCTTGGAGAAATTTTTGCCTCTCTATCCATCTGCCTCACTGGGGTCCTCTTCTAGGCAGATTCATTACAGCTTCAGTTAATTTAAACTTCTTAATTGTTCTTAATTAAAACAGAGAATATGGGCATTTTCAGACATGTAGATATATTTTAAAAGCCACTGCTTGATTTCTGAAGTCTCATTTCATTTGTGTGCTCTCTAATGTTCATCCTTATTGATGACTAAGGGAATTTGGCCTCTGTGTCACCTCATATTCATAGATTCATATTCCTAGAGAAACAGGAAATTATGAGTAACTGTTTAA
The DNA here is from genome assembly GCA_037576675.1 of Pangasius sanitwongsei. NCBI lineage: Eukaryota > Metazoa > Chordata > Actinopteri > Siluriformes > Pangasiidae > Pangasius > Pangasius sanitwongsei. The sequence continues at coordinate 8,754,819 of CM075015.1, read as the reverse complement.
GAGTTCCTAAACACTCAGCTGAACTTAGAAAAAAGTAAAAATATAAATGTGAACATGATCCAGTTGAAAAGAGACAAATGAGGCTAAGCTCATTAATCATAAAGATTTTTAGAACTTTCTTTTAACCAGGGGTGCCAATAATTTTAGAGCTGAATGAAACATATAATGCAAAATCGAATTAAATGCATTAGTCTATTTCCTGTAGTAACTCATTTGACTAATAAGCACATATGTCTTTATTTCAAAGGGAGATAAAATCTTTCAGCCATCTCCACAATTCCCGGATATTTTATTACCTAATCCCATGTGTGAACATTGTGCAGTAGCAAAATGTTTCAAACAAATCTTTATCGCATGTGTATTTTGTTTTAGTGGAGAAAGAAAGAGAGCAGGATAGTGTGTTGGACAGCATGTGTGAGTTATGGCTTCTGTAAGTTCTGGCGTTTCCTGCGACACATCTGGGCCACATAAACACAGACCTGTGGACCAATGACCTCCATCCACCTACGCCTGCATCTGCCCACTGTCCGACCACACAAAAATAAAAAGAGGCCCGCACACATTAAAAGCCCCATTTGTTAATTTATTCATCATTTATTCTCATTAGGAGGCAGACATTTAAGAGTGTATTTGTGTAGGTTAATTTAAGGTACGAGTCTGTGGGTGTGTATGCAAGTTTTTATCTACTGTGTGTATGGCCCGCTGAAATACAGTAATACTGACGTGTGTGTCCTGTATGCACGCATGCGTATATGTGTATGGTTTTTCAGCTTCTCTGTGTGTATGATGAATGCTCAGTTCCTTGTCCATGTGTGTGCTTGCGGTGTCTGTAAACATAGCAGTCAGTTCATTTTCCCCAACTGGCCAACACACCACTAATAAATCTACCACACATACCAGACTGAGAGGTCACTGTACACACTCCCCAAATTCTGCCAGTGATCACCATAATGGTAGACTCTCTCTCTGTCTCTTGTGTGTGTGTGTGTGTGTGTGTGTGTATGAGAGAGTCGGTGTGGGGGGTGTTTACATGCCGACTTGCCTTTCAAATGATAATACATGCTGCATATGCCTTTTCCTGTTATTGTAAAAGTAACAGGGAGGCATCACTTCCAAAACAATAGTCATCCTACTGGAAGAACACATGCTTACCTATTTAATGCATGCAAAAGGTGTTATATAACAATCACATGATTCTATTCACTAAAGCTCAGTTTAGTGGTACAGGACAGCTAATTTGTTGCCTTTCACAAAGTTGCTAATGCCATATAACAGAGATTAGAGTTGGAATACACATTTTCTTTTAACATCAGGCCATCATACAGCTGTTCCACAATATTTCCCGAAAGGACTTGCATAGCTTTGAAATAGCAAAAACATAACATTAAGCTGTGTGTAGCATAAAATGGGAGGAAGTTATAAGTAAAGTAAAATATCACCTGCAGTATTGGGGCATCAGTGAGAACCAGTCATCTTTTTTATGCAAGGCTAAATAAACTCATTTTCACTCATCGTAGCTGCTACATATTCACATCAAAATGTTGAAACTTGTACACAAAGATACGCATATTACATTTTAAGGTGTTCTGCTTGACCCATATAACAATATCACATTATACCCATGACATTCATATGTAATATTTGATCAATAGGTATTGAATAATTGTTATTTTATTATAATTGAATATATTTGATTTTAAAAAAAAGAAAGGTATAATATAATTATGATATCATATTTAATTAAAGTAGTGATTTGTTTGTTTATATCTACAGTAAAATCTATCTACTGTTCCAATAAGGGTCATGGCTAGGTTAAGAAGGGTTAGTAAGAGGTCACTGATGCCCCTTTGTGTGTGTGTGTGTGTATGTGTGTGTGTGTGTGTCTGTTCGACAGAAGAATGTAAGGGGCCCTCTGCCCATCAGTCTGTTGTGGAAGGAGGAATGAAGAGAAGGCAGCGGAGGTGAAGGATGGGAGGATAGGGTGAAGGGGAGGTAAAGGGGCACCCAGGGGAGGTCAGAACGCGGTCAAATACAACACACACACACACACACACACACAAAAAAAAAAAAAACCCTGCTCTCACTCTGGTAACCCAACATTCCTCTTCACTAGAAGACCATTTCCGTTTGACAGGCCTTCCCTCTATATATATTTAGTTTTAAAACAGGAACTTAAAGCTAGTGTGAGTGTGTGGCAACTATCACGTCCTGCTCCGCCATGCATCCACACACACACAGACACACACACACACACACACAAAATGGCAGTGCCTTCGCTTAAATGAATGGACAAGTAGGACATCTTGTAATCTGGGATGAATGCACAAAGATGCCTCGTATCTCTCAGCATGCCACACAGAAGAAGGCTCTCACTGTCCCTTACACCCATGAAACCACCCTTAATCTGACCTCACACCGCTATTGCCAAAAAAAATGAACTGACCTTTGACCCAAAAGATGTTTGCTGTCTTCTTTCACTCTTTCTGTCCCTTTTTCCTTTTTCTGTCCTAGCTGGAATGACAAGAGTGTGTGCCATGCCAAGTCTGCGCATATCTGCAGAGTGTACAGAGAGAGATGCACGTTTAATCAGCTATCAGTTTATTTCAGAAGCAACTATATCATTTCATACATCAATATAATGCTACAACATGTAAATGACAGTTTGCCATGTTGTTATTGCCCCACAAAATGCTGAGGGCATTGCAAATGCAAAAATGATTGCATTTATACTAGATATCTGTTTTTGTATTTATACTAGATATCTATGTGATCTTGTATATCAGGAAGATGTCTATTACGTTTAAAATAAACACTACTGATCACATGTCTTAATGTGAGGAGGAAGACCGAAAAAGGACTCATGAAGGATTCTTTATAAATATAAGGCTTAGGAGATTATATCAGGAAAAGCTAGAATAGCTAAAGCAAGGAAAAGGGAAGGGGGGAAGAAAGGGTGAAAGAGGGAAAGAAGGAGTCGAATGAAAGGAGGAAAAGAAATTGAAGGAGAAGCAGACAAAAGCTTCACCTTTATACACACTAATTATATTTACTGCCCCTGTTTCCTCAGCACTAATTGATCTGTCTCAGTGCTGTGTGTCTGCCAGTAGTCTATCACTCACAATAGTAGTGTTTCCTACTATTATCCAGATAAATCTACAACCCCTTACATACACACACTCACACACACACATGTCTGCAGGTGGTCTTTTAGAATAGTGAAGAGAGGACAGACCTGTAGTTTTCCTGAAGTTTCATAACATCAAAACAGAATTATGGTCCATTTTGTGTGTGTGAATTTGCAGGTTATATAAAAGATGCATAGTTTTGAGCACAACAGGCTGGGCCACAATATGGGGTTATAAACACACATAGAAGAGTGGTTTCATCTCACACAGCCTGTGTGTGTATGTACCAACATATCCAGGAGACAAATCCTGCATACACAAGCACAAAAATAACCGTCTCTAAACCAGACACACAGGAGCCAGTCTTACTGCGTCTTGAACGAACATGTTCTCCACCTAGTCCTCAGAGCTTACACACCAATAATAGCAACCAATGTCTGAGAGAGTACATCCACAAATCCAAACACAAACACACACAGTAGATGTTTTGATTGTTACAGGAACTTGTATTAGATGTCTGCATATCCTTCTTCAGTTTGAGATTATTTCATCCAGGGGGACGGTTTGGTGATTTCCCTGCTCAGTGACACATGACTCATCTCTTCAGGTCATTACCAGGTTTGAAGGGGAATCCCCAAACAGTGCTGGACTCCAGCCCTCTGTGACTGATATAAACCAACTGATATAAACCAACCAACGTGTAGCTAGCTATACGTTTTCATACTTCACTCACAACTTCCCAGTTATAACCTTCAACACGATGCTTGGCAAGGATCATATAGCTTAAGAAATACATCCTAGCTTTTTGAGAACCATGTCTGTATAAACTGCCCTGGTTATAATATCACATTTTGTGATTTGTATGCTAATTGTTATTCAGTTAGGAAATGGTTTAGAGGCAGACTGGAAAACACACTCACACACACACACACACACACACACACACAAGAATTTAGAAACTTGTAAGTGACGTTTCTTTATTTGTGTGTGTGTATGTGTGTGTTTGTTTTTGTTTTTTTCAATTTTACTAATTTTTATTTAAAAACCTAAGTTCACAAAGGTGGTTAATTAGTTGTGTTTGTTTTATATATTTATACATTTAAATGGATATAGTCATAGTATAGACGTCATATACTTTACCAAATAATACACATGCTAAACTGAGAAACAAATACCTCAGCCAATGATCGTTTGATAAATAGCTTGATGTATGGCCATATCTTTTTACATTCAAAAAAGACCACCTATAATCCACAAACTCCCACACTGTCATGTCATTTTTTAATGTTAAACATTCTTATTCTCAAATTTTTTGGTAGCTGTGTAACTAGCATTTAACTAGCTAAATCACAATTCATGTTACAGTGTTGCTGGAGCTAGTTATTTTAAAATAAAATCATATCCGAAATTACCTTTTTATTATTATTTTTTTTTTTTCTTGAGTGTAGACGTTAACTCTCAGGCCGCGCTAACATCTTAAGACTGTCCCCATCACTCTCACACACACACACACACACACACACAGAGAGAGAGAGAGAGAGAGAGACTCCATTTCCGCTCTTTAATAGCAGCATCAGTTAAGCACACAGCTCTACGGAAATGTACTTCTATAGGTATAAATTTATAATGCGACACATTAAACAGCTATTTTATAAAAGAATATACGCTACTCTAAATGTAGAAAATATTTTACATAATTATTTTAACACATAATTATTTTACCATTCGAAATCATATGTACACTGTCAGTTTAAACATGTCAAATTTAATCCCCTAATATCAGAGAATGGCTTTCCGAATGGTTTGTCAAAATATTATTTTCAGTTAGATAACTAAAAAAAAAAAAAAAAAAAAAACCTTTACCTTCAGTCCTGAAGTCTATTTCAGAATTATCCTCATTTCGAAAACATATTTCGAGCTCATACAAGGGTCTAAACGATTCCCAATATTTATAAGAATTATGTAGTTTAATCGTGATTTCATGCTCAGTAGATTTGGTTAGTGAAATTTCTAGTCTTACAGAGAGCAGAATGTAAATATTCATTTATTATACACCCAAGCAAAATTTGCTGACGGTGATGTAGTGCGACTATGGAAATAAAAAAAAAAAATGTCTACAAATGATTTTAAGTTCTTTTCGAAAAACACTCAAACATTTTCAGAGAATTTAAGACGAACAAAAAAACAATGAACAAGTCTGTTTTTAAAATGCAGCCCCCATCTGTACCCTGTATGACTTTTCATAGCCTCCCTAATATTAATATGCAGGAAATGTTTATTGATATAAGCTCTATTTACTATAAAAATAGAAAAGGATATTATAACGGTATTTGATACTGAGAACAGAAACTCATGAAGAATGTAGTTAAGTAAATAAGCACATGGAGGCTGTAGGTATTCTTCTGTTATAAACGAGCTGACACAAGAATTGAACATAATCCAAAACAGGAACAAAAAAAATCATGTATTAATCATAAAACCGAATAATACAAAACAACACGTATTCACGTGACGCTATGAGTGAAATTATTCATCATTGAACCTAAAAAATTGCAGTAAAAACGTTATTTAGATTTAGCATAGGGACTACTGGAGCCAGCATTAGATTTTTTTATGGACATACATTATTTTATTGTTTCATAATCGGATATAGAAATGAGGCTGTATGCAGATATATAATAAGACCCATTAAATAGCAAACTTTTTGTATTTTTTTTAATTCGTCCTTGATTTGTAACCAGAAAAAAAAAATGCTAATTAATTCCCCCTAAATGCATCTGGCTCACAAATTTTCAACTTTGCACCATGCTTCTTCTCCTCTGACGCATTTTTATTCGTGTGTGTGTGTGTGTGTGTGTGTGCGTGTCGACAGTGTGAAAGCTCAGCCAGGAGAACAGACGGGTTGCGGGCTGCTTTGCGCCACCTGCTGGTTGTTTTTTTTAGAAATCTTCTAACCTGCTTCTTTTGCAATGTGGTGAGGCGTTTACTGAGATCAATTAGTCAATACCTGCATGCTAAAGTGTTGAGAAATTTCATTCGTTCATAAACAGGTTTATTTTTTTTATGTCTTTCAGGATTTGTTGGGATAAAGTTGATGTGCAACCAGAATCCACTGAGGTCACTGTGTGGCCATAAATATTTCAGCTTTGTCTGAGCCCGCAGGAATCTCGTATGAGCTGATCAGCTGTAGCAGGCCTCTCCGCATTCCTCTTTCTAATGTCCCATAATTATCACCCAGACAAGACGGGGATTTAGAGTTTTCGACACACGCCACGTGCATCTTCCTCGATGATTGGCGTAACTATAAATAAGTCTTTAATAACTCTAAATATTCAAACGTTTTGCTACTTCCCTTAAAGACAAAAAATAATCACATACACGTGTAATCATGTGAGCAGGTTTACCACATGCCATAATGGGAGTAATATGTGATCACGCGAAAAACATGTGAAGGCGCATGTCAGCATCTTATACCGGAAACTGCACACGTGAATTCAAAACGTGACTTCATGCGAACAATATGCGATCCCGTAAAAAATGAAAACCACACGTGAAAAATTAACACGTGAAAAATCACATAGACTGAAACGTGATGTGACGTGGCTAAAAAGAATCACGTGACTGTACACGTTTGCGGTTCGTGTGAGGACGACGTGATGGACGTTTATGATTACTAATTAGCATCATGCAGAACGCTTATCGAAATATTTTATATGCGATAAGTTTTTTCATAAAATTTGCAAAAATAACTATAGATTAAAATATTTTACATTTATATAATATCATTATATATTATATATTTAGATATATAATTATATATTATATATCATACACACATACACACATACATGTCAGCAGAAGGATCAAACGGTTTGAATCTTTAAAGGAGGCATAAGTTTATTTGTAACACCCTTCGGATTTTTTCTGATTAATGATATCGTGTAGTATGAACGTTCTATAAATTGTTTAAATTCGGAGGGTTTTTTTTTTTCCTTTGGCGACTTTCATTTTCTTTCTTTCATGTCCTTCAGTCATTAATTACTTTCCTATATAAACAAAGACTCATTCAATAATCACAATATCCTCTCATTCATTCATTCATTCGTTCATTCATTCATCTTTATTAACCGCTTTATCCGGGATGAATCCGGAGTCAATCCAGAGAATACTGAGTGGGAATACACCCTGGATGAGACGCCAGTCCATCACTGACCTGTTATATCCTCTCAATCCTTTAGAAAATAAAATCATTTTAAAGCATTAAAGGTGTATCGATGACGATTTCAGGCAGTGCATTGTTTTCTGTTATATGTATTTATTACGCAATTATACAGCCCTATATTAAAACAGTAAGGCTAATTGGTACTAATTTATTACAGGATTTATAATTCATTCATTGGCTCTGTATGGATCCTGTACTCTGGGTGTCCTTGGATTCAGACACACAGACAAATCTGTTTGAAACGATTTAGTAGTTTGAGGCAAATGTGTGATTATTTCTGTATGCAGTTTGGAAGATGATGACGCTGCTGTGATTTTGATTGAAAGGTTGCATCACCTGTTAGATATATATATACATACATATATATATACACATACATACATATATATACACACATATATATGCCTGTTACTTTTTTATGTCCAGTACTAGACAGAAGCTAAATCTGGATGCAAAATATCTTTTGGCTGATTGACGAGGCTTATATTTAATTTAGTTGATGAAAACTCCATTTCAGCTTTAGGCTGGCGATGAAATTCAGGTAGGCATGTCATCCTGTGTCTTTATGAAGAGTTCAGATATGCAGTCTGTGATACTGCTGGTGTGGAACAATAACTAATCAAAATGCAGCTATTAGGCTACTATTACTGTTACTATTACTGTTACTATTTCTGTTACTGTTACTGCTACTATTACTGTTACTATTACCGTTACTGTTACTATTACTGTTACTATTACTGTTACTGTTACTGCTACTATTACTGTTACTATTACCGTTACTGTTACTATTACTGTTACTGTTACTATTACTGTTACTGCTACTATTACTGTTACTGTTACTGTTACTATTACTGTTACTATTACTGTTATTATTACTGTTACTGTTACTATTACTATTACTGTTACTGTTACTGTTATTATTACTGTTACTATTACTGTTACTGTTACTATTACTATTACTGTTACTGTTACTGTTACTATTACTATTACTGTTATTGTTACTGTTACTATTACTGTTACTATTACTGTTACTGTTACTATTACTGTTACTATTACTGTTACTGTTACTATTACTGTTACTATTACTGCTACTATTACTGGTACTGTTACTGTTACTATTACTGCTACTATTACTGTTACTGTTACTGGGCCTGGCCCCCTGTCCAAAGCGAGGACATTATTACTCTTTTAGGCTCCAGTGAATTAGCTTAAGTAAGTAATTAATTATATAATCCCCTTGTTTTGGAGACGGATTAACATATATGAAAATACAATTATTTCGTTTCAGACATATTCACAAGAATTCCTGAATCATGGATCTTCCTCTTTATTAGGTCTGCAGGATGATGGTTCTGGAAAGTGAGTGTAAGCCAGCCTACATCAACGTCGCGACAAACCCAAATTAGGCTATATAAAACACTTAGCAGTGGAATAAACTCAGCGATTAAGCATATCATTTGGGCCATTATTTTGATTTTATGCACTTAATCTTATTTAACACGGAAATATTGATTCCACATATAGGCCTAATGCAATTAACTAACACAAACAGCTTACATGTTCCAATCATGAAAAATTAAACTGAAGGGAGTATTAAAAAGTCCAGTGGATTTCTCTCTGAGAATTATCTTAAAAATGTGTATGGTATAAATCAGAGGGAAATCTTTTGTGCTGAAACAGTAATACAACGAGCTTAAGGAAAAACTCCTTGGATGAAATATATTGTCGTTAATACACGACAAGTGTAATGGCTGGGCTTAAAGTCTTTATATATTCCAAAACAGCTCCACAAATATCAAGACCTGCGTATGTTATATAGTTAGTTGTATAAGTCGTGTCCAAAAACCACGTATTACCGTATTACATATAGCATGAGTACTGCTTCTGCGTATTTATTATTATGCTTTATGAGATTTCGGACGTAGTCCATTAAAATTCACCTCCGTTTACTCCACCTAGTCCTATACACAATTATTCCTGTTTGTACTTGACCACAGGGCTTCTGCATATTTTTTTTCCTTTTTAAATATATAAGCCTATTTAAAATTGTAAAATTAATTTAAATGAATTGAGCAGGGTTAAACAAGACTAAACCAAGGATATGAAAAGCCTTGAAGAATGATTAATGTCTAATGTCTTAATAATAACACCTCAGTGTCTGTGTAGCCTAAACATCGTGAATGAGAATATGATCACCCTAAATCCAACTGCTAGGAAAAGAAAAGGTGTTGAAAGAAAGAAAGAAAGAAAGAAAGAAAGTGTGCCACATTGCAAGTGCACTTCTTTGCACAGAAACAAGTGTGTGTGTGTGTGTGTGTGTGTGTTAGTCTGCGCGAGCGCCTCCGCTTTGTACAGCCTTCATGAATGAGAGTCACTGCGACAGGACACTGCAACCAAACCATTTATTTTCTCCATCATCCTTTCCGAGACTGTCCAAAAAGTTCGCACTTACGCTCAAAATCACGCGCTCCATAATATCTGAAACAGAGGAGTCAAAGTAGAAAGAGCAGAATCGACTTCCTGCGTGTTTTTGTTTTCCGAGGTCGTATTTTAACAAAGGAAAGTGAACTTGGTCGGGTAAGTTGTGATCTGTCATGCGTGTGGACTGCGACTTTAAAAATTGTAATCATGCTGTAGAGAAGACTATAACAGTGTTGAGGGTGATCACCACTGCTAAATGTTTAGATGACTCACATCATAGCATAAGACATAAAAATGGATAAAGTCCAATTTATGTGGTTTTTTTTCCCTTTTCGGTTCGGCTGTACACTATGGACTAAAGCTATGGAAACTTAATTTGGATAAATATAATTTTTTGAACAATTCTCAGAGAATTTCAGTTTTAGTCTCTGGGAAAGCATATGCAATTTTAATGTATTATTATTATTATTATTATTATTATTATTATTATTATTATTATTATTATTATTATTTGTATTAATTTAATACTCAATAATTCACAAATAATATGAATTTACTTGACTAATGATTGTTTTGGTGATCATTGCTATACATTTCAGTAGGTTCCATGTGGAAATACTTTTTATTAATCCTACAGAATACTTAAAACATAATGAAAAGACTTTGACAGACTTTAATACATGACTAACTGTAACTATGATTCTTTGCATTTACTGTTGTACTGGCTACTGTAGGTATAATCAATATAATATATAATCGTTCCTGTAAAATACATAATCTACTTGTCTATGGGGCTGGTAATAAATAAAACATGTATTACCACAAGTTACAGGATAATAAAATATTTGCAAAATGCATTTAACATGTTATTGTTTTATATATAATATTCCCCTGGTCATATTTATATTTTATTTATCAATATGAAGGTGTTTAAAAGAAGTTATTCATCTCACTTTCTTACTTGCCTTTAGCACTATTAGCATTTAACTATGTGTACTTTGATCCCAGACTGTGAAAGAAGTGCTGCTGAAAAACTCTGTACAAGCTAATAAACGTATACAGTATTCTGCTGAGACATGAGTTGGTTTTGTCAACTGTAAGTGGAACAAAACAGTGCCAAGGTAATGTATTATTATCTTTCATATATGAATGTGTAAGTTAAAAATAGACTATGTATTAGTTCTGTTCTGTAAAGAATTCAGCTATCACCTGCCTGACTGAATCAGAACCATAGAACAATGTAACTAACACTTCAAGTGAATCTTTGTCCATTGTACAGTGTGAGTGCAGGACTGCGTCATGTGCATTCTATTAGCCTTGACATCATCTTAACTAGGTGATAGACGTTATTCTGTAAGTCGTTCTCATCTCAGATTAGCTTTATGCATGGTACAGTGGAGACCAACAATGTTCTACTGAGACTACTTTAAGGATACTAAGAGTGCATTAGAGCTGCTTCTCTTTAATATAAGCACATATATTTGTGCCCTTGAGATGTCAAGCAGCAGGAATGTATGGTACCTATGAGGCTGATCAGGATGTAATTTGCATTTTTGCCAAGACTGGTGTTTGTGTGTTACTTTACGAACAAGCTAAAGTCAATAAACCTAAGGCAAAAGAACGTTCTTGTTTGAGCTTTTTTTCTTCTTCTTTTACCACTCTGCAAACAAATCAGTTTGGTCTTCCATGGGATATACTTGAGTGCCAGCCATGAAATAATAATTAGCACCTGCCTTGGATTTAAAATGCTATTTTAATGGCTTAAAACTAGATAAACTCCAAGCAAAGAGTGGCACCATGCCAGTAAACACAAAATTGTGAATACCCACATTTCTCTCTCCACAAGTGGCACGTTCCCACCTGAGAGTGCAGTGATTGGGGTTTAATTATCCACCAAAAGTGAGGGAAAGGTTGTGTGAACATCTGTGCATCTGGAATGGGCCACTGGCTGCTTTACAGAGACCCATGGGCCTAGCTTCTTGCTGTTACTCATTCACTTTGTCAAGATCATTATTTGTTTTTGGTTATTTGTCACCAGTGCTTCATCCATATGGAAACTGTAATTGAATATCACAGAGCCAAGAGTCACAATGATTTGTGTTACTGTAATTAAGGGTACTAAAATAATGGCACTATCGTACACATATAAAGAGAACTAAGTGCTATAGATGGTATAAAGCATTCAAAAGATTCAACACTAGATTTTTCTGAAGGATAATGGCTCAAATCCTTTCTTAAGACGACTGTAAATAGTGAAGTTATTGTCCTTGTATAAATTGATTTCTGAATCAAAATGTATTTTTCATAAGTTGCTTTTTAAAACAAGTAGTTTCCCCAAACAAGCAGTTTTCAAGTAGAACTTTGGAGAAGCATTGAGGAGCTCAACCTATTAGAGAACCATAAGAAAAGTCTCCTGAGTGAAGTTCCATCACGAAGCTGGTTGAGAAGATGCCAAAAATTTGCCAAACTTCATCAGGAATACTGCTAAGAATTTAAAATATAAAATAGTTTTTAAAATCTAAAATAGTTTTGACTGCATAATTCCTTACATGTTATTTCATAGTTTCATGAAAAAAATAATAAAAGAACCTTTCTTTGAGCAGGTATGTCCAAACCTTCAACGTAATGTACATTATTCTGAGCTGAGGTAGTCTGAACTTAGAAAAATACACAGTGGGCTTATGTTTTAATCTTCTGCCCCGATTTTACCTCTGTCTCTCATTCTTACTCAGCCGTGACTCATCCCACAACCTTCCTCCCTTGTCATGCCTACTTCAGTCTCCCTCACACAGCATACTTTTTGCATATATGTTATGCATAAAAAGTATCTCCACTTCCTGTGTCTCTCTTGCAATGGCAGACAGGAAAACAGGTCTGGTTTGGAGGTTATGCTCCCTACCTATCCTCTGGCTGAGCACAGTCAGACCTTTTCCCAAGCCAAGTCAAACACAGCCTTCTGCCAATGACAACCTTCTCACAACAGCACATGCACAATACACCATACCAAATAGACTGTGTGCTGGCCAGGCATCACATGGGTCCTAATGGGAAAAATAACCTTGCTAGTGTGTGTGTGTGTGTGTGGTGTGTGCGGGTGCAGATCGTAGTCAGCTTCATGTAGAACATGTTTGTGGTTACGGCACATTTGGGAAATGAATAAAAGTCTAAAACGAATGAAGCCAAGGAAGAAATAATGAGAGATAGAGTGATTAAAGAAAGACAAAGAATGTCATCATTTAGTACTGGCCACTGTTCAATGGAAAAATCACCACTGACAGCATCATTTATCCCAAGACTAGGCTTAATCTGTTTTCAGAAAGCCCAGCCCAGTGAATTTTGGGTGTGCAATGCAGCAGGTCCAGAGCAAAGCGAAAGCATGTGTGTGTAAATGGGCATATGAAGGAGAGCTACCCAGAGAGAACATGAGGAAGAAACAGCCTGGTATGATGAAATGTTTGTGTCTTGGCACGCTAATTGTGCCACAGATTCCCTCGTAAAACCATTCTGCTGTTGTCGTTGTCTGCCTCTCAACTCCATCAGAGAGCAGTCCAAATGAGTTTCCACACACACACACACACACACACACACACACACACACACACACTTACTCACACACACAGTGCAAATTACATCCAGGCTGATTTCACCATGGAAAAGTTCTGCTTTCGTGTTACACGCTGCTACGTTCACTGTACTTTCCACAAAAGGCCCTTTCAAAATGTGCATTCAAGAAGAAACTGTTCATATAAACGATCCCACACCAATAAATTATTGCACACCTATAAATTATGTCAGTGTGAAGCTTATTGCTTCATGGCAGATCACAGGTTTTTATAAATGATGCAGAATTATTTTTAGGAGAGTAAAAAGAAATTTATTATGGTTAAATGTTTTGAATTATCACATGGTCTTCCATGCTTGTAAATGTCACTGGAGCAGAGCAAGTTCATTCATTACTTTAGCCTTTTGTGAGCTAACCAAATAGTAGACAGTGGACAGTACCCCCTACGCAACTGAATTCACAGTAAGGATGCTGTTGTATATTTGGCAAGTTAGCTGTGTGTGTGTGTGTTCACATGTGAATGTGAGATTTTTTTTTAAGTTTATTAGCACTTTGTTAGTGCACAGGAGAAAACTGACGTGCAAGACAGTGTACCATCTTTCAAGCACTTTATTTAACATTTTGTAAAGGCTTTTAAATTTTAAGGTTCCCTGTCCTCTCCCTGAACAAACCGGCCTCTGTGTGAAACAGCAACAACAATCTGTGAATATGTGACACAGATAGAAAGAAACAAGGGACAGACCGAAAAGAGAAAGGAATTTTTACGACAGTGTCAGTAGGATGCATGGGGGAGGGAAGTTGCATCCTGACGGTGAGTTGCTGTCTTTGAGCTTGTAAACGGTCAGCCATTTTAGGTCTGGTTACAGAACTATTTGATTAGGTGCATGTTTACTTGGAAGTGAGCTCAGCAGGGAGTCTTTGGAAATCTGTGACAGAGCGAAGGTGTGACATTGTCCAGGCAACAGATGGAAAGCTGCTTTAACTAAACATGAGCGCACTTTTCTTTATCAGCTAGGAATGGCTTCTCAAAAACCAAAACCAAGCAAAACCAAGTCAAACAATCCTCTGCATGAGAGTTCAGTATGAAAAAAAGGTTGTGCTGAGATCATATTTACTTCTTCTGAAAGAAAAAGTTAATGAATCCAAAACTAGATGAGCATGTAAGGGCACACCTCTGCATTATTAAAGCAGGAGAGTAATGCAACATGGCAATGAGAAAGTCACCTTTTTAAAAACATAATGTAGATATTTGCTACCAAAAGCAACACAAGTGATATATCTGAGTCGTTTCATGTTTTTCTTTTGTAACAATTTAAAAAAAAATCTAATTTGGGAACACATTTGCTCTTTTAACTAGACTAATCATGACTGATTCTTAATACCATATCCATTTTTTGATACTCATAAGTTCAACACTTTTACTTGGGGATGTACATCTGGGACTCGTAACCATCCTGGATAATCATGTTGCTTCTGGTTGAAAGTCTGAACTGAGGATGTACCCAAACTCTCTGTGTTAATATCCATTTGTATGAGAAATGACTTTTTAATTGCTTTTAAGAAATGAATTTTTAATTACTTCAGAAGTGTACAATTTGAATAGATCCCATTTTTATTCGCTTTTTTTCTGTTCTGTTATATCCTCAAGATGTTCACTGTGATACAAAGACAGATAAAGGGAGAGAGAGTGTGTGTGTATCATTTAATTTCCCTTGAATAGTTGCTTCTGCATCAGCAAGGCTCTATGCAAGTGCGTGTGTGTGTGTGTGTGTGTGCGTGCAGCTGTGAGGCAGTGTGAGTAAGATAGCAATTGTGCTCTTAGTTACTGATGTGAATGGAGCTGCTGTAAATCTGCAGGACGATGTAGAGAGCATTCTTCCCAGTGGTCCAATGGGGAGCTCCTTTTTCTTACACACACACACAAGCTCAGCTTGTCTCTGGTTCCTGCTTCGTTGTCTCATATATACAAACACATTTTGTGATATTTATTGCACTTTATGTATTATATTCTGTAGTATAGCCTGAAAGACCATGGTTAGGACCCTTTGCAGAGTGCTAATTCAAATATAACCCATAGCATATGCTTCTTTTATTAATTATTAACATTTTCAGTGTTATTCATTCAGAGATTAAAAACAGCAAAAATCTGTGTTTTGGGCATGTTTTGAGGTAACTAGAGGTTATTTTTTACAAATCCTCTGTAGTGTGACCTCAAGGTATTGTGCCTATGTATTGATCAGATACGGGGAGAGAAGACTGAGTGAGTCCATGCTTCAATTCGATTACATGGACACTTCATTTAAAGTGAAAGTGTATACTGATTTGGTTTTCTATTTCCATTAGAGTAGACTGATGTCTGCTTTTTGACATGCCGCAGTGCCTGGCCCACCCAGGGAACCCCTTTTTACAAGAAACTCAATAAAGATCTGTTACATGCACTGTACTAGTTTACAAATGTACCATTTTAACCCGTTGCTGTGATAACCTAATTATTTTATGAATTTATTACAATTAAGGTCATTTCAAAGCTGAACCCTGAAGTTCATTTTACAAAGGATTGACTTATCTACTTATTGTAGAAAATCTTAAATCCATTCCCTGGCATTGGTGAAAAAAAACATTGTGATTGTGTGTATGTATGTAGTGTCGTTAACTGTACCTACATGTCAGTATTCACAAATAAATGCATACATATAGCATGTATTGATGCAAATGCTAAATGTTAAATACATATCTAATGCATAATAATCCATAATATCAATACAGTAACCAATCATGTGCTTGTGTATATGTGTGTGTGTGTTTCCTAATGGATAGAGATGTGTTAGGGGAGGGAGGAGAGCCCATGGAGGCTTCATCAGGCTAATCACATGTCCCTAATGCCCTAAACAGCGCATGATGCCAACAGTGCCAAACAGCCTAGAGGCAGTGCCCTCTGCTGATCAGCTCCCACTCAGACTGCTGCTTTAACCCAAGACCAGAGTTCAGCCTGGGGTCATGACCCTGATCAACACTTTCCTTGGCATAGAGAGAAAGTAAGAGGGGAAGAGTCAGACAGACAGATCAGCAGTGCAACACGTGTAGAGGATAGATGTCAGGCAATAAACCAATACAGGTGAACAGTAGAGTAAGTAAAAATAGACAAGAAAACAGCTCAGACTGCAAGTGTGCTTGTGCGTCCTCCACACTGAAATGCAAATGCATGCACCTAAAACACAAGACCTGTATATTTACAGGTCTTTAAATAAGACTAGAGATGACAACCAGGCCTGCTATTTGCATTCCTCTATGAATTTGCTTTATAGAATAATCTATTGAATTAATCGCAGTATACATTGCCATAACTATGAAATATGATGTAGTAATATACATAAAAATATATTTAAATATATAATTGGTCTATTGTTTTGAATAAAATTCAAAGCCGTTTTCACGGTTTTGCTTCAGTAAGTAATCAGTGTTATGCTAACACTCCCTTTGCTACAGCCTTCAGTTTTCCTTTATCCAAACTTACCGGCACTCCAACACACACATACACATGCACACATTCACACAGTCCCTTGCGTAGTGAATGTAAATGAGGTGGAACAGCTGAATTTGTAACGGCGGCGACAGTAATGCTAATGGTGGGTAATAATGGCCTCAGTGGACGCGTCAGCATTAGCGAGGGCGATGGCTGAAATATGACTCGTGACGAGGGTCTAAATCTGCTTAGCATTGATTTTGCAGTTTTGATGAAAATGCACCATGGGCCTGCAGGGCTCCCTAAAATCAATTGAACTCCTTAGAAATAGAAGCCCAGCAGCAGTTTGATGGACAGGCCGGGCAGCAAGCAACCAGACAACCTAATCGTAGTCTGAGGCACTCCACGATGCCAGTGGCGTTCGAGTTTTGGGACAATATTGAGTATGTATTGAACGCCACACATGCACCTAGTCTAA
The DNA here is from genome assembly GCA_037576675.1 of Pangasius sanitwongsei. Classification (NCBI taxonomy): domain Eukaryota; kingdom Metazoa; phylum Chordata; class Actinopteri; order Siluriformes; family Pangasiidae; genus Pangasius; species Pangasius sanitwongsei. The sequence continues at coordinate 8,737,548 of CM075015.1, read as the reverse complement.
GTGTTATCCTGGGAGATTGCAGCTGGTTTGGTTACGTTTTCGATTTGCAAGATGAGTTAAAGGCGTAGCAGAGATAAGCTGACTGAAAGGGTTGCAATTGTGCTTAAATTTTCAAATGACTAGACAATAATGAATAAATTTAAATATTTTACTTGTAATATTTCTAATTAACCTAACCCCAACAATGTACTAAAATGGGTTATTAAGCTACAGTGTTAGTGGTATGCCTTTTATATCTTTAATGAGAGAATCCAAAGAATATATTGTACCTCTAAGACTTATTTAAGGTACGTAATTGGCCTGCATTGTACTTTTGAGATTACATTTATATAACGTTTGTACATTAGGGAAAAAAATGACCTGTACACTCCATTGTTTATGATTGTGTCAGATATTACAAGATAAACTCTAAGGATGGATGTGGATTCACTTGGATAATTCTGTGTGTGATTTTTTTTTTCTTGACTGTGCATTTTTTGCTGCATAGGCATTCCCAGTGACACTGTGTGCTCATGACCTTGCTATGACCTCTCTGCCTGTGTGCCCTCAGGATGACCTTCATGAGGAGAAGTATGGCAAGACAGACGAATTTTCTGTGAATAGAGAAGTACTACAGCACACAACGCCACCCAGACGCCGTAGTCCTCATACCTCCCGCTCACCCACTCCATCACACAACCACACACATTATCAGTACATACCTGCACATGTCATACATTTGAATAAAGTGCACTATATGACAGTACTGCCTCGCAAATAAATACTAAAAAAATTAAATGGCAGAAAAGCTGTTGGTTGTAATGTCGCACTCATTCACTCATAAGGGAGAAGCTATAATTACCACTGGGAACCAACTGGGAACCATCATTCACATCGACTTCTAAAAGGTAGTCAGAAATTAGTTGGCTTTCTGACAGTCTTGATTTTTCTGCTCCAGGGTGCAAATTAAATGCAAAAGGTTCTTTAAAATCATACCGTCTCAGTAATTTTAATATTAAAAATATAAAAAATGTTATTGTCTCAAAGACCCACCTTCAACAGACCAAAGCATTTCTTCATTATATGCTGCATTAGCCACTGTTGCGATCTGCTTTCATACATCAGCGCCCCCATGATATTAACGGGGTGAGAATCTCTCATCAGCCAATGCAAGTCTATGGAGAGATGTTTCTCTACCCTGATAAAATCATCATTATGTATCTATAATTTTATGTTCGATAATCCATTTTAAATTTGCTTTGGTACCGGTGTCCTACATTTCTGCATACCACAGGCAGTGGAAATCCAAATATACATGAACTGCTGGTAATTTGGAAAACTTGGTGAGTGTGTGGAATGTGTGGTGTACACCGAGAGAACAGTACAACCCTGAATACTAGATCCCAAGAGTGAGGTTGTCTGGTGGCCCTGTTATGTTGTCCCCTTAGAGGGAAGGGTCACTTCAAATCAGTACATAGTTCTTCTGACTGATCACCTTTATCCTATGATGAAACATTTCTATCCTAATGGGAGTGGTTTCTTTCAGGTTGACTCTACCCACAGAGCACGAGGATTATTAAATAATCCTTTGAGGATTATTAAATGATGTAAATCTTATGATACGGCATTCACGGTCACCAGATCTCAATCCAGTTGAACACTTTTGGGAGATTTTGGACTGATGTGTGAGACAGTGCTCTTCACCACACCACCATCATCAAAACACCAACTGAGGGAATATCATTTGGAAGAATGGCGTTTATCTCTTGGGTAAAGTTCCAGAGACTTCCAGAGAATCTGTGCCAAGGTGCATTGAGGTTGTTCTAGTGGCTTGTGATGCCTTAACAACCTACTAAGACCCTTTATTTGTTTCTTTCTTGAATTGGTCACTTACCTGTACAGTATGTGCTGATGAAAAGACTGCACAACCACCATTTTCTCTTGCAAGGGAAATACTGCAAATACAGGTTGGATTGGGAATACTGTGAATTTTCATGTGCTCCCCAATTCACTCTCATGATGGCAGCATAAACAAAGATGCACACCAACACTCTGCTTTCGTCTCTCTGTGCTCTTCAGTGTAAGCTCTCCTCTTGGTATGAGCAGCCCCCAGGATTTTATCTTCATTTTTACAGGTTTCAGTAATTCCCGTTTTATGTTGTTCTCTCATTTTTATTGCCTCTTTTGAGTTCTGTATAAATTTATTGTCAGCCTGAAAACACTGCTTTAAATTGCTACCATCTGTAGCTACTTAGTTTTTTTTTATTTTCTAATCATGTAAAGATCACTGAATTAAAAGAGGCTCTGTAAAAGGTAATGTGTAATAAAAATATACCAGTGTTTGCTTTGTTTCAGTTAAAAAAAAAGCCATTAGGGCTCTCAGTTTTAGTTTCAGTGTGTGTTGAGGCTTTGCTCCGCCACTAGCAAGGTCGCTGATTGACTTGAGTCTCAATTAGGGACGATGCATTTAGTCCCCTGAGTGCTCTTATGTAAATCACTGGCTCAGATGCTGACAGCAGTGCCCACGCGCACACAGATCACACGACACATGCAGTTTAATTAGGCCTAGGTGTGCATGCACAGAACTCACTGACAGATGTGTGAGTGTCTGGGGGTGGGTGGGTTTGCTAATTTTATTGTGTGCCTACTATGAACCCATTAATAGGGTTTCTGCATGTCCAGGTATGCATGCATATGAAAACGTTTGTCTATGTGTGTATGTGAGAGAGGAAGAACGCTTGCGTTACAAAATGGCTGAATCTGTTTTCCACAATACCCTCTATGTACTTAATATTATCATAAGATAAATTAATCCTGAATCCTGAAACCAACTCCAGATCATTCTTTATCAGACACTCGGATTGCAGTCTTTAACAATTTCCAAAGTTCTGGTGGTCATTGGAGTTAATGTGGAATTGTATTTCTCATTCCCCGTATCTCAGGTTGGTTTATACTCCTGCTATCTTCACAAAAACCACAAGAGACAAGAAGAAACCAGAAAAGCTGGCCCTAGATCAGCAAGTAAGCCAAAAGAATGTGCTAATGCATAATAATTATACGTGTCATAAAAACCCACACATTAAGCACACCATTTCCATGATTAGTCTATTTATTTATTTCAGTGGCAGAAGAAACAGTATATAATCGAAGAAGGATGCAGATTTTCTGGTGAAAAAAATAATAACTATGTTGATTGATATCACAATCAAAGTAATTAAGTGCTATCGGGAGTAATTGTGGATGTGGCAGACAACACAAATAATTGTGATTCATCAGAACAATCTCAGAGTACACATCTGGATTTGTGGAAAATGGTTAGCATCACTGAAACACTCATATGTTTATGATTATGTTTATAATTTGTCAGGACACGTTTTAGTAGTACAGCTGTTTGACTTGCATATATAGTCAATATTAAATGACAGGCAGATTCTGTCTTAATGGTATACTGTGGAACACACACACACACACGCAAATACAAACACAAAACCAGCTAACAAGCAGGCTATTCTTGTGCTTTTTAATGACCGGGGAACCTTCATACCTGCCAATTAAATAAGCCAATAAGAGCCTATTAAATAATACATGACTGTTATTTAGTGTCACAATTAAAAAATGCACATCACTGTAAACTCAGACAGCAGAAACAACAGACCTTTCATTTAGACAGGAACAATAATGCTCTGGGTCCTAAAACTGCCCGTACATCTGAGCGCCAGTGGTGACCAGACATATGCCCATTTAAAACGCTGTAAAGCAGAGATCCCTTTTTAATGGGCCGTACCAGGCCCATAGCACAGACGCACAGGGAAAAGAGAGAGATGATCCATCTTCGCCCCTCTTTTTTATAGGGACCAATAAAGGTGTCTGTCATAAATTGTTTGGAGATCCCCCACTCTTGAAAATCTCCACAATAATGAAGGAGCACTGGACAAGCTGAATAAATCTCGCCCACATACACAGGCTGGCATCGATGGAACTGCACGCAAACAGGCTCACATATTCACAGATTCAATGATGTGGCAGCTTGGCGATATGAACACACATGTTTGTCCACTCATTTTGTTTTGGCATGGACGATCAGAGATGTACTGTCCACAGATAAAAGACCTTTCAGTAAGTTACAGCACGTCAACACTGGAGACGACATTTCCAAATGTACACCACTGTTGTTTTGTTGTACTGTGTTTCAACAGCCTGAATTTGTTGGTGTGTATATTTTTGTCTGATGCTGTAATGTCTTACATAATATCAGTCCCTTTACTCCAGGGCTAACTTCCACAATGCAAACCAATGCACATGTACACATTTGTATGGTGGGTGACTTTATTTTTGTTATTTGTTTTGCTGGCAATTATCAAATAAATGTATGTTTATGAGAAAAAACTGATAATGATAAAGAGCATTTTAGGGGTTTTTTTAATGTGTATTTTCTACATTATCTGCTAACTTCAAGTTTGAAACATTGCTCAGTGCAGAGAGAGAAAAAGCAAGATATAAATATATAAATATAATATAAATTACATTCTTTATGGTATTACTAATGATATTTAGGTAGTTGTTTTGTTATGCTAGCTAGCAAGCTAATATTAGGCTAGTTTTGTTTTGGACCAGCGATATCAGCTTTATTATCATTATTAGCTGAATAAAAAGATCAACGCCAGTCATTTTGTTCCTTTTTAATTTGTATGTAAATGTAGATACAGATACTAATTCTGTTGATTGGGGCAATTTTCAAAATTTAATCATGTCTCTTAAATTATAGGAATCTAGTGGGTTTATTAAACACCCATGAGATGGCCATTCTCCATGCTAGGTCTCACTCTCTCTCCTCTCAGGATGGTGAATGATGAGTTGAACTAAGGTCACAGGTCAAACTTCATTACAAACTTCATCACAACATTAAAGTGGACAAAGTTAGGAGTATTGTGAGTATTCTGAGATCTGGAACATATCCATGCATCTGCAGCAGATTAAGTGGTCCACCATTCTTCTTGCAACACACACCCACAGCTATATGCTTAGCAACTGCCCTACACACACTGTAAAGGAACACCATCAACGCATGATAGCTATCCTGTGACACTGTAATCAATGCAGAGGCTTGACTTGCAAACAACACAAATCAAGCCAAATTAAGTTTAAAAGGCTGTTGAGCTGCTAACGGATAAGCAATGTGACATCAGGGTGCTGGCTCAGACATAGATATAAATAACAACACTCTGTCTCTCGCTGGATGTCACTCACGACTGAGCTGACGGATGCTGTGGCGTAAGTGCTGTACGGTTGGGCCGAATGCCACGTGTTTACTGCCATTGTTAATATTCACTTAAATTTTGCAAGTTGGACTGGATAGAATTTGGACTGTTTTATTAGCTTACCTTTATAGTTGCATCGAACTGAATTAAAATAATGTTCATTTAACCTGGTTTCCCAGTCACATTATTGAATAAAAGATACACTGATTTCAAAAGAACTGAACCAGTGGCTTTCTTCATCAGCTTTGCCAAAAGGTATCCACTAATCTATACTTGCCCAACATATAAGACATAAAAGAACAAGAACATCTATTTTAAAATGTACATTTTCTATAAAGGCATGCTGATCCATTATATTTCCAACACTGCAAAAAATAAAAGATTACAGTAAGGCCAAAGTTCAACCTACTTGACTGAACAATTTGAGTGATATGAAAACGATAACAAAATTTGTCACTGTGCTGGCTCTTCTAAATGTAGAAAAGGGGCAATCCCTCACTTCAGGGACAGGTCTTCCGGACACAAATTAGGCCTTTTCCTAGAATGAATCACACTGTCACTGGTCATTCTCTGCAGAAAATTCCTCCTAGTCCTAAACTAGGTGTGATCTGGGGTCCGGAAAACTGGCTCATAGCTCTACAGAGAGACGGAGGAACAGGAAGCAATCGCTCTTTCTCTGCCTCTCACTCTTATCTGGAAATGGTTCTCCATTGCTTGTGTCTCATGAGTGCTCTGTGAGTGCTAGGCTGATAAACCGTTCTAAATGACTAGACATGGACATCAATAAGATACTAGAACAAATCCCACACAGAAACAAAGATACACAGAAGCCCAGCTACTGATCTGTTTTACTGACATAGGGATTATCATTAAAATGTTCACTTTTCACATGCCAAAGTGGTTCCTTAACTGTTTAAAGTATGATGTAATGGATGCGGGCAGGTACTGGATATTTTCACACAGCTTTTAGCTGTATCAGGGTAGTCTTCATGATACACAATGGAGACAGCAGTCCAAATTAGTTATTAATCATCAGTCTGTGCACACATACACACAGGCATGCATATATGTCCAACGCTACTCTGAACCAACCAACAAGATGTAAAGTGGGTTGGATGATCTAATTACCTGCATGGGGGAGTTTACAGAGAGATATGAATATTCACACAGAAAGGAGGAGCCATCGAAGGAAAGGAGGAAGGAAGTAGAGGCAGCCACTGAGAGAACATGGCGGTGGGGGTTGGGACAGAGCGAATTCATATCAAAATTGAGCCTACAGTGCTATCCTGTGGAGAACTTCCAGAATGCATCCTTGAAAGATTCCAGTCTCTGGACAGATTGTTGATTTTTTTGTGAGCTGTTTATCTATTAAACATCACAATTTAATGTACATTATGAATTCTGTTCATAAATTTAATCTACAAACACTTACAAATGGTATCTCAGGGGTTCTGTAGATCCTAAAGGGGTTCTACTTGGATCATTTTCCTCTCAGAGAGTTATACGTAGAACAGTCCCCTCAGTGCGACAAACTGAAGAACACTTCACAGTGCTAGATACAGCCTTTTTTAAAAAAATCTAAGCCTTATTGGCACAATTCAAGAGTGAATTTACCAAAAGCATGACAACACAAAAATTATTGTTAAATTGGCAAAGTGATCTTCACATTGCAGGTTTATCTTTATGATTATTTTGGGTAACTAGGGTTTCCTCTGTGGGTGGAGGCATTTCTACAATTTCTATTCAATGTTTTAAGATATCTTAATGGACATGGTATTTCTCCATATGAACTCTTCTCTTTCCATATATTGATGCCTCTTCTAACACAGGAAACAAAGTAGAGGGTCAGTGACAAGGCTCTTAGGAGTACATATAGCAATTAATGGTTAAGTTACACTTATAAAGGTCCCAGATATGGTGGAAAAGGACAGTGGGACTGGTACCTTATCGGTTGCACACACACACTCATCATATGCCAGTCCTGGGATCTTGATGTTCCTATCTGCAATGATGCTAACACCTACATTTAATACTAAGTGTTGCCACGTTAACTGAAAGTAATCAGACCACATCCTGCCTCTGCATCTTTCTCAGATGTCCTCTGTGTTGATGACCAGGTGCAACGAACAGGGTGAATCCCTATCTATAAACGTTACTTGCTTTTTTTTTTCACCATTTCATTTTCAGCATGGAAGGTTTAATGTGCAATCAGTCTCTGACAATACCCATATATTGTAATTATCCATTATTATGAGGAAAGATGAGTAAGGTTTTGGGACAAAACTCCACTTGAATTAATGTCTCTATTAATCATCATTATGTCTTTTGGAGGAAAATTGGTTTCGGTGAGTTCTCTATCTGTCGGTTATTTATGTATTTCCTGAATGGAGGCTTAATTACAGACTTGGCTCTTCAGTGACAACTGAAATCTTAGATGATGTGCTCTGGTATCCAGGTCTTGAAGTCACCTTAAAGAGAGATATTTTGTTTATGAAAAAAATTGGAGAAATAAAATAGTAATACTTTTTTTTTTTTTTAATTATACCTTTACTTGTTTTTTTTTTTTGGCTGTAACAGTCAGAGAGAACATGAACACTCCTGAACGTGAGTCATCCACAGGTTAAGGTGTATGTGGTAAAAATGAGACATTCTTCTTCCTCCATCTTGAGCTTGCGTTAAAGGACTGAGACATGTGCTGATTACAAGAGTCTTCAAGTGAATTCTTCAAAAGGCAGTCAGGGCTGAGGACGTCATCAGCATGATCATCTGATGCTGAGCTGTGACAGCCTCATTTGCACATTAGCACAGCTCCCAATTCACTGTGCAGCTCTGAAGCAAATTTCCGAAGACTGAAACAAAATAACAACAGGTAAACCACCAGGTCATGACAGAGCCATGGAGTCATGGAGACCATTTCCATGGAAACCTGCTCTTAGATTCAGGAAGGAAGGTGACTATGAAGAAGAAATTGCAGTACCACACATGTACAGCAGATGGCACAGTGATATGTCAGCTATGAGAGTCATGGTATCATTAATGGAGGAATCAGTGTGGTGGTGCTACTCAGACAGAAGGCAGAAAGTAATTGTTCCAAAGCAAGGGAAAATTCAATTCAGTGTTTGAAAGCATTGTCTTATGACCTTTGTAAATTATGGCCTGGCCTTGAAAGTGTACTCTTTGGCTGGGAGATGTTCAATGTTGACCTGAGTGGAAAAAGCCAGCGTTTGTGATACTGCCATCTGCCAGGATAGATGGAAGTTCAGCTGGGCTCTGAGGATCCGCTTTGCATTTAAACTCAGTGTACGACTGCTTTGCGTCCCCCCAATGGAAACAGGTCATTATATTGTCTCAGTAATGTCATTAAAGATTTCATTAAAGATGGATAGATATATGAAGAGCCGCATTTCCTCTTTGAACAGTTTAACGGAAGGAGGATATCCAACCTCCCTTTATCCACTTCAGTGGCTTCAAGGCTCAGAAGAAAGCTTGCCCTGCTGCCTGTACCTAAGAGACATGGGCTAATATTTACACAAGGGCAGGTGTTAATATTTACCCTCATTAATTCCTCCGAACCCTTCATGCAGAATGGGTCGCTTTAGCTTTGAAGAGAGCCGGCCTGTGCCCTCTCCTCAGTCCACTTTAAAGTGTAGCCTGGTGTGTTTGTACAGTGCTAATCCTGCCATGCATCAGGCTGACACTCGTGCTTGGTCTTATCACGGCCAGTGGAGAGGGTTCTGACACTCGGGAGAGGGATAATGGGAGGCCCAATGAAGGGGAAACCAAATGGAGGACAATTTTGGACTAAATACATTTTTTGTACTGAATAACTAACTAAATAATAAATAAATATATTTTATTTAAAAGTTAAAATGTAAATAAATGTTATAAAATACATTAAATAATAATAATAATAATAATAATAATAATAATAATAATAATAATAATAATAATTGTGTGTGGGGGGAGTGTTTTTATATCTATTCTGTGGGGACATTTGACTGGTCCCCCTGAGGTTTCTTTAGTTTTTTTGTTTTTTTGTTTTTTTCACAAACATCAAACATTTATAAAACCTAAAAGAACCCAAAGGTTTCCTTTTGGTTACTGAGATTAAGGTTATTAAGGGTATGATTTAGGTGACGGTATAGCATTAATTAGCTGTATTAATAATTATTTCAGTGGAAAGTCCTCACAAGGATGCTAAAACTAACACACATTTCTCCGTGTGTGTCTCATTGCAAGAGATACTGGATGTGGCCTATATTAAGTTGCAAACATGGATTAATAATGATTGATTAAATAATGATTAATAAAAGACATACATTGAAAAGACATACAGTGAAGTTTAAACTGTATCTTTCATCTGTTAAAATTGTGAGGGCGGGGTTGGGGGGGGCGTTTTTGAATGTTGTTGTTGTTCAATAATAAAATAAATTTGATTGTTTATTGTTAATTAAACACTGCTGCTCTAGAGGTAACATGTAACATGGCATTTTGCAACAATGAATATGAAAATCGTTTATGAAATTAAATGAAACGAAATGGATGCTGATGAAGAAATAACGAGCGAACAAATTAAAGGTGCATTTCAAGTTGGGGGGTGGTTTAGATCCACTGGAGGCAGAACTCCTAGAAAATCTCAACTAATCACGCCACCCCCTCTGCTTTGGTGAGTAAAAGTGACAAGTTCAATTTCAAGTCAAATGTGACACGTCATTATAAGTGTAATTGAAACAAATAAATAATGATCTTCATTAATATGTGAATAACAAACACATACATTCATGTCACATTTAGTGGCATTTCATTTCATTACTATTTCTTGTCACAATATGCAGTATTTAATCATTTCTTATTTTTTATTTGTTACATTTAGTCAGAAAAATTCCTCCACAGAAAACACATTCTGTAGTTATAACATCTGCTCCAAAGCTTATAGTAGATATGATCTGTACACCTCAACTATCCAGAGAGTCCTGATTCTCTTATTCATTTATCTATCATAATCTCTTTCATTAGATTTAAGTGACCTAGAGAAATTTTATAGGTTGCTTTATAGAATTTACAGTCTGCAAAAGTGGCATTATAATCCTGGTTGCCATAACGATAAGAGTCACCCAAGGAAGGATGATGTGAGATCAGGTCAAGGGTCACTGTGAGGAAACATCAGTTTCCTCCACCTATACTACAAACACACACGCACACACACACACAGACACACATGCTCACACACACGTACCCATGCACACAGAACAAACATAAAATCCACTCAGAGTCCCGCCAGAAGGCAGAGGAAAAGCGTTCATATTTATAACTCTCATTTCGACAGTGTGTTCCCCCTGAAGCAGAAGCAGGCCGTCTCTGAGCCACCCTGATGAGTGCCATAAAACTCAGCTGCCATAAAAATTGATTTGAAGCGAAACAGAGAAAATGGAGACATACTCGAAAATAATTATACACATGAACGCTTAAACACCAGCGCTGCTACCCCGTGTGAGTTATGGCACATATTTACTCAAAGCACGATGCAAAAATCTGACCCCCTGCGCCATGGCACAAAACATTTTAAACAGCTTCTTTATTGTGTTCGTCTGACTTTGTGTTTTCAATTCAGCTCAAGTTTATTGTTTGGAGTCATATTTGCCGTGTTACTCTTGTCAGTCTGCGCTGCAGCAGTGATTACTATATCCACAGGGGCCTCGGTGAAATTGCACACACTCAGTAAACTCGATAAACTTTACTAATGAACACAGCGGTATTTCAAGATGTGAGACATCATTACTTTTAACTCGCCTCTAAGCCAAAGGACGAAAGAGAATGAAGATGAACAGGGTGTGGTGAATTTCGGTGAACCCGTATATACGTCTTTTACCTATTTATAATTGTAGCAGTGCCTTAGTAATCACTGTGTCATTAGGGAAGAAAGGATTCAAATACCAGCCCAACGCTGGGAAAGAGCAAAACTGTTGAAATGACACTCTCAAGAGTCTTTATAACAGCCGAGATGTCTATTATTCATAGCTATTATCTTCATTTTTTATTGTTTCTTTTTACCCCTTCACACATAGTGTTCACCTTCTGTTTTCTGTCTGCATCTCTTCGCCTCCCTTCCTCTCTCCTTCTCCTTTTATCATCTGTAATCTGCCACATGAATCAACGAAGCGTGCCCTCCTCTCGACCCCAAGCAGAGTTCAAGTAAACCTGAACATGTCCTTGATTTGACTCCCACCTCCACCCCCTTTACTTCTCCCTGCTTTTCATTTATCAGCCCCTATAATTCCCCCACACCACCACCACCATCCCCAGTTCACTCAATTGCACAGTTTCCTGCTCTACGCCTTCTCAAGGATCGTAAATGCTCCACCCACATAAGAGGTGGGGTCTTTTCAGGAATGCTCTGATTGGTTATTCTTCAACCATCCGTAGTCCTACAGTCAGTACGAGGAAATGTAAGTCACCCTCCCTTGTACACTCGTCTTTGTTGTCAGTTCTACTGGTGTGGAATTTTTATGTCTCGGTGTCAGAAGTTGTGATGAATCTTGTCATATTTATATCCTCATTTGCCTCAGTTACCCATGCTTTATCAGTGTCTGTTACCATTTCCATGGTTTATGAGTGAATGACCAAACATGTGAGTGAGTGAGTGAGTGTACATTTTTATAAATGGTGCTATGTAACAAATAAAAATAAAACCTCAAGTAGAAAAGTGTGGATTTGAAAAGCTTTCTAAATCTTGTGACTTCCTAAATCCTATGCCACATAACTCATTCTCACCGGCAGCCCAAAGTTGACAGTGTCGTGACAAAAGATTTCACTAGCATCTGAATCTTTCCTCTTATCCTCCCATCTGTGCTCAGCCACCATCTCTTTTCCGCTATCCCTCTCTCATCTTTCTTTCCTCCCTCCATTCGTCCTGCTGGATGGATGCCTTTAAAAGTGGGAAGGTGGAACTGCATTTTGGGGGGCGACCAACATAGTCGCGGCTAATAATGGGCTCTTTACTGCAATGACGAATGATTGGTGGTTTCCCCCCGTGATCTGAGGAGACGGGACTACAAGGTGCAGCGGAGGCCAAGGCTGGATGAGGTGTTAATAGATGGACGTCCACTTCCCGCAGACGACGATGGACCCCACCTCCCTGCCTGACACTGAAGTACAAGCTGCACACTGAGCCACACAATGCAGCTATGCTGAAAGACAAATGCAAAACGATTTAACAAAAAAAGCTCTGAGGGTCTTCATCCCTTTCCTGTATAATTCCCCTCATTTCTCCTTGTTGGTGGTAGTGTTTGTATGTCCTAATAGGAGCAGCTTTAAATGGTTGAAGTGAGGAAAGACAAGGCCAAGCAAAATGGTTAACTTGCTTTTGTTACTTTTCAGGGCATGCTCTTCCAAAAAAAACCATTTGTTGAAAGGAAGAATGTGACTTTGACTTTCAAGCCTGAGTTCTTCCAACTTGCCTGTTGCCTTCGTAATGCTAACTTGCTTCATCCCCTCATGATACCTGGGGGTATTTAATATTTTACATTTCAAAACTTTTGAATAATATGGCTCTATAGTAAAGACCTTAGGATTATGTATAAGATTAAATACAACAAATTTGGTTTTAAGGTACTGAGCCATACAATTCAGACTCTCAAAAAATGTCAGAGCAGATACATTTTTAAATAACGGTATACAATATTTTGGTTCAAAACCTTTAACATATAAATATCAGCATATAATTAATATATTTTATATATGTAATAACATAATAAAAAATAATATAGACCTCAAAAAATAATATCTGAGCAAGTGAAGAGATCTTGAATAAAGGAAAAATATCTTTTTAGCTTTATTGTCTTATTTATTTATTATCTTATAAATAATCTAATAAAGAGAAATGTTAGTTGAATTTGCCTATATTTAAGATATGTTTACTTGTTGATATATATATATTTTTTGCTGTGTTAAAGGGTAATCTCAATGGCAGTGATAAGTTTGTCTCTGTGAATTTAAATTGTCATTGTTCTCTGTTGCCTTTGTTTGTTTGTTTGTTTGTTTGTTTGTTTGTTTGTTTGTTTAACCCATTCAAACCTGCTTCCTTCAGCAATCTGTGCTTATATTAATCTCTTTTTTTAAATAAAAACTCATATCTTGTAGTATACTCATATACAGTACATCTTTAAGTCTCGATTTTTATTCTTTTTGTATTTTTTAATCCTAAACTCTTCTTTTAATGTCTACAGCCTGAAGGACTGAACTTTGACCTCTTCACAATCAGGTACCTAACCTGTAGAGGGAATCCACAGGGCCCCATGCTACACAAGCTGAGAGCTCTGGGGTGGAAACTGAGATCAGTGAGGCCATGAAAGAGATCCATGAAAGCAGAAGCGGCAGAGTCGAGTTCCTTGGGAGGGACAGAAGGAAAGTTTCAGAGCAGTCATCTCATGGTTACAAGGCCTCATGAAGTCACCCTCTCTATAACAAAGACCATGGCAGTGACATCTTAGAGGTGAGAGGTCATTCTAATTATGTATCTCTCATGTCACCCAGCTAGTTTCCCCAAATTACAAGACTACTATAGAATGATTTTGCATGTGTTTATAATGTTTAATGAAATGTTAAGATTTGAGTTAAGAGTATTTTAACGTATAATATCTATAAGTGTCTTAGTAAAGATGACTTTGTACGAATGTTTTTATGACACCATGTTGGCAACAAATGAATTTCTTGGTTGCAGCTTAAAACTGAAAAACTAGAGAGGAAACAGGATAATTATCAGACATTCATAGTAATCACATGAATTATGCATTTTGCTAAATGTTAAATATATCTATTAAGTAAACAGTGAATCTTTTTGAAACTTAAAGTGTTAATCATGTAATTTTGTCATAGTGTCAATATATGTTTAGATTTAGGGCTCTGAGTGCTTTGAAAAATACAGTAATTCTATGCTATGACTTGAAAAAGACATAAAGTAAAACAGAGCATTGTGTAGGTCATGCAGGACAACTACAGGCCAGTTTATCAAACCAACACACACACACACACACACACAGCAATAACACTTGGTGATGATGATAGACTGCACCCCCCAAACCACACTTGGCCCTGATGCACTTAGAGACACGCTGAGAGGACTGTGGACTGTTTGTGTACTTGTGTGTCAGTGTATACATTATGCAAAACTAGACTATAGACTGTCACCTGCTTCAGTGGCACACTGCTCAGCACTACATTTGTTTACTCACCTGTGTGTGGAGTACGAAAACACACTAACGTCCTCTGGTTTTCTCTCCTTGTCGTTGACTGTCTCGCTTGCTGTGAGTGTATGGTGGGGTGTGAACACACAGAATGAGCTGCTTGTTTTTCCTCACCGCTTCAAAGGCTTGTTCTGGCTCCTTGGACATTTCACAGCCTGAGTTGTTGGACCATCTTCACTGCTCTCTTGGGAAAGAGGGAACATTTTGAATGCCTCTGACTCAGCGAGCCCTAAGACTTGAGGCGAGCCAACACACAGAGAGTGTGGCAACAACCGAGCGTTAGGCCTCTGATCTCAGCCTGAGGTCCTCATTTGTTAGTTATTTTGGACTTTGGAATTGTGTAACCAATTCCAACATAATCAGACAACATAGTGAGCATTTGCGCTGATATTGTAAAAGGTCAACAGTGAGCTGTAAGTTTTAGAGAACTGCACGGGTCATGATGTAAAAGTGACAGAGGGATAATATTTGAATTCACAATTTATGTGAATGTATTCATTGTATTCAATGTATTCAAAAACATTCTTGTTTTTGTTTTTTTATAATTTTTTACATAAATACAAATGTTAGTATTTGT
The DNA here is from genome assembly GCA_037576675.1 of Pangasius sanitwongsei. Classification (NCBI taxonomy): domain Eukaryota; kingdom Metazoa; phylum Chordata; class Actinopteri; order Siluriformes; family Pangasiidae; genus Pangasius; species Pangasius sanitwongsei. The sequence continues at coordinate 8,722,492 of CM075015.1, read as the reverse complement.
CCTTCTAGGAAAATTGTGTATGTGTGGTGGAAGGACAAAAGAATAATTAAATATTGCATAAACAAAATTTGTGTTTTCAATGTCAATGGCATTCTGAGAGTTTCTGAGAGTGACAAACACAGGATTGTGCAACCAACATTTATTTATCCTGTCTATCTTTTTTGGTTTTCTCTCTCTCTCTCTCTCTCTCTCCACGCCCACCTTTTTCCATCCTCCTGCTCTTCACCTCACTCTCCTCCTTTTCCGTCTCTCCTTTTCTGTCTCTGTTTGTTGTCGTAGCCCCCTCCTCCTTGTCTTTGTCAGGCCTAATGTTCTCAAATGGAGGGAAATTAAAGCAGGGAAGTCATGCATGTCGCACCCTAACTCTTCCCCCCACGGGTCTATTGGGCCATGCCGTGCATACTGATGAAGGCAAAAGGTTCCTACTCTCCCCTTGACTGCCTCCTTTTCTCGCCAGTTTTCCTTTTCTGTCCACAATGAATAGACCAAACATAGATACTGAGAGAGAGAGAGAGGGAGAGACAGGAAAAGTCAGCTACTGAGGATGCATGAAAAGACCAATTTTTCAGACACACAGGTGACATGATTGATACATACTCTCGTTTAATGCACTATATAGCACTGATTAATTCTTGAATACACTCTCTCCAACATGTTCTGTCTTAAGCAGATCTGCAGAAGCCCTTAAATCTCCCTTTTTTTCTCTCAAGCACACCCATACACCGACACATACCTACACACAGACAGCGAATGTCTTTCAGCAGGAGGTAAGGCACTGTTGATTTGTGAGGTTTCCTGCTGGATCTCTGTGAAGTTTTGGGAGAAATCAATCTAATCTCAGAATGAGTTTCTCTCTCAGTCTGACTGACTAATGGCCTCTTAGAGCCTCTTAGAGGAGATCAGGTGACATGAAGAAAGGCATGCGTGTGTATGTAGTATGCATGTGCATGTGTATATACGTGATTCATGTGTGTGTTGTATATGTGTTTAGGAGTGACTTAAATCTTGGGAGTTGTGTTCTTGTGTATGTGTAGGTTTGGGGGGAAAAGAATGAATAAGCATGAGCATAACCACATCATAAGTATGTCTGTGAACTTGTGTCCACTAACATTTCCTTTATTTTCTATTTACATGCCCAAACAACTTTGACCTATTGATTGACACGGCCTGTGCTCATAACAAGTACATGTGTTTCTGATAACTCATTTGAAATTCTGACATCAGTCCAAACCTAACAGAGCTTGCAACCCTGTGGCATTGCACAAACTGCCATTACTAGCCCTAACTGCTTACCGTGGCATAAAACTTCTGAGCAGCCACCCGCACACCCTCTTGTTCCCCTCCAACGGCCCGTAGCTGACCCCAAAGGCTACGCATGTCCTCTGGAGCCACTAGACTTGGCCATGTTGGCTCAGAATGGGTCCAATCGCCGCCTCCCCAGTGCTCGGTTAATGGGCTGGCCAGAAACTGGCTTGCTCCAAGCACTGGAGACACTGTAAACCATTAACGGCTCACCGTGGGGATCCGTGCTTGAGCCGGGCCCACTAACCAACCCCATTATTCATTAGACAAGAGCGTTATTTATTGCCTCTTGGCACAAACACAACAAGCCAATTAATAATTAAGCGTTTCCATCCGCCTGTGTATCCTGCGAATCAGATGCACAGGCCAGGAGATATGCACGCAGACCATGAGAGGAATAACTTTAGAACTTAATCCAGAAAGTGGAAGTTAAGAATCAACTTCCTTCTGGGAACTCTCTCCATAAATTCAGTGAAACAGTGAGTCAGATTGTGTCCATGGTGCAATGCGTAGAATCAATAAGTGCTTACTCACTCTAACATATACATTGGCAATGTGTCACTGTTTGTTCTTTCAAGGTTACACCAGTTTAGTGTTGTTACTGCAAAATGTTTTTTTTGCTGTTGTTTTTAATTTACCTGTTAAATTCTAAAATTCAGTTTATTTTTAATCAGTCACAATATGGCGATATACAGAATACATAATCTACCAACAAGGTTTGAGGCTGAAGATTTTTTTTAGACATTTTATTACAAGAAAACAATATAAGAATCCAGGAAGTAACACCAGCATATACCTCAGTACGGATAGAGGATGTAGTAAAAATTAAGTGTCATAAACAAATGTCCTTCATGAATAAACAGGAAGTTCCAAACATCTCCATACATAGGGGACTCTGTATGCCAGCACCATGTCAGTTGTGTCTTCATCAGTGGATGCTTGTGGATGTCCACTTCTCAGTTGGTCCGCAACACTTCCAGTCTTTTTGAGTTTGTTCATAAGTTCGGCAACAGTGTCATGTGTGATGTGCTTGCCATGTTTCCTGTTAAAGTCCATCACAACCTTGCGACATCTTCCCGATCCAGCCATGAGAATGATTTCAATACGTTCTTCTTTTGTCAAGGCATTCTTAAAGACTATCTGAAAAAATATATATATAATATAAACTAAGTATGAAAAACATTTGAAGACATTTTGATAAAAATTTCACATTAATTTCACATGCTTGTCACAGCAAAGAGCCTCATAGTGGCAGCTGAATACCAAAAAAGATCCACTAATATGAAGCGAGAGCCACCGCCTCACAGTAATGTGCTTCACTGTTACTGGAAGTGAATAAGCAAAACCCCAGCTCTTCCTCTCTTCTATCGATCTGTGAGGGACTCCTCACCACAGACCAGCTCAATCAGTGCCCATTTCTCATTCTCACTCTCGCCGTCTCCCCGTCTGGATATGTTCAGACAGACACCGAATTCTAAATAATTAATTGCAGGGAATCAATCAAAACTAATTTTCTTACATATTCAGCCTGTTTACGTAGATACTGTAAATATGAGTTCAATCATACACTAAGTTTGGTCCTTCCTAGATTCTTTATGTGTAAATAATAGCCTACACATAAGATCTGGGTCCTAGATAAGTGTATAATCATGATAATGTTGTTGTTATTTTGTCGTGTTTTGATGGCAGGATATAAGAATTAGCCTCTGTGGTTTAGTATGGCATTTTCAGGTGATGTCATTACTGGTAGCTGCTGTGTTTGGTGTTCCCGTGAGGAGCGGCAGTCATATTCATTCGAGTTTCTGCTCGGCTGGATCACTTAATGTGGCACAGGCTTTGCTGCCCCTGTTGCTAATGGCGCTCATTTTATGTTGGCAGACCTCGAGGTGCCTGTCCGTCACCACCACCATAATGCATCTGCGTATGTATGTGTGTGTATGTGTGTGCAACCGAATCATAATATCCAAGTCTAATTTTATACATTCCCTTGCATTTTCTTTTAATTGATGTACTGCCATTCTCTCCAACCCAAACTGCACAACATTTTTAATGTGGAATGACAAAAGAAGGTCTAACTGTCATCACTGAAACCACCGCCACCAAATCATGATTTGTAATTTAATTACTTCAGGGCTGTTATAGTAATCAGGAATCGATAAATCAACATCATATCTATCATATACAGAACACAGATGGGATCATCGAGTTCTGCAATGAGCTCTTTGAGTTTCAGGCATGTCTGTGCATATGTGTGCCTGACTGAATTAGTTCACTGTGTGTGTATGTGTGTGTATGAGAGAGAGAGAGAGAGAGAGAGAGAGAGAGAGAGTCTAAGCTCATCACACCAGGCCATATGGGGCTCAGTAGAGGGACCCTGCACACAGATGGCAGATCACACAACATTTTCTCTTCCATCTCTCTTTCTCTCTCTCTCTCTCTCTCCCTCTCTCGCTTCAATCCTGGTAACACTTTTACATGTTTCTTTCTGTATATATATATAGTGAGTTACTCATCTACATTTTTCCATGTTTCCAAGGGTGCTTTCAATATGTCATCTTAGACCATCTCTCTAATCTCTGTTGTATCTCTGTTTCAGCATTAAGGTGTATCATCCATCTTTTAAACCTCTTTTCAAAGAGACTGAACATCTTTTTAAAACACTGGTCCCACTTTATATTATATATTGGTCCCTGTTACTCATGTGTAACTATCATGTTATGTTATAGCTATCAAGACGCAAGTGTGTACTTAACAAGCCCTAACCGAAGTAATGATACTTCAAGTGACTCTTGAAGTGAAGTGACTCAAGTATTCACTTGAATTTATGTCAAAGTGTATACATTCACAATAGTCACATTATACACCACATGGCCAAAAGTTTGTGCACACCTGACCATCACACCCATGTGTGGGCCTTTCCCAAACTGTTGCCACAAAGTTGGAAGCGTAAAATCGTATAGGATGTCTTTGTATGCTGTAGCATTAATATTTCCCTTCACTGGAACTAAGGGGCCCAAACATGTTCCAGCATGACATTGCTGCTGTGCACAAAGTGAGGTCCATGAAAACAAACTTTTGGCCATATAGTATGTGATTGTGTAGTATTAGAGACACAAAACGAGAAACAGTGGCTAACAGGAATGAAGGCCGATGTAGTCTCCTGTTGTTGTAGCCCTTCTGCCTCAAGATTTGACATGTTGTGCATTATGAGATGCTTTTCTGCACACCACAGTTGCAAAGAGTGGTTATTTGATTTATCATAGCCTTCCTGTCAGCTTGAACCAGATTGAACATTCTCCACTGACCTCTCTCATCAAAACGGTGTTTCCAGCAACAGAACTACCACTCACGGGATTTTTTGTTTGTTTGTTTGTTTTCCCCACACCATTCTGTGTAAACTCTAGAGATTGTTGTGTGTGAAAATCCCAGGAGATCATCAGTTTCTGAAACACTCAAACCAGCCGATCTGGCACTTACAACATCTTCAATATAACATATACAGTGGAATAGAATGTCATTTTTCCAGACCATGGTGCAACACAACAATGCAGTAGCATGGAACACAGGACTACATAAAGTGCAAATACAAGTGCAAAACCTACAATAAATACACAGGACAAATAATACTTAGGACAATATATACACAAAACAGTGCACACTAGACAGAACAATAATAGATGGATGAGACCAGTGAAAACAATAGTATACAGTATTATACATATGTAACATATACATGTATACTGTACGCATGTAACTAAATATATTTAGTATGAATATTCTACACCTAATCCTAAATCTAAGCCTACCCTTAACCTCAGTACTGGTTAATAAAGAAATGGTTTTACTCTTTCAGGTTTTTTTTTTTTTTGGTGATAATAATAAAGACACACATACAATTATACACAATATCAAGCAATTATGTGAAAATAACAAAGGTATGAAATGCTTTAAAATATATGAAAATATATTTTAAAAAATTTTCTCCTCACTTGAATACCTGGGATTCATCAAAATGCTCCAATGACATGCACAACATCAACAGAAATTCATGCTTTGTTAGAATGCTAATGGCTGACAGCATCAACACTGTAATAACCAGGAATCCTGGAGTTGAATTCACCAAACACACGTCTAAGTGGAAAGAAAAAAGCTTCCTGAGATTATTGTACTGTCAAGGCCACCATTTTGATGGTGATTAACCTGCGATATACTATCCAATAGCTTTATAATACACACACATGCTCACACACACACACACACACACACACAGAGCATTCTGGAGAGCACCTCCTGTTATATACTAACAAATTAATTTCATAGCTGCTCATCACTGTGATGAAGTTAAGAAAGAGAGAGGGGTTGAGGGGGGGACAAGCTGTGCACAGCCGGGAGGGAGAAAAATATAACATTTTCCAGGTGATGAATTTTTCCAATTTCCCAGAGACAAGTACATAAACTCGTTCAATTAGGAGAGGAATCTGGAAATGAGTGAGTGCGGACAGCCAAACGGCCCCAGTCCTGATGGCTAATTTTATTGAGTGGAAAATTGAATCAAATTGCTTCATTGAAACAATCAGCCTGTACTCCTCCACAACAAACCTACACACACACTCACTCACACATATGCACAAACACATTTTCTTTCTGTCTGTTCCTTCAATACACACAGTTTCCTCGTTTGGCCAGCTTCTGGGTTATTTGGCATTCCACCCATTCCAAACCAAGTCTGCACAAGCTGCCCAGTCATTTTCTGTCTTTTCACACATCACAGTCCCAATTCTGTCTTTCCTCAAGGTCAGCTTCAGCACAGAAAATTTCAAACAATGGTGGATAATGTGACACAAAGAAAGCAAAAGCCCGTGCCTTCCCAGCTTTTGGAGTTAAGCAATTCAGATCTAAGCCAGTAAATCACTTACTGAGGGAAGCTGGTTCAATGCCTCCCCCACGATGGGCATTAGAGAGTCCCTCTGTTCCCACCAACTGTAAACGAACCATCTGCCTCATAGTGCCAAGAGTAAAAAGAAACGGCCATCTAATCTCTCAGCAGCTCTCAAACAGAGGAGAGCAGAAATGTACAGATAAAATGGCTAATGACCAATTTACTTTATATCTCAATAAGAGCAGGACTATCACATATAACACAAACGGGGCCCCTGTTAAAAAACAGTGAACAGTTATGTCATCGTTTGTGTAACAGGACCAAAAATAATGGGAGTTTGAATACACCAATTACTCTAATCAGTAGTTAGGATTAATTTATAGAGTTATAACACAGTGCTGTTGAATTCTTGATTTTGATTGTTCAGACGTTGATTTATATATATATATATATATATATATATATATATATATATATATATATATATATATATAAAAAGAAAATAACAGAGATATATATATAT
>CM075015.1:8696163-8715688 GCA_037576675.1 Pangasius sanitwongsei | reverse complement strand
TATATATAAAAAAAAAAATATATATATATATATATATATATATATATATATATATATATATATATATATATATATATTATGACTATTAAAAACACTATTATTTGTTCTATGAAATGAAGTCAAATAACATGTAATCATTTTCATTCATATAATGCTTTATCAATTATTAATTTTGTAATGTGCACCACTAATCAAAACCACAATTAATCAGTTATTAGAAAGGAATTGCATTTAGACCAGAAACAGGTTTGGGTAAGATTTGATTAAAGGACAATGATTAATATTATAACGAAAAGAAATAGTATACTATATTACTATAATATCCTACATATACAGGTATACATTCATATGTAATTATATAACCTTTGTTCGGTTTACTAGGAGTCCTGGCCTACCGCTTCACAAACTTACTAGAAATTGATGGGAATCAATACAAATCTCTACAGTGCAATCTTCCAGATGCTGATTAGGCCTAGTTTTCACTGAATTACAGTGTCAGTGAATTTTCCTCACTGATGATACTTATCAGTACAAGAGGTAGAAAGACTATCTCTAAAATCTGTCTCTGGAAAGCCATTATCATCTCGATCAGCCACTGCTGACATCTAGAGACCAAAAGGTGGTACTCTCTTTCCACAGTCAACTCAAAACCCTTTCTACTCTGCTTTCAGGATTTTGTTTTAAAATGATATTAATATGCATTGTCAAGGTTATCATTATTAACCTTTTGAAGATTAAAGTAGATTTTTATATACAGAAAAAAAGGAAGCTTTTCTTCTTAGAGCACTGCTTGACTCAAATTAAAAATACACATGTAGAGATTTCTAAACTGTCGCTGTGTAATGTCTAAAATGGGTCAAACTTGAACCAATGCAACCCTTAATTTACTGCAGGGCAGGGTTTGTATAGAAGCAAAGACCCAAACCGGATGTTTTTAGGGCCAATAAAACAAAGAAAAGAATTCCCAAAGACCATAAGAAAAAGAACAAATGGTTTTCTACTTGAGAGACTAACATAACCCTGAATCATGCCAGTAGTTCTTGAGAATTAGGTATTAAAGCCTTGGTATATTTTCCATGTAATGCTGACTGGCTCATTTTTGTAGTCTGAGCACCAGTGCTATGCAACCCTTCCTGAACTCACAAGAGTGAATGACTAACCAAGTCAGAGTCAGTTAGACTGGCAGCATAATAAGCTTATATCAGTTCTAATTTTTGTGAAATAAGATTTTTGCTGAAACGTAGCAATGGGAGGTCAGAAACATTTGGCAGAAATTAGAAAGTGCAGCCGCTGCTTGTGGAACTGACTAAGTATGTGTTAATCTGCAGCAGATTCCATCTAAAACCATGTTATCCTTTGGACTTATTCGCCAAATTCTCAACATACCCAGCAAGCCACATTGAAAGAGGCTATTTATAAGGCTTGATCTAGACAGATAGGACTTCCCATCACCAAACTAGAAACTAGCTTACCCTTAGCATATGCTATACACACCACTATGTCAGATTCCCCTTGTGTAATTCTTTTTTAGAGGTGACACCAACATTCAATGCTTGACTTAATGATCACAACATCAGCATCAAGCTGCAGAATGGCCACTGTGTACTTTACTCGCTGAGTCCTTCATCACATCTGTCCATCTTCTGTCCTCCTGAACAAAAGGAGGGATGAGAAATGAAAGCCTGAGGGAATGTACAGACAAGATAAGCCAGGAGATTGGGCAAAGAAATGAAGTGTGGGAGAGGCGGATAGAGTGAGCGGAAGTGAGTGTGAGAGAGAGAGAGAGAGAGAGAGAGAGAGGGAGAGAATTCCATCAGCAGGCATGGAGCAGCATTACACAGCGTAGAGAACGTGCTTCATTTTTCCTCCTGACCTCACCATGACCCCAGCACTGACGGGGTGAAGAGCAGGTGGAGAGAGAGAGAGAGAGAGAGAGAGATGCAGGGGTTGTTTGTTAGGCGCTAATAAGGAGTTTCAGGGAAGTGTAGATGCCTGCTGATTATGGATATTGCCATGGCAATGCCACATGGCATGCCTCTGATGTCATTTGTGTACCAGTAGTCAATTTAGCGCACACACGTTTTAGTGAACTACAAAGAAGAAAGAAATCTTCGCCAAAATACATCTGTTCTTAATGTTTCCTTAGTGTCTGTGAGAGCGCCTCACCTCAGTTACTCTTTCTAAACCTTGTTCTCTTTTTGTTCTTGCCTTTTTGTCTCCTTAATACCCTCCTTTCTTTCCTTTATTTCCTCTCTGTCTCACACTCTCTGTCTCTTTCTTTCTCTCACCCACGCAAACACTCACGCTCGCGCACACAAGGCAGCGGCATTGCACGCCCCAGGGGACTACAGTGTGATTGAGAATGGAGAGTCTGTCATTGCCCTGCCGATGAACTCGTTGCGTACAAGATCCTCCTCCTGCTCTCTTACACATACACACACACACAAACTCTGAGAAACATCATCAAATATGCAACTGCCAAAGATGTTGGAGGTTGTTTTCTGTCACACACGCAATGTGGTCCATGTAGAACTTCCTATTCTATTCTATTCTATTCTATTCTATTCTATTTCACTCTGTACTGGGACACATAATAATTTTTGTAATTCCACACTTCACATTTAACTCCATACACTCTTTACTATCAATCACGGCCTTGGCACATTTCTGACCACACTGAAAATGCATAATGTATCCAAAACATAGACATGGATAATCACCATCCAAACTGCATTGTCTAAGTCACACTAGATCTCAAAATGGCTTCATCCTCTCTCTCTCTCTCTCTCTCTCTCTCTCTCTCTCATTCCTTGTCTTTGTTTCTCTCTCCTTCTCTTTTTCTATTCCCCTGGAGAGTGCATTATGGATGGCCCCTTGGAGTTATAATGGTGCTTTAAAGTGGACGTGAGTGCCTGTGACGAGTCGCCCTAATGATGCCTGTTTACGCCAGTCTCCCCCATTTGTAATGATTAGAGGCAGGATAAATGAGGCCGCAAGCTCACCTGACAGGCAGTCTGCTGGCCTGGATGCACTGCCATCCTACAGTGGCTCAGAGGGCACAGTCTACACTGACCAAAACCTAACCCTCAAGATGACCGCCAAGTGACCCTGGCTACAAGTAGGTCAGATCCTGGTCAAATGCACTTCAAATAGATTTCAATAGCCATGTCCAGACTATCATCCAATCAATTTGCTTCTTTAGGATGTTGAGTAACATCGAAGGGCTTGAACGCACCCCACGCTGGTGACCGCCAGACAACCTGCCCAAATTTCGGGTGAATTTGAGGTCACATTAATATTCATGGAAGTGTGACGAAAGTCAAATGTTCTCATATATGGTATGTAAACCAGCCGCTACAGGCATACTGTGCCTGTTAGCGACGATATAGAAATATTCTATCTTTATCCATTGATGGTAGTTTCTACCTGCACGGCATGTTCACGGTTATAATATTTCAATCCATATGTCCTGTGATACTCTGTATAAATGTTTGTCCTATATTAATGCTTTCAGTGTTTCTCTAATCCCTTAAATGCATAGGAGTTTTGCCAAACTATGCTTGTTCATTCTTATATCTTATATAAATTATTCTACAAACAGTCATGATAATGTAAAACAGTCAAAATATTTCACAACAATGTAACAAAATGTATTGTAGTAGAACATACTGGCAAAGAGCGCATAAATCTGCTCAGAGCTCAGAGTGTCAAATGCTTTCATAATACAGGGATGCCTGCAAGACAGTCATCTAAATCAGCTTGTGAATACCACAAATATGAACATCCTGCAATACAATGGCAACAAATCTCATTCTGTATTGCATAAGAGGTCAGAAGTAATAATCTGGGACAGGCCATCGCTCCTATCAATGTTACAAAAGATTTTTTAACACTCCGTGTGATGCTGACCAGTAAATGACCCACAGCTGCAGGTAGATTGCTTTTGGTTTTCAATCACATTGGTTCATTTCTGTGAAAAACAATATTTCTTGGGTTTAGCGTACAGCTGATTGAATGTATGTCTGGATGTCAGCTACTGGGTGACCTCTGGGCATGGTCGAAGGCGGACTTTTTAATTTCACACAATTCTAATTACAACATGTGTAAACCCTGTCTGTGCTAAGTGTCTCCCTGTGGATGACCAAAAAATGACCCTAAGTTGACTTGGAAGTGGCCAGGGGTTATTCCAAGGTCAGTCAAACTGAAAATGGGAAAATGTATGCCTTCGATGGCTATCACTGAGGCTAGCACTGATCAGAGTAACATGAGCATGTATAGGTACATGTATTACTGATGTAAATTCTTAGATAGTATTATTACGTGTTTAGTGTCCAATGTGTTTACCAGGGAAAGGGGGTCACAGTTTTTTAAGTCTTACTTCTCTGACATGAATGCATTGCCCTAATACAATAACTTTAGATAATATCAAGTTTCAAAGGACCTGCAAACCCGAGTTCACACAACAAAGCTGCTTTCTGATAAGAGATATCCGATCCAAAAAAGGATTTTGTCGCTTTAGGGTCCCAAACCAACACTACTGATGTTGACTGCTAAGTGACCTGATGTTGACCACAAGGTGACCCAAGACCGCAGACTGACCCCTCCACCACCGTGTCCTCTGGATGACCCGTAAAGAGGTCACTAAGGGCACTGCCTGGGGTCAGGTCAGGCCTGGACACAAAGAGTCTCTGGTAACTCAGCAGAAATGAACAAGTGGAGAAACATAGGGTGGGAGAGAGAAAGTGAAAAAAGAAAGGAAGACTGGGGGCAAAGGTCAGTTTCTGGGCTCTTCCTTTCTTCATTATTCCTTTTGCCCACCATGCTTTCTCCTTCTTTTCTGTTCCCTTGTTCTCAAACACCTTTGACTCGGGCGTACGCTGAGGCAGTAACGGGGTTGACCTGACCGTGAACGCAGTCTCGACGAAACTTGTAATATTACCATGTCCTGGGGCAACGGACACAGAAAGACTTCAATCTCACGATTTTGCTTGAACTCAAAAGATCAGTCGAGAACAGCTAAAGGGTAATAATCACTCATGAAGCACAACATTATTCTGTATACTCCGATGAAAGCAAGCAAACTGATCTCGTTTTCATCCACTCTTCCATTGTGCTTCAAATGCAATCAGTGAGCCTGACTAGAAATCAGACAGTCCCAGCTACCAAAGTGAAAATACATTTAATTAAGCAAATATGGAGGCTGATGGTGGGTGGAACTGGGATTTTGTTTTAAGAGGGGGGAATGATGGATGTCAAGAGGAAGTTGGGGGAAAGGGAGGAGGATCAGGTAGTAAGAATGAGGTGAGAAAATGAAGAGAGAGACTTGGGATGAACAAAATAGAAAGATGAAGACATGACAGGACAAAGATGTCAGGCAAATGAGTGATGTGGAAAAAACTGAGAGGATGAAGGCAAGAACATTTAAAGCAATGTGGGTTTTTTTGTGCTGCCTCTGCCATTTCAAACTCTGCATGACCTCACTCTTTAACCTTTCACAAAGATAGTGAACATGAAACCAAGAGAGAGGACAGAAAAGGCATGGAGTCCCTCTCTGTGTGAGATGTGATGTATGTGAACAGTACAGCACCAGCATCGCTTCTTTGCAGAGGAAAGAATTTAAAGTAGCATTGCACATATGGAGCATAGACATATTATACCACCTGGCACAGCAGGACATAGAGGACAGAGAAAGAGAGATGAGGAGACAAGACAAGACATATGCTTCACAAAACATTCTTCAGGTGGAATATTTCATTTTGTGAACTCTATACAGACATGCTTGAGAACTATCCCGTGTAAAGCCTGACTTTAGTGGGTTGTGACTGGTATAAGGCAGGGTTAGCATTAACAAATGTCATCAGATCAGTGTGGTTGTGGTATAGTCTACCAAGAACACGGTCTTTAACACAAATAAAAAATAATCAGATAACAATAAAAATGCCCACAGTAGCTATGTGACCACTTTTAATATCGAGGAACTGTTCAGTCGTTTTTTTTTTTTTGTTTTTTTTTTGCGATTTATCTTCCCTGTGATTTCTTGTTTGAATTGTTTTGTTAATTTAAAAAAAATTTTTCAAGTTCTTTGATCCTTGTTGTTTATTGTTTTATTCTTTGTCTAATTTTAACTGTTGTTGTTGTTGTTGTTGTTGTTATTGTTAAATCTGGAGCCATTTAGACATGCCCAGAATACTTAGCACTGCCTTTTGTAGTGCCTTTACCTTGTTTGCTATTATATTTCTATTTTTATTTTCTAAACTTTTATTTTCAAATTCTTTGATCCTTATTGTTTATTACTTTATTCATACTCTATTATTATTATTGTTGTTGTTGTTGTTGTTGTTGTTGTTGTTGTGGAGAAATTGAACATGTCCAGAATACTTAACACTGATTTTTGTTGTGCCTTTTTCTTGTTTTGCTTTCAATTTTTTTTTTAATACCAAGTACTTTGAGTCTTACTGTTTATTGTTTATTCATTGTCAAATTTCAAAAAATCTTCTATGTAAGGCACGTTGAGAAAGTGGTATATAAATAAAGATTATTATTATTATTATTATTATTATTATTATTATTATTATTATTATTATTATTATACTCCTGCTCCCAAGCGCCACCTGGTGGTCAATAGCCGCGACAGCACAGGACTGTCGTTTGGAAAGATCCATAAACCCTCATATTGGACAGCAGGGTTTAATTCTAGTCCATGGTGTGAACAGAGCATCAGATAAACACAGGCTGAGCAAGGATTCCACTCTTGGGCTGCTATGATGATATATTGATTTTCATTCCCCACCAGGCCCATGCTGTAGATTATTAGTATGAGCTGCACGGGAGCATCAGGCAGGAGATGAGAGAAAATTATTCACCGTGGATCCACATGCTTGAGATTTATTAAGTTTAAGGAATTGTGATCTCTCCATAGTATAATAAATCCACGGACTATAATCCTCCTTGTTGTCATGGTGGATTAAAGTTCATATACGAAAAGATATTTGGCAGTTTTCTTTTCTATAAAACGTTTTTTTTTTTTCCTCTTCGTAACTGACTATACTTAGGCTATTGCCTAAACATCTGTATAATCTGTATAATCGCTTATGATTAATGGCTATTAAAGCGGTCGTTTCTGGTGTAGAAGAGCTTTGCAGCAAAATCAGCGGAATATTAATGCCACTTAAATGTCAAAAGAAATTGTTAATCCCACTGGGTTTAAAAATTCTGAGGACATTTTATGTCTAGCCGAAAGATGGAGCCATTGGACCATTTTTCTACAGTGTGCGCTGTAGCCTGTAATGTGTTGGCTCGACAGCAGGTGGCAGCACAGTACAGCATTTTGTTTGCAATAGTACAGTCGAGGGCATGATGTGATGAAATATTTTATATGATGAAATATTTTATACCAAGGCATTTAGTGTGTTAGGCTTCAGGGATTTGCATGAGTAAAATATTGTCAGGTAGCGTTGCAATTATGCGATTATGCAATTATGTTGAGATATTAATAAGAAGAAAGATCCAAAGTATATTAGTTCAGGGTGGAACAGTGGTGTAGCAGGTAGTGTTGCTGCTTCATAGCTCCAGTGTCCCTGGTTTGATTTTGAGTTCAGATTACTGTCTGTCTAGTGTTTCTCTTGTTCCCCCTGCTTCCACGAGGGTTTGCTCTGGATTCTCCGGGATCCTCCCTCCCAAAAACACATAGCTAGGTGAACCAGCTAAATTGCCCCTAAGTGAGAATGAGTGCATAAATGTGTGTACATGGTGCTCTTGGTGTATTTCCACCCAGAACCCAGTGGTCCAGGTATAGGCTCTGGATCCATCGTGGCCCTGAACAGGATAAAGTGTTACTGCAGATGAATGAATGAATGAATGAATGATATTAGCTTAAAAGATGGTATTTATCTGGGGGATTGGGGGTTAGTGGTTAGGACGGTTGCCTCGCACCTCCAAGGTTGGGGGCTCCAGATTACTCAGCAACCTGTGCAGGATAAGTGGTACAGAGAATGGATGGATGAATGGATGCTATTTGCCTTTCAAAATATGATATAAATATGATATAAATATTCTCTAATAACTTGTATCCCTACCCTCACAATCCTGGCATTTTGGATTTCACACTATTCTTCTTCTTGATATCTCTATTTTCACACTACCAGACAGCTTTGCCTATTTTTCCAGTGATATCTATTATATCTCTGTCAGATAAATTGCTTTCTTCAAATCTTTGTCTTGCTTTTGGCTCTTTTCAAGCTGTTTTTCTTTTGATGTTCTTCAATGTTTTGGGCTGTTGTCCTGTTGCAGGACAGATGCATTTTTCTTTCTTTTTGTTTGTAACTTAGTGACAGCTAACTTATAAACATTTGAGTTTACTTATTTGGTGTTACTTAAATACACTACATTAAGCTTAAAGAACTAATTAAGTCAATTTTGAAATGCTCTTTTTTATATAAAGCTAAGTTAAAAATAAAACAGCTCAGTCACTTTCAGTAACTACTTTATCCTTACCAGAGTCGCAGGGATGCCTGTCCGTCACGGGAAAACCATGCGTGCACACATCCAGGAGCATTGTATCTTAGCCAGTCCGCCTACTGCCATGCTTTTGGGAGGTGGGAGGAAACCGGAGAACTCAGAGTGTGCAGAAATCCGTACAGACACCAGGACTCAGACACCTGACACCAGGATTGAGCCCAGGATCCTGGAGCTGTGAGGCGGCAACACTACCCGCTGCTATTGTGCCTTATTTTATTTGATTAGTAGCCATGAACTAATCATTAATGGCTGAGCATTAAAGGTAATTGTTGTTGCCATTCAGTCATGACAGTCACTTATCTGGACCATTATAAGGATACTAGACTGTTACAAATGTTAACTGACTACCTCTGGCCTTCACTGTTCACTATTTGTTAACTACTTGAATTTAAGTTAGGTGAAAGAACACAACAAGGGCTTAGTATTTAGGAGAAATTTGAAAGAAGAAGGTTTGGTCTCGGTTTAAACTAATATTATTTGAGTAATTAAAACTTGAGTCACGTGAGTTGTTACTTAAAAATTTCACTCACAAATGAAGTAACTCGGTCAAATTCAGTTCTTCAAACAATGTTCAGTTGCCGAGTTCTTATAACTTAATTCAGATAAGTAAATATGATGTTTTGTAAATATGACATTTGAGTAGTGATTACTCATTTAATTTAGTAATCTCCACAGTTTGGCTATACAGTAAAAAGATGTTCAATTTGAAAGTCATGGTCTTTATGATTACAGCAGCAGTTCTTAGGTACAAGTCTACAGTATTCAGGTGAGATTATCTAAACTATTCTGCACTGAGCTAACCGGAGAACTATTTTGGCACTATACTAACTCCTGGTGGTGGTATGCTAAGATCAAAGCATGCTGCCACTGGACCCTATAGCAGTGGAAACGTGTTCTCTGGAATGAGTAATCACACTTCACTGTCTGGCAGCCTGATGGATGAATCTAGGTTTGGCAGATGCCAGGAGAAAGCTACCTACCAGAATACATAGTGCCAACAATAAAGTAGGTGGAGGAGGGATAATGGTCCGGGGCTGTTTTTCGGGGTTTGGGCTCGGCCCCTTAGTTCCAGTGAAGGGCAATGTTAATGCTACAGCATACAAAGACATTTTTAGAGAGTTGTATGCTTCCAACTTTTGGGGAAGGCCCTTTCCTGTTCCAGCATGACAATGCTCCTGTCCACAAAGCGAGGTCCATAAAGACATGGTTTGATGAGTTTGGTGTGGAGAAACTCCAGTGGCCTGCATAGAGCACAGACCTCAACCTCAATGAACACCATTTGAATGAATTAGAACATCTATTGCAAGCCAGACTGAATGGGCACAAATTCCCACAGATGCTGTAATAGCTGCAAAAGGGGGGCAAATCCATATTCATGCCAATGATTTTGGAATGGGATGCCCAACAAGCTCATATAGGTGTGATGGTCATGTGTCCATATACTTTCGGCCAAATAGTGTAGAAATTAAGCAAGGATCGCTGGACTGGTCAAATATGGTCATATTAATTAAAATAAATCAAACCAAAAACAATGTCAGTGTACCTTCTTCAGTTTCCACATACTGATTTTATCTTTTCCCATTCCACGATTTGCATGCAGGTTCCACATATATATAGCATTCTTCATCTAATGCACGTTTGAGCCTCATCTCAGTTATTTCATTCTCTGGTATGGAGGTTCTTATAAACACTGGATGGTTTTATCCTTTTAGAACTATATATATTCACTGAAAGATAAGCGAACATCGATTACTGGTCATTATGAGAATCTTCACTGTTACTATAGCATAGCTCTCAGAAAGAGGGAGAGTATTCAGCTTTCCTCTGTGTCACTTCCTCTGTGAAGTATCACTATGTCCCTCGACACTCAGAGTTGCTGGCTTACATGAATAATGGGGTAATTAACTCAATCATGGTGCTTGTGCCAGTGATAAATTTTGTTATTACTCCTTCTTTGCTCTCCACACATTCCACATCAGAACTCTTTCCTCTACATTACCCCAGTGCAAGCACACCCAAACACACACACACACACACACACACACACACCTATTCTACGAATTTTTGTGTTGACTTTTTAGTTGGTTATCAGCATTCCATCATTTACGCCATGTTTGACTTACACTCCTTCAAATACACACCTACATTTCTGCATTTCTGCAGCTCTCTTTGTTCTAGAGTTCAACTATAGTCCAATCATATTTCTGTCTCTCACACCCAGTGTTCCCAGGATAGGATCCAGATCTGCCATGACCCTGATTAGGACAAAAACATTACTAAGTATTAAAAAATGAAGGAAAGCTGCTGTTATACATATTCAATTGCTTTAACTGAAGCATCTAAATAAATACCTGAAATCACATCCTTTATAATTTAGTTGTAGGACCCAAGTTATTTCTAGACATTTTTATAGCTGGTTTTTAAGAACATTGTTAACATTGTTGTTGTTTTTTTATTTTGCAAGATGACTGAAGACCAGTAAAAGCAATTCTGTTATGTTATATTACACAATTCTATAGAAACTTTCAGAATGTCAGGGGGAAGAAGCTGCTCATTTCTTACCAAAATCTGATTAATTGACTGTGTTGAATATGAAAAATGATGCTGTGTGTTTGTGTGTGTGTGTGTGGAGATGCTTTTATATCTTGTTGGTACCAAATGCACCCTAGGGATGGGAATATCTGACGATCTGCAGTTTGTGGGGACATTTGGGCTAAACCGTATGAGAAAAACTGCTTTTTTATATAAAAAAAAATGCATCATTTATTTAAAAAAAAAAAATCCAAAAAGGTTTCCCAGGTGATGGTTAGGATTAGGTTTTGGAACAGCATAGCATTAATTAGCTGCATTAATAATCATGTTGATGGAAGGTCCTCACAAGCACAGTAAGACAACTGTTTGTGTACACGTGTGTATGTTTCACTGACTTATAAAAAAAAAAAAAAAAAGTACAGCTTTTTACACAGATTTTTGTGTCCTGGTCGGATTGAAATGCTGGAACTGAAGATTTCTTTACAAGGATTTCTATAGAGCAGCTGTTGTTCCTATTCAGACCAAGACATGAATCTGCAGTGGAAGAAAGTATTGAGCTCCTTGGTCCTTCACACTTCAAAAGGTCTTGATCAAAGAAAACTACAAAGACCAAAAAGAGAACACAGACCATCTCACTTTGTCCCCCTGACTGCAACTCGAGCACAAGATTAGATATAGGCTTGTCCTTTCATCCACATAATATACACAATCCACATACTGCAAAAAGTAATGAATCAAAAAATGTGTAAATACAGTGGATATAAAAAGTCTACACACTCCTGTTAAAATTGCAGATTTTCATTATGTAAAAAATACCCAAGATCTTTTTACACCTTTAATATAATATAGCAACCAACAAAATTCAAGTGAAAAACAAATAGAAACATTTTAGGGGCAAAAAAAGAAAAAGAAAACACTTACATTAACCAGGTTGCATAAGTGTGCACATAGAGTCTACCAACTTGGCACATCTTGATTTGGCAATTTTATTCCACTTTTCCTTGCAAAAATGCTCCAGATTTATCAGTTTGTGAGGTGATCTCCTGTGCACAGCCCTCTTCAAGTCATTCCACAAGTTTTCGAAAGAATTTAGATCTGTGCTCTGACTGGGCCTGAAGCCATTCCTTTGTTGACTTGGATTTGTGCTTTGGGTTGTTATAATTAAAGATAATTTTTTTTCTTCATTGTCAGCTGTGTAACAGTGGCCTGCAGGTTTTGTGCCAAAATAGATTGGTATATGGAGCTATCCATGCTTCCCTCTATTTTGACTAGCACCCCAGTCCCTGCTGAAGAGAAGCACCATAGTATGATGCTGCCACCACCATGCTTCACCATAGTGTTCTTTGGGTGACAAGCTGTCTTGTTTTAGCACCAAACATATCTTTTAGAATTATGCACAAAAGGTTCTACCTTGGTCTCATCAATCACTGTATCTATAGGTTAAGCTAATTTAAAAACGCTAGTGCAGTGTAAATTTTCTACTGGAATGTTATATGTCAAGCTATGACTGTAGCTGAAAATATTCCTGCTTTACCATACATAGCGTGTGTGTGTGTGTGTGTGTGTGTGTATGTGTCAGACTACTTTTTTTTAGTTGAGAATACTGAAAGCCATTTTGTCATTAGCAGTAGCTCTTCTGCTTGGCATCTCTTAAGATATTTCCATTCTTTGGCAGTGCTGACTCCCTTTAAAGGTTAATCCGCTGATTGTAGACACAGTAGCAAAATCATGGAGTCATGGAGCTTGCAAGACTAAAAAAATGTTGCCACGGATGGATCTTCACATAATCTTCACGTATTCCTCTTGGATAATGTTGTATAAGACCTGGTTATTAGGGCAGGGGGGTAATGCAGGCAGATGGAGACAAAACCTTTCAGTGTAATTTATACCTAGCACTAAATTGCATGCATAGCAGTCATTTTCCCTCATTTTCTGCAATCAAACCATTACCAAAGAAGCATGCTATTAGGCATGAATGGTATGAAGAACCTGAATGGAAATTAATACAATATGTATTACTTAGGCTATTTACTTGGGTCCTGAAATCTGTCTGCTTTCATGGTTTCGAGTTTTCCTACCACTAAAACACCTAATCCCACACACGAAGGCTTGAATTATCTGAGAAGCTGGATCACATGTGCATAGGAAAAATTGAAACTGTTTAGGGTAGTATGTCCCTAGGACTGGAGTTGAGAACGCCTGTACAATGCCTTTGGATCTAGCTGTAAGCCTGTCTGATTTAATGATGATTTACAACCAGACAATCACTTGTACACTTGATTCAACACCTCAACATTTACTCAGTGAAACACTACCATTAATAATGCTCTTTTAGATTGCGATGAGCCTAAAACTGACAAGTTAGGAGTTGTCAGGTCTTACATTTAATAACCTAATCTCAATTCCTGTGATTGGTCCAGATAGGTGAATTTCAAACTTTTATCTATTTTAAAGATCACACTGGAATTATTCCAGTCAGGAATTAGGGCTCATAACAGATCCTGGCTAGCAATAGTTAGTTTTATAATATACTTACATACTTTCCTTATCATTTACTAGCATACCAGCATACTTGCAGGAAGAAGACAAAAATACAGTACAATAAGCAGGAGCATGGAGCATGGAGCAGAGAGTTAAAGAGCCAATGAAATCAAAAATTGTGTTTAGAGCTTTTTGTATTGTAGTTGTAGTTGCTTGGCATTAAGTACAAAAATAAGTCAGTATATATATATATATATATATATATATATATATATATATATATATATATATATATATATATAAAACCAACAACATGTTTTTATATTCATTCATTCGTCTTCAGTAACTGCTTTATCTTGGTTGGATCTGGTGCATGAAATGAGGACACATCCTGAATGGGACACAGTTCCATCACAGGACACCAAGTGTTTGTAGATATATTTATTTTAATTTTACAGTTTATTCTGGAAAAATTGTGAAAAAATGTCTTTAAATTTGTGTCCAATCAAATGCTGTCTAAAACACATTTGTTCTTCCCACATAAACAAACTGCATGTATGGTTCACCATGGGTCATTTGTGTAGTTTTGGAAGACTTGCTGTTTCAGAAGGAAATACATATAAATATAACATATTCATCTTTTTTTTTAATCTCAAACCCAAATGTCTTTAGTGTACAGCAAAAACAAAAGAATTGCTGCTCCAATACTTTTGGAGGAGACTGTATGTTGTAGTGCATAAATTAGGAAGATTTAGGATTTCCTATTACCCATTATCATATTAGAACAGATTAAATGCAGACAGTACTTTGGTACAAAGAATGCTAATGTCTCGGTCATTTCTTCTGTGAGTATAATATCTATGATATCTACATTTTCCTTCTGATATAATTAGATAACATCTTAATGCATTGTTTTAAAATGTTGGATAACTGCAAACAAAATGTTGGAAGTGAAAACTGCAAACAAAATATTTGTCTCACACATCTGAACTTGCACTACAGTTCAATTTAGCAAAAATCATTCAGAAAAATGCTTACCACTGCAAAATGCTAACATAGCTCAAATGGTCTTCAGAGAACAAATGAAAGGATTTTGTCTCTTTTGAAATTGCAATCATTGCAGCGCTGATAGTCCATTCAGTTTTATGCACTCCTCGTTGGTCTAGCCTGCACCCACAATTGCAATTGAGGACAATTGCATTGGGCTTTGATATGTGAAAGGGACAGTGTCAGATCCTAGTAGACCATTTAATTTAACATTTTTACTTTTTTTTTTAAATAATTGACTTTAGTAATTACTGTAGTATATTAATGATAAACACACAGGAATAACACACTGACTGTGGAATAGCACACAGACTAAGGAAATCAGAGTAGCTAAAAGAAACTACTCTGGGAAGCTGAAAAGCAAGTATTCATTCAACGACTCTGTGACAGTGTGGAAAGGCCCTACCAATTACAGGAGACTCCCCCCACTCAGCTGAGAATCAACGACTGGCTGACAACATGAATGAGTTTAACTGGAGGTATGAAAAGCCGAGGCTTTCTCAGCTTGCTCCCCCCAACTAATTTAATTCAACCACTCATCGAGATTTCCTCCCTCCCCCTGGCACAACGCTACTGCAACTCAACCTGCATTAGAGTGAAGAAGACAAACAATGGTTCTTTAAGAGATAAATGACCCACCCAACAGAAAAGCATTCACCTGTCCTGGGAGGTCAACCAGCTTAGTTCTGGTGTAGTCAAACAACCTGGAGCTGAATACACTCTTAAAAGTGGAGATGACAGTGGACTTCAAAAAGAATCCCACAGCACCATCCCTGCTTACCATTTTAACTACACTGTATCAACCTTTCAGGTTTCTGGGAGCCACTATCAACCAGGACCTGAAGTGGGAGATTAACACAATGTCCATCTCAACAGAAGATGTACTCACTGTAACAATTAATGTAGTACAATCTTCCACAGGAACTTCTGATCCAGTTTTACAGAGCTACTACTGAGTCTGTCCTGTGCACATCCATCACTGTCTGGTTTGGCTCAGCCACCCAACAACACAAAATCAGGTTACAGTGGATAGACAGGACCGCACAGAATATAACTGGTACAGACCTGCCCTCTCTTCAGGACCTGTTCTCGACTCAGGAAGCAGGCAATGAAATTAATCGCCGATACCACACATCCTGGACACTCCTTAATTGAACTTCTTCCTTCTGGCAGGCACTACAAATAAGTAAGTGTCAATACAGCCAGACACAAGAACAGCTTCTTTCCAGAAGCCATTAAACACATGAGCAGACATGGGCCTTAAAGAACATTTTTAATCACCAATACGAAATCAGTGTGATCACCAACGCACCTGATCCACTTTCTTTTGCTTCCTCTACTGAGAAATCCAATTACTTATATACCTAAATTGTGCAATACATATTTAAAGAACATTTTACATTTATTTATTGTACATATTTATTGTATTTCCCAATTTGCCCTCTCATTCTGGCACACTAGTTACACATTAGAAAGAGATATCTCACTGCTGCCGTTGTCTTCATTGCAACTGTTTACATTGTTAATTTATGTGCTCATGCAACAAAAAAAGCTGTTAAAACATAGAATATATGTTTAAAATTTGGCCTTCTTATGTATATTATCCCTAATGTAATGGTTTTAATGGTTATAATGGGAATGGTATTGGTTTTAATGGAAACTCTAATGGTCTCTGTGGGTCTCTACTGGTAATTTGTTGCTTTCTATTGGTGGCCTGTTATGTCTAGTGGATACCATTAAGGACCAGTAATGGTAATGGTTTTCATGGTTAGCTGATGGTTTGTAATGGTATTTGTAGTGGAAACCATTAGAATTTCTGTGATGGTTTCTACTTTTTTTTCGGCAGGGATATAATATTTACTTTTATTTTTTTTTATTGACATTTTATTTATTTCTTTATTTTTAGTCTAAGTATTAGCCTCACCCTGGTATTAAATTGTTTATATTATATTAAATAAAATGTATTTTTTTTACACTGTTGTCTGTATGTATATATGTTGGACTATGCTTTATGAAAATTTAACAACAATGATAATGAATCTTGCAACGTCATTGCACAAGATGGCGCCCTCTTACTTCCGGGGAATGAGTGCGTATCTGTGTGTGTCTGTGTGTGTGTGTTACTACTTCCGGTCCAGCGCCACTTTCTGAGAAGTTTGTTATTGTGCGGTTTGTTGACAAGAAGAATAGTTTTATCGCCAGAATGAGCTTTTTTTTTGGCGTTAAACAGAAAAAAGGTGACCTACCAACGCCAGGAAAAAGGAATTCACTGCATTGCTGTGTGTCTCAATGCTCTAATTCTGCGAGGTATAATTCAAAAAATAAGCTTTCATACGCTTCCAGTCAATTCTACCTTGCGAGCTTGTGGGTAGCTATGATCAGAATACGCGAGTGTGTAGTAGACATTTTAGAAGGAAAAAAAAAAAAGAACTACACCCACACCGAGTGTCCTTCTCCAGAGTGGGAACTCGAGATGGAGCGTGACGAGAGAGCAGCAGCACAGGAGCACGATTACTGCAGAGCTCCAACAGCCTCGGCTCTAACTGATGACCAGACAAAAGAAAATGATGCCTTAGAGAGGAAACTACAGGAGCTGGAGGCAAAACTGGAAACTGTTCACTTCCAAACTGCTTTCACAGCAGCAGATGAGGACACTAAATTTCACAGAAGGTAAGTTAGAGGAAAAGGTAAAGGTGTTTGTGTCAAGGCAGCACAGCAGGACAGCTCCAGGTTTCCTCTTTCCTCCCATCTCATAAAAACAGGTGGATTGGCTATGGTAGAAATGTGTGAATGTGTGTGTGTGTGTGTATGGTGCCCTGTGCATCCAGAGTGTATTCCCTCCTCGTAGAAATCCTCTTACCAGGATAAAGCAGTTACTGAAGATGGATGAATGAATGTGTCAATTTTTGACATCCTAAATATCTTGATGGATAGATGGGGAAAAGAGAGAGAGACTGGGAGAGGGATACATAGACAGACAAACAGATACAGGCAGAGTGTATGTAGAGAAAGAGATGGAGGGTACAGAGAGACACACACACACACACACACACACACACACATCACTACAGCAGGACCGGCCTCAGAGAGAAAGTGCAGATGACTGGAGACGGGCTGATATAAGAAATCTTCTTATCCAAGAAGATTGGATTAATCTTCTTACCCAAGTGTCAAATACACTACTTTAGAAAACTTTTTTTTTTTTTTTTTAAATAAAGCAAATCTACTATCTAGACAATGTCCATTCAGATTGTCCATTTTTGATTCTACACTCTTGCCAACCCTGATAAACACAAACACACACACACACACACACACAGAATCCTGTTTGATCTCTGCAGTGAGTGATTATGTACATTCGTTTTTGCTCTATTTGCTTTTTTCCCCCCCCACTTTTTATTGCTATTTCTATAAAACTTGTCATTTCAGTGCTATACTATAACTGCTGCAAAGATCATGCCAGAGGTAGTGAGTTTGTTAAAGAGATATGAAGAAGCATTTAAAAGTGGCAAACGATCACTGAAATTAAAACAGGACTGTATGAAAGCAGAGAGTATCGTATAAGTCGTCTCTGGATTTTGAAGTGTAATCACATGTACATAAAACAACTCAATTTAAAACCATTTAATATGTATAATAATAAAAAAAAGAAATAATGTCCCTTTTATCTCCATTTACTTCCTATTCCATTGTCTCTGTATGTCCTCAAACCTTTTGCAAGCAGGGATGCCTTTAACTATAAAAAAAAAAAAAAAAATTCTCAGACCCCTTAGTGCAGATTATTTAAATATTATGCCCAGTAATCAAATGTGTACAGTGTTATAGCTAGAAAGCTTTTTATTCCTGAACTTTCCACAAGCAGAACATATTCAATTCAGGTTATTATTATCCATAGGCCTACTTGTTTTTTTTTTTTTTAATTTATTTACTGAGAATTAAATTCACTGAATTAAAGGGACTAACAGGCTAAAAACTATTTTATATACTCAACAGTGTAATAGTATTCAGTTAGCTTTTGGCATTTGGGCACTTGATTTCCAGCAGCCCAACAAATCTAGAGAAATACATCTAAAAATTCTTCACAAAGAATTATTATTAATTATTGTAATTCTCTTTTGTTAGAATTTACAGACTCTAATATATTGTGTGCATTTTGTAAGGAGGAAATGATTCAGTGGTTCACATGTTTTATGACTGTATCTTTTGTCTGTTTTCTGGTCCCACAAGTTTCTTTCTTTTCCCTTCTGTGAATCAGTGTCATATTTTTTTTTTTTTAAATTATGAATCTTTTATGTTTTCTACATCTGTTATGAATCTATACATGTGATTTGTTACTACACAATTGCTACAATTGTTATTTCCAATCCAGTTGTGCCTGTCATCTGTTTTTTGTCTAGTTATTTAATGGTTTATTTGGTTTATTCTGTGTATTTAACCATTGTAGTCATGCATGTTGTAATTGTTCTGAATAATTCCATTAATAAAAACGTTTTTGAAAATATGTTATAGACTGTAACAGACATCTGTATCTAATTAATACACTGCTCAAAAAAATTAAAGGAACACTTTTTAATCAGAGTATAGCATCAGGTCAGTTAAACTCCTGGGATATTGATCTGGTCAGTTAAGTAGCAGAGGGGATGTTAATCAGTGTCAGTTGCATTGGTGTTAATGAAATTAACAACAGGTGCACTAGATGGGCAACAGTGAGACGACCCCAAAACAGGAATGGTTTTATAGGTGGAGGCCACTGACATTTTTTTCCCTACTCATCTTTTCTGACTGTTTTTCACTAGTTTTGGCTAGGGTCAGTGTCACTACTGGTAGCATGAGGCGATACCTGGACCCTACAGAGGTTGCACAGGCAGTCAAACTCCTCCAGGATGGCACATCAATACGTGCCATTGCCAGAAGGTTTGCTGTGTCTCCCAGCACAGTCTCAAGAGCA
>CM075015.1:8684576-8696063 GCA_037576675.1 Pangasius sanitwongsei | reverse complement strand
GTGGCGAGAGTATGCAGGCAGTTCCTGGAGGATGAAGGAATTGATACCATTGAATGGCCCCCATGCTCGCCTGACCTGAATCCAATAGAACACCTCTGGGACATTATGTTTCGCTCCATCCGACGCCGCCAGGTGGCACCTCAGACTGTCCGGGAGCTCAGTGATGCCCTGGTCCAGATCTGGGAGGACATACCCCAGGACACCATCCATCGTCTCATAATGGGTTGATCTATGTAGCGAAACTACTGAGGTCACAAAGAGACATCCTCTATGGCTGGTTAGACACCAGGCTAGCAACTGACTGCAGCTCACATGCACTCACTGTCCATTTTATTAGGAACACCTGTACACCTGCTTATTAATACAATTTTCCTACCAGCCAGTTATATAGCAGCAGTGCAATGCAAGAAACAAAGTAGAAAACTTTTGAAAACTAGGCTCCTGATCATTCAGTTATCTTCACTAACCACTTTGTCCTGCTCAGGGTCACCGAGAGTCCGGACATATCCTGGGAGCACACCCTGGATGAGATACAAGTTCATCACAGGGCACCACACACACACACACACACACATATATATACATATATATATACATACATATTCACACACATATATATATACATACATATTCACATATATTCACATACTCATTGACACCTAGGGGCCGTGCTGGTACTGGTGTAATGAAAATAACTAACACTGTGAAAGTTGTATTTACTAGGCTGGAGAGAAAAAAAAAAACACTTGTCTGTAAAGAGTATTATTTATCCAACATTAGATGAACTGGAACTTTAGAATAAGACAAAATATGTGAAATGGTTTCTTTTAATGTGGTTAGCTAAAACTATGGTACAAATTGAAGCTGCATCTACGACTGTGGAAGTGGTAGCTCAGTGGTTAAGACGTTACCCTCCTGATCAGAAGGTTGAGAGTTCAAATCCCAGCACCACCAAGCTGCCACTGCTGGGCCCTTGAGCAAGGCCCTTAACCCTCAACTGCTCAGTTGCATAAAAATGAGATAAATGTAAGTCGCTCTGGATAAGGGCGTCTGCCAAATGCCGTAAATGTAAAAAAAATGTAAATGACTGATGTCACCTCTTCTGCTGATAGGGTCCTTTTGCAAATGATGTTGAACTAAGTGCAGAGCTACAGTGCACACGTGATCAAAGGCTTGAAGGTGTGAAAGTGAGGACACTTACTTTGGGACAATCCTCAAGACTTCATCACATATCAGGATGTTTCCTGTTGTGTTCTGTGTGGTGCTTTCGTGATGTCTCACTATGTAGCAGAGAGTCACTAATTCCCAGTGCGATTAGCCACTCAAATGCTTGTGTAGAATGTTTCTGTGAGCTCCAAGCAGGAAATCATTTGAAATATCGGGTTGTAGTGTGATGTCCAGTGTAAACTTAGGACTAAATACCAAAAGAGAAATGGTACAATCACACTGAAAAAATCTGTGTATAGCAGATAGGCTACAGACATTAAGTAAGTAATTGATCATAATTAGTTTAATCAGTTATTGTACTGGGTTTGTTTCACACATATTGTAATCTTACTGCTGCTTAATGACAAGATAAATTAATAATGAAAGACACAGCATGACCTTTTTCTCTAGTTACATGCGTCTCTTTGCTCTGATCAAACTCTTTCACTGTTATCGGAATGCCCTGTCCCAAATGGCTCACTCACAGGTCCATGAGAACGTGTCCTATTTCACATTTTAGGTTTCAGAAAGGTGCCTGTGAATGCCCTCTATGTGCATTTATCCCACCCTTTGGCAAAGCCTGAATCGCAGCAGTCTGTTATCCAGAGTCCCTTTGCGATTATTTGTCGGGACCAATCAGATGGGTTCAAGGTTTATTGCATCTGATTTCACCACAGTACATCATTCACATTTGTCAGTATGATTTATACAGGAAAATGAAGATTACTGGCCTTTGCATTGCAACCATTATCTTCATTTCTCATATAATCAGCACAAGTGTTTTGGGTGAATAACAGTTTTGTGATGCTCTACCAGTATCACTGAATGGTGAACCATTGTGAAATACCCAAGTACGCACATGAAGGTGGGCTTAGGGCGCCATTTGGGACAAGGCCGCAGAGAGCCGGTGCAGGCCTGCAGCGACAGTAGCGCCCTCTCAGAACTGCAACTCCCATGATTCCACCTTCATACGTCATCAGCCTCGGTCGGAATTGGCGGGTCGCAAAATCTTTTGTCTGGCCGAGTAACGAGTCTATTTCTGCAAAACCTTTTCTTAAAAGCATTTCAAACGCCCTGCGGTACTCTTTATTAAAAATCTGGTAAATTAGCACTCATTTGGGGGTGTTGTTGCGCCGCTATTTTATTCATCCAAAGGTAAGTCAAGTTGTTTTGTCGCCATATTTTAACTAACGTAAGCTAACTGTTAGACTCAGTCATGTTTTCAGCAGCGTATCCGTGCAAGCATTTAATATGCACTTTACGAGTGGCAACTAGCATTATTTCTAGTGGTAATTAACTGCTAATGCAGTCGTGTAAAGCAGTGTGCTGGTCCTGAAACGGAGCTATTTACATGGCTGTTGTAGTTGGTGTTCGTGCTTGTGAGCTGCAGGTCAACATGGAGAACGAGGCGTGTTGTGCTCGCGCTCATCGCTCTGAGCTGCTTGCTCGGGCCGCTTTATTTCTGTGAAGGGGGACGCATGCAGATTTCCGCGTATTAATTTAGCGAGCACATTATGACGGGTCATTTGATTTTTGAACGATTTTCCGTTTTGGCTCTCATCATATTGTTATCTCAATAGCGTTCTCTGTCTTGTAGCATCGCAAGGAGTAGTGTAAGCCAGCTAGGCTCAGTTGGTTCAGCCCACTCCGCCTGTAGGAAGAAAGAAACGCCTCCTCCCCCGGTGCCTTCGGACAACCGCAGCAACGCTTCTGTTTTTATTATTTTATTATTATTATTATTATTACAGGCTACAGATATGTGCTTTGACCTGTTTCGCATAGTATGGATTCAGACTGCGGCAAAGAAAATGTTTTATTTCCTTAAATTGCTCACTACTTATTTATTTATTTAGTGCGCAGGCGCACCGGAAGTACGGTTTCCTGCTAGTAGAAAAGCTCAGTCAGCGGCCGCGCGGCAGAGTAGAGCTCCTTCATGTTATTGAAACGCCGGTATGGATAGTATGGATTTAGGTTAAACGCATCCATTATTATTATTATTATTATTATTATTATTATTATTATTATTATTTAGCTGTTTTGGTGAGGCGGTTTGGGGTTTGTATTTATGTTGATAGAGAGTTAACTGAGAAGTGACTAGCGTGTTTTCAAAATAACGCCCACACAACCATGTAGAAATTGTGCAAAACAAATGCATAATGCAACTGAAAGCACAACATCACAATTTTCATTATTATTTTTATTTTTAAATATTGCATTGTTTTATTGCAGTACTTGTGTGATTATTACAATGATGCAATTAAATACATGAATTATATAATATAATGTCTTTATTATCATTGCACAAGTACAATTGTACAAGTGGGTTTGCAACTTCCTTACTAGATGATATATAAGAAATAATAATTAAAGAATACAATAAAAGTATATATATCCTATGTGTGCAACTGTAGCAATGAAGTAACGTTACAGGCAGTATAAACAGTGTTTGGCAGTAATAGTGCAACAGCTACAGGAATGTAGATATGGAGTCTTCATAAATAACACATTGTAATTGAGTTTTTAATCTATAATACCGCTTTATCTAATTTTCTAGTGGCTCTTCACTGGGTTTCCTCTTTAACTGTCATTCATGTTTGTCAGGTGCTTGTCACCTATCAGCAAGATTGTTTTCTAGCTGATGGCAATAATTCACTTCTCAAGCAGCCAGTTAGCGAAAGCGACATCAGTGTTCTCATAGGACCTCTCAGCAAATACTTTATCCACTATTTCACAATCAGCATCACTCCAGTGGTATTGAAAACTTACCATTTTCAATGTAAGAGCTCTACAGTAGCGTGTTAAATTTTTTTTAAACTGCTTTTAATAATATAAAACTTTTTTACTAATATAAAACTTAGTTGCTTCAGGCTAAAATTGGTGGTAAAAAAAGATGTTGTCGTCTTGGTGGGCGTGATCATCCAGATCGCCCACGTTGAGTTCAGTTGAATTCAGAGTGTTCACAAATACTTAGTGACATACTTGGCAGCATTTGGATGTATTGTACGACTGTTAGAAAACCTGCCAGTGTTCCCTGAACAACATTTGGTTTGGTTTGGTTTGCCATATAATGTGCAGTAATGAGAATGCCTAATAGACACCATTGGTGTCACACAGTTTAATAAGGTAATATGCAGGTTTCAACATGCAGAACAAGTTTGCGTCTCTGGGTGTGTAATTATCTTCTGTTGTTCATGTTGTCTTCTTAATAATACGGGAGTGTTATAAGAATAGAAACTTTTTGTGCTCTACGTAAGGGTTACATTTCCTGAGTAGCAGGTGAAAATGTGAAACTGCTTGTCTTCAGCAAGAGGTTTAGCTCTGATCACATGACGTTAGTGTTCTGTTTGTGCATGATCAACCTGATCACCGCTGTTCTTAGTAGTATCAGAACAGAAAAGATACTGCAGATGATAACTTTAACTAGCTGGCTAAAACTAGTCCTTGTAGGGGAAAAGAGGTCTCTTGGGGCATGGCTGCCATGCTTTGCTTGTAATTTCGATGCAACTTTCTAGATTGGAGTTAAAAGCAAATAATGAGTGTATTTTTTTTCCGTTGATTAATAGATGATTAAAATATCATGGGAAGAGGTATTATGAGGTACACTGGTTTTAAACGGGGGGGAGGAAACCAAGTAAAGAGCCATTTCACTTTATAATTTATTAACTTACATGTGTTTTGTTTATTGATGTGATTATTTATCTTTGATCTGTTGTTGATGCCTCGATTTCATAGAGGGAGTTTTAAAAGACCTTTTGAAATATTAGGTTTTTTATTAACCAAAATATGTTTTAAATTGTTTAATACTTATTAGTATTTTGGAAGTATGATTTATTTAAAAAAGAAATACTGCCTGGGCACAATTGTGAGCTGTCATTTTGAAGCTGGCAAAAAAAAAAAAAAGCTGCAGTCATGGATTTCAGAAACAGAAAGTCACCGCTGGGCACCAAATCTTCTGAGGCATTACAGAAAAGATTTAGAGATGTGTTTGCTTCCCAAAAATATAAAAACCTGTGCGTGGTGTTGCTGGCCTGGATAAATTAGGATCACATAATCACCAGGTTTCTCAGGTTACTTTCAATTAGAAGAGTAGATGGTGCTTGGTGTGAGCTGTATTAGCTGTGATATTTTTAAAAAGCTATATGTTCTGAGCAATGTTGTGATTGTGATTAATGCTGCTTAGTATGAGCAATCATTTTCCCAGTCACAGCACTTGCTGCTGAAGCACAATAAATTGATGAGTGGGTTATAACTAGAAATGGTAAGTTGTGATACGGCAGGCATACCACTGAAGAAAATACCTTTCTTGGAGCCTGTTACAATTGACAAATGGTAGAGGCCAAAACGGTGATTAGTAAGCTGTGTAATTAATTACGCAGCCCTGCTAAGGTGAAATCATTCCCTCTTTGGTTAATTGCTGTGCTTGGGTGAATATCTCTGCTTTCATAAGCGTTAAAGGGAAATGGGTGATTGCCAAGGGGATGCACTGTTTCATGGTCAAGTGTTGGTTTACAGCATGCCTGAGTTAACTGTAAACCACTCTCAAAATGTAAAGTTGAAGAATTGCAAATACTAGCATAGGGGAATTTTTAGGCTGAAGCTGATTTATAATAGACAGGAACTGTTGAGGTGGTGAACGCTGCAGATTGGTCAAACACAAGTTCCACAGAATAACAAACCGGCTTACCTACCATGTTTTAAATATCTGTGTTTAGCTAACAAACAATTGCTACAGTGTTGTTTATTTTTATTATTATTATTATTATTATTATTGGTAGTAATAATGTTGTATATCCTTACCAATGATATGTTTCTGCCTTGTTATTCTCTCCCTGATGTCACTTAATTTATGAACCCCTTGACCCCTTGCCTCTTCCCCTCCCTAATCTGCACTTTCACTCTGTTCAGCTCTTTTGACGTTGACAAGGAACCAGAAGGTTCCGCAGACTGTTCCCCGACGAGTATGAGCCAGCCAACAGACAACACTAGTGATGCTGCCGGTGTCACCTCAGGTGTCGCACAACTTTCTATTACGCTAAGCTTCAGTTCACTGTGTCGTCTCTCTTTGCCGTGTGTTTTGGGAATGGGTGGTGGCGATGTCGGCTGCACAGACACATTTCTCCTGCACAGTGGGTGAAAAGTGAAAGCACAAGAGTGGAAATGTTTGTTCAGGGTCCAGCACTAGTTGATTTCCCTGCCATAAAATGCACATGCACACCAGGTCATTAATTACTGATAATCGCATACAACTAAGAGAAATTGGATAAAGTTTAGTGCTGATATATCCACAGTTTAGGTCCAAAATTTTATGCAAAATTGTATAGACACGCTTGGCACATTAGCTGGATCTTTTTAATTGGTAACTAGAATTGGTAGGTTAGGATTAGGAATTAGGAAAGGGCTAATTCTGATATTAAGACAACAGTGAAACTAATGAACATCAAAATGCCAGTCTAGTATTTACACTATTCTGCTTGCACAGATATCTGTACAGTAGGAATGGAGCCAGTTATCAAAAAACAGACCCAGCTCTCAAACAGCTTTTGGGTTTTCTTTGATAAGAATTAACTTTATTCATTAACGTAAAGTTGAGGATTTACCGCTTGCAGTAAATCTGTAGAACCATGAACGATAATGTGTGCAAGGAGGCTGGGCTAAGATTAAAACACCTAAACCTTGCTGTAGTCTAAACGAAGCACGAGGTTAGAAAAATCAGATACCGACACTGATACTGATACTGATACTGATCAATAATTGCCATTGTCTGTATTCACTGAGCAATGCATATGCTTAAAAACCTGCATTGATGTATTAGTTGACTCAAGCGCAGAGCAAAGCACAGTGACAGTTTCCACAGTGTGTTCTTGGCTTCTGTATGGTGGCAGTTCTTTTCCATAATGCTATCTCATCTGTGCTTATCATCATCCTTGGATCATAGTTCCTTGCTCTGGGCCACTTTAGGGATAAGTAAGTTGCTGAGTAGTGGTGGAGAAGGGGTTTTGCCAGTTTCAGCATTGTGTTTTATAAACCTTGAATATGTACTCCTTTTTTTTTTTTCTTGTCAAAGAGTATGCCACTTTTATGAACTGACTGACTGGTTTGATTCTTTGCCATCTTACCAGTACATGCTTGTTTTGGTTACAACCTGGAACTGGAATGGGCTTGGGATCGGGATTATATATCATTAATCTATGCATAATAGTCCATAATATTGAAATGAGAAGATAAATTCAATATAGTATGCAAATTTATTTAGAAATTAAAAAAAATATGGAGCACACCCTCAAATCTACCAAGAGCAAGCCGTCCAGCAAAGGTTAGTGAGCGAGTAAGGAGGGGAATTATTCAGAGAAACAATGAAGAGGCAGAGGATAATGCTGGAGGAGCTGTAGAGAGCCAAAGCTCAGATGAGAGAAGCTGTTCACAGGACAACCAGGACATTCTACAGCGCTGAGCTTTATAGAAGAGTAGTCTGAAGAAAGCCATTATTGGGGGAAAAGGCCACATGAAATATATATATATTTTTTTTTTTTTTTTTTTTTTACATAGAAAGTGGCTATTTTCCACACAGCTGTTTTATTTTTTAATATTTTAGTGTATAAATCATATAATACACACACACACACATATATATATATATATATAAATAATAATAATAATAATAATAAAAAAAATGAGAAACACAAATGTGGGTTGGATTTTTAGAGATTTAGATTATGCATTTAAAAAAAAATCTGAGGAAATCCTAAGAAAATATTTTTTCTGCATATTCTGATTTATCTCTGGACTGTGGAAATCTGAGTACTGCTTTTGCTTTCACTTATTTCACTGTTGGTTTGCACTAGTCCCCCCTCCCCTTCACCTGTTTTGAACTGAATATGTAACAGGGTTTACACAACTGATGATACAAATAGGGTCACTGCTTCCCAACTCAGATTGCATTCTAAGTATTGATGGAGAGGAGCAACACTGGATGTGTTCCTGGGACGTCAACAAAAGTAACGTTGTTGCTGGTTTAAAGATATCGTATATTTTGCTGTTGACTTGTCCTTTTTAATTTCTGATCATTTGCACTACCTAGATTTGTAAAATAAAAAAAAAAAAATTTTGTTTAGCTTGACAGTCAGCAGTCTCATACCCTGCATTTCAATTTAATGGCCATAAGCCTATGTTGCTGTTTTCTGTAAAGCCTGCAGTAGTTTACATGCCAGGTCTGGAATGTGCTCTCCGATATCATGGTGACTGAGAAGCCACAGGACTGACTTTAGTTTCTGGGCTGTAGTTCCAGGAATCATTTTAGTTCCTGCTCCAGGGTACATGCATTTCTGCCGACCACCAACTACCGTGTTGGACACCTTGTACTGAACGTTGCTTGGTTAGACTTTAGAGAAGGGTTTGCGCTCTTACCCACCATTTATTTAAAAAAAAAAAAAAAAAACTCTGCATAGCTTACAAGCTAACAGGAAAATTGTTAAAGCATCACCTGGATGAAAAAGATTGCTGAGTAGATTTTATATATAAATGTACATGAATGGCTAGCCATTCACAGCAACACCAGTAACTTTAAATGCTAAATCGCACTTTGTACCTACACAGACAGAGTATATAGTGGCATTTATTGTTCACATTATCTACAAACTACACAACAAAAAAACTCTCAGGAGCGTTCTGATACTCTTCACTTCTTCATTTAGTGACAATCATGTGAATAACCACCTGAAGCTTAGTGTTTGTAAGCATGACGCTGTTGCTGTAATTCCATTTAAAGTGTACTTCAATCCTAGCTAAAAAGGAGAGCTTATTTACATGAGTTTACACAAGTAAGCGCTCAGTGCTTTATTACAGCAAGTGATGTAATGTTGACTGGATAAAAATGGTGTTGTCTTTGGACAAATGTCCACAAATTTCATCACTAGGAGATCGTAAAGTTTATTGTTTTTCTTCCACTGGCTAATAATTACGTTGACAGATGAATGCAATACAAAAAACAAGCCTTTGCTTAAAACCTGCTATTTGTGCTGCATTTGTTTGATCGATTGTTTTCAACATTTTAATCTCCACTAGTTGAGATATTCAAGAAAAAAAAAAAGACAAAGCTAGACTGCTTTTCCTCTTTTCTCCCCTCTAGAACCTGCACAGGCAGCTGCCAAACTGGCGTCCACTGGAGGAAAGAAGCTGAACAAGAAGAAGGTGGAGGAGGTGGTAGAAGAGGAAGAGGAAGAATATGTGGTGGAGAAAGTTCTGGACCGGCGGGTGGTGAAGGGCAGAGTCGAGTACCTGCTCAAATGGAAGGGCTTCACAGAGTGAGTGAAAGCATTAAAGCTTGATCATACCTACACGAAAAGTTAAAGACTTGCATATCATTATGATATTTAATGGTTTAACTTTTCATCGCTATTTTGGTCTATTTCCACATTGGTTAATGTTGGGGGGTGGTGTACTTTATTGATCCCTGAGGGTAATTGTTTTGTTGCAGCTGTACAATGAACAGCAAATTACAAGGACAGAGAACAGAGATGACAGTACCCATACAGCAGTTCTTCTTTCGGCTGTTCCCGTTGGGGTCGCCACAGCGGATCATTGGTCCGCATATTTGATTTGGCACAGTTTTGACACTTTGACTTCCTGACACAGCCCTCCCCACCTTTATGCGGGCTTGGGCCCGGCACTGGGAGTACACTGTCGCGTGATTCCCTGGCCAGGAATCGAACCTGGGCAATGGCGGTGAGAGCACAGTGGCCTAACCACTAGTCCTCCAGGGACCTCCCAGTACCCATACGGCAGCAATCTAAGTAAATTAAAAAAAAGTGCTGCCAGTAAGAATTAGGCCTTGCTTCATCTCTAGCTAAAGGGAATAAAAGCGGAAAATCATGCTTGGTATTTCTTAGATCACAAACTACCCGAATTAAGTTCCCGACCACTCAGCACATCATAACTCAGTGCAAATGCATCATGTAGCTGCATTGAATTCTGGAACGCGGAGTGTAGCTTTTATTTCCACTACTTCAATATTAAATTTCTTGTGACGTTAAATGTTGCTGAAAATGATTAGTGAGTGTTTTTAGGTGCTAACGGAGAAACCTCATGTGTTATGTTTAAGCTCTTCAAATGATCCTGTTAAACACCGTCGTAAACCTATTGAAGTGCAACTGTGTGTGCACGTGTGGATGCTGCGTCAATGCCAACAGGATACCTGCTGCAGTCGTCTTGCGTATGCATAGATAAAGCAAGCCAGGCCTAACGTCTTGCAGCAATATCACCACCAGCCAACAAATTATTACCAGAATCACTAAACATGACAAATATTTCAATGTAAACATATTTAATGTGTTCTGGTATAGATTGTTTATTTCTGTGGTTGTTTTTTTTACTTACACTAATAAGGAATTCAGTGATGCTTTTAATGTCTCAAATAGTGAGGACAACACATGGGAGCCTGAAGATAACCTTGACTGTCCAGACCTGATAGCGGAGTTCCTGCAGTCACAGAAGAAGGCTGGAGATGAGAAAAAAGACGCAGGTGGCAAGAGGAAATTGGGGGAGTCGGATAATGAGACAGGCAGTGAAGACAGGCCTAAGAAGAGGAAAGATGAGGTAAGAAATGGA
This sequence comes from Pangasius sanitwongsei, assembly GCA_037576675.1. Lineage (NCBI taxonomy): Eukaryota > Metazoa > Chordata > Actinopteri > Siluriformes > Pangasiidae > Pangasius > Pangasius sanitwongsei. The sequence continues at coordinate 8,685,254 of CM075015.1, read as the reverse complement.
TTTGCTTTATGGACATTAGTGTGAATTAAAACTTTATTTAACCTGCGCCATGCAAATAGGCTTATGTTTGGGGCTTTAAGATAAATGGTGCTGTAACTAAATGAAAAGCTGGAAACCCACATTTAAATGGGAGTATGAACGCTGACGGGTTCTTATTTCCTGTTGCAGGAGAAGCCGCGGGGCTTTGCTCGGGGATTGGATCCTGAACGCATTATTGGAGCCACAGATTCCAGCGGAGAGCTGATGTTCCTCATGAAGTGGTGTGTGAAGATATCTTTCTGTTCAAGCAGTATTTATCCTTATGTTTGTCAGTAAAACACACGAGTTATTAGGGCAGAGAGTCGACAATCCGGTTCTTGGGGGCCCATAGCGAGCCCATATTTTGATTGCTGTTTCAATTATCTATGATAGAACTAGAGTTAATCTTACCTTCTCATTTTGCCCCATTCATATATCCACTCACCAGCCACTTTATTAGGAACACCATACTAATTGGGTAGGACACCCTTGCCTTGCCATGCCATGCCATGAAAACATTCCCCACACCATTACACCACCACCAGCCTGAACTTTTCACCCTTTTATTTTAATACTTGGATGAAAAATCCTTTGCAGTCAATGACTGCCTGAAGTCTGGAGCCCATGTTCTCAAAACTCAAATTCTGAGTTTCCTACCTG
>CM075015.1:8657402-8684476 GCA_037576675.1 Pangasius sanitwongsei | reverse complement strand
TGCACTGTGAAGCGGCGTCCTATCAGTTTTGTAGCATTTGGCTGAATGTGAGCAGAGAGTATAGCCCTATACACCTCCGAATTCGTCTTGCTACTTCTGTCAGCAGTCACATCATCAATAAACACCAGTGAGCCCGTTCTATTGGCAGCCATACATGCCCATACCATAACACTGCCTCCACCATGTTTGACACGTGATGTGGTATACTTTGGATCATGAGCTGTTCATGTATATGTGTATATATACATACTATATACATAATACGTGTGTATAATTAACACACGTGAACCGTATAACAAGACTATAATATTAATAGTAGTACATAATAATAACAGTTCTATGACTTGTATTTTTATGTAATCAAGTAGAACTGAATGTTTTCTCTCTCTTGCCTGCAGGAAAAATTCAGATGAGGCAGATCTTGTGCCAGCAAAAGAAGCGAATGTCAAGTGCCCACAAGTAGTTATTTCATTCTATGAGGAACGACTAACGTGGCACTCGTACCCCAATGAGGAAGAGGAGAAGAAAGATGACAAAAACTAAACAATAGGCATAAACGAGCAACATGGTGGTTATTGACAGAATGGCAGAAAGTGTTTTTTTTTTTTTTTTTTTTTTGGTGTGTGTGTGGAAACTTTTTAACTTTTGCCATAGATCTTGGACACCTGGATATTGTGTAGAAAACACACGTACAGTGGTGGGGTTTTCTGGAGATTAAATATTAAAGAGTCTGTATAGCAACTGCAGAAACACTTCTCCATTTGATCCATCTCTTTTTTTTTTTTTTTTTTTTTTTTTTTTTTTTTTCTTTTTTTCCTTTTTTTTTCTTTTTCTTTTGATTATGGGAAATGTAGTCTACCAAGCTGCAGTTTGGTCCTAAGTCAGTGTTTGTCTCAGATATGGTTTTATGTGAGTACACTTTTGCAGCTATGATGTATTGTGATGTGAAGCATAGACACCGGTATTTTTTAAGCTAAAATAAACTTAAACAGTTCATTAATATTCTTCATCTTTAAGTTATTAAAGACCTGTTCTTAAAAACACCTCCTTCTCTGTCCAGGTCTTCATATAGCCCTGGCTTATAATTTTCCCCATTATATTATAAAGAATTTCTGCAGGACATTGATATAAGATTGAACACATTTACTGTATTTTTAAGATGGTTGGCCACTGTTTGTTGGTATTTATATATATTTTTTATGATGATGATGGCTGGTCAGTTGCTGTTTAATACTGTCAAATGCTCAGATTTAATATTAATATTACAGCACGTTTATGATCTTATTTCCTTCTTTAATCAATATAATGGTTTCTCCATGAGTTTGGTGTGTGCTTATGGTTGTTCTTGCTACTGTAAGTGCAACAAGAAGAATTGTACTGGAAGAAACAGATGCAGCCAAGTCATTCAGAGAACCCAAATATCATATATATAATGCTTTACCAAAGCCTCATACCTCATGATTTTGAAAAGAACTGATTTTCAGGTCTGTTGCTTTTCACTTTCAACTTCTCAGGCAGCAGTGTTTCATTGCTGTAGCATTCCCCCCCCCCCCTCTTCTTTTAAACTCCGTTATTAAATGATGACAGGTTGCTTCATTCTATAGAGTGTGTAAACGGATAATGCTGTCAGTGACTGCAGCATTATTTCAGGAACTGGAATTCATGTTTTAAAATTGGTCTTGGTCTGGAAAGTGGGCTTATTGGGAGATAGTAAACATCCTCGTTTGTGTGGGTGTGCTGTTCAGCTCCTGCATCTGATGTCCTCTGGGTATTAATTGAATGAAACTTCATGTGTAGAAGGCTGTTGAGGATCTGAGGATGCAGTGGAATTTAACAGTTATGTTTTAATCAGTGCATCACATCATTGACTGAAACTGCCTTGATTTCTACAACCTCTTGCTTAGCTTTGGAAGCTACTTTTCCTATAATCCTATCTTTTTTTTTTTTTTTTTTTTCCCTTAATTAATTATTTTTGTTTTGTGGTTAGAGATTTTGTACCTGGCCATTTTTTACGTCTGAATAGATGGATGCAGTGGGATGGTTTATACGTGTATAAAAATGCTGACAGAAAGCAGGTGATCAAGTAGTCCACTATAATGGAACACAATGTACCATCGTTGTTAAAACAGAACCAAACTGATTTAACTACATGATTATCCAAGGCTCGTGTGGATCAGGCTAATGGTGACATGTTAGTTTCTGAAAAATGTGTTAATCAACTTCTATTAAAAAAAAAGTTGGTTCCAGTTGGTTCCAGGGGAAACAAAAGTCAGAATTGCATCCCACTAGTTAAAAATGCTACATATTCTCATTCTGTTAGTGAGTAGATGGCACATTCGACATTAATGTTGTAGGAGTGCTCCTTTTTTTTTTTTTTTTTTTAAACTTTTAAAAAGTTCCCATTCTGTGTCCTGACTTGCCACTGTTATTGTAAATTCATCTGTATTTTCCCTTTTAGATGTTTACTATCTGTCTAAAACGTGCTAGCCATCTTTTGGTTTTTCTTTTCTTTTCTTTTCTTTTTTTTTTTTTTTTAAATAAATCCTTTTTATTAAGAGAGCTGTCTCTTTAAGAGGTCATTTTGCAGCTTCATATTGTCTTCTTACAGTGTGCAAAACTGACAGTTTGTTTTAAAGAAGCCACTAAGACAGATGGTATCTAATATCTTTAATCAAACACAGAAAACAAGCCCAGCTTGTCTTCAATAATTCACGCAAAAAGTATGAAAACGTCATAGGGCATATGCAAAACTCTGATCAATACAATGTTAAGGTCTCTGATTCATACAGTATACCACAGAAAGTAGAAAACAAGTAAAAAATAATAATAATAATAAGCATAATGCCTAAACATGGTGCCTAACCAGTGACATTATTAAAAATGTTTGTTGAATCACAAAACTGGTTCTAGAGATAACACCATTTGAATAACACCTGCACTAGACCTAAAGCCTGACTGACAGTAAGGCAAGGATAGACAGTGCATTAATTCGGGGATCCAAGACCTTTTACTTGTTTATTCCAAACTTCTAAAATAGCACCTTGTTTTACAGTTCTTCCATTCCTGTTCTCATAACCCAGAGAATGGACAGGGGTTCTCGAACCTTTTGCAACCAGTGACCCCTTTAACTGTAAAATAAATTTCACAGACCCTGAACAGATTTATTTTATGAGCACCACTGTAATATTATGCTCAGTATTCACACGTGTATAATAATGTTATAGCTATTTATTGTAGACGGAGAGCTTTTTATTCCTGAACGTTCCACTGAACATAGAACGTACTATATTAGATTCAGGCTGTCATTATTTATAGGCCCACTTGTTTTTTTAATTTATTGAGATTTGGGTGAAGTAATGAAGTACTGAGACAGATTTAATGGGCAAATAACTTATAAATATAATTTTGATAATGATGGTTTGTAATTTCCTCCATTGTAAGAAAAAAAAAAAATCACAGACCCACTTGGGGTGCCCAGACCCCACTACTTTCGGATGAATCCAGTGTTATCACTGCCAGTAATTTCTCCATTTTCATGGAGATTTGAGGTTTGTTGTAAATTATAAACACTGATTTACAGATAAAATACATGTCTGCTAATTTGGATGCTTTGCTTCCTTATCATCAACTGAACACCTTTATCCATCCACATCACTTAACTGCAGCTGGATGTATTTTTAGCCACTAAATTACAGGAGAAGTCAACTCCACTGCAAAAAGAATGGTTAGGTAATTTCTATCATGACCTCTCCATTGAATCTTGCAACGTCTGGCTTGCAGGCGCAAACAGAACATGAATTATTCAGTCTCATCCTCACTCCTTGTCTTTCTGCTTCTTGCCAGACTTCCGTCTGGATTTTGAAACATGGCTGTCATTGCCCGGTTGCAGAGGAAAGTCCATGGCGGAGCATGGAATCCTTTCCACCTCCCTGAGTCTACTCCGCACCTCTTGATAGAGGTCATTAAGGCGTTGTTTCATCTCTCTAACTGAGCGCAGAACTTCCGATTTCTCCCGGAGCAGTCTTGCACGGTGTCGCCGCAGGCCATCAACACTATGTTCCAAATCCTGTAAGATATCCAGCTTCCTGCGACGACAGTTTTGCGCAGCGACTTTGTTCTTGCCCCTACGACGAATGTCTCTAATAAGTGTGAGTTGAGCCTCACTTAAGTGGTGCTTGGCAAGGAGCTCATTGAACTCTTCAACAGGCAAGTTAATAATATGGTCAGTTGAAAATGGAATCCTCATGGCACGCGCTCGCTTCTCATCCCTGGTATATAGCTTGTCTTGGAGTTTATATTCCAGAGGCTCTTCGGAGTGCTCTTTGGGAGGCTTTCTTTGGTTGGTATATTGGGGCTGGTTGTAGGTGTGATCATGGCCTATATGCTCAAGCCAGGGTGAATACTGGTATTGCAGGTGATTTGTGTAGCACATTTTGTCTTGTTCTGGGGTATAACCTCCAACAGCTCCTTCCTCATCCATCGGCTCCTCTTTGATGTGGGTGTATCCTACAGCCCCCTCCTCATTAACTGAGTATGTCGATGACATTGATGATGACGAGCTGGAGGACGATGAGCTACATGAGGATTCAGATCTACTTGGGGAAACGGGACTTTGGCTGTAGTCCAAGGAAAGTCCGGAGTCTGAGTCTGTTTGGTCCTCTTTTTGGAAAACCTCTGACTGACCAGATCCGTTCTCCAGTGCTAGATCCAACAGACCGTTCTCATCAAGCATGGATTCTTTCAACAGAGGACCAAAAAGACTCGACTGGCTTGGTTCCTCCATAGAGAAGCTGGGTATACTGATGTTTGAGCTGTCTGGTGTACGAGACAGGAGAAAGTCTATGAAGTCAGGGTCATTAAAATTCAAATCTACATTAGAGGAGTTCAGAGAGGTATCGTTCTGGTTAGAAAGGTCTTCTCTGATGGCCATGTTGCTTGCAAATGAGATCTGACTGGATCTTGGAAAAGTAGGTTGATGAAGGCTTAGATTTTGCTGTATGGTATTCTCCAAAGTTCCTGTTTCTCTTGCTCCTTCCCCATCATTGAGGTGAGAACTGTCCAATAAGTCATCTGCATTCATGTCCTGCAGAGAGAACAGTGGTGTCATAGCATGAAGATGGGTTCCAAAGTGGAGTTCTGGAGAGGTCTAATATTGCACATTTTTGTGTGTTCTGATGCAGCACATGCTGACTCAATACAAAATATGTGGAAGATTCTAAGCTAAAGTGATGTGACCATCCAGAATTTCTTTTTTTTTTTTTTTTTTTTTTTAGAAAATAAAGTGATATAAAAAAATTGCAAGATATTTATTTTAGATATATTTATTCATCATCTTGTAGTAGCCACTTCAGCCTGGATGGGACACTAGTACATTGCAGAGCAGCACGCACACACACTCACTCATTCACATCTAGGGGCAATTTAGCATAGCCTGTCCACCAAATGACATGTTTTTAGATGGTAGGAGTAAACCAGAGAAACCCATGCAGACACGCAGAGTATTTTCATTCTAAGGTTTTTAGACCTGTTGATTTATGTTGTGCTGTTTCACAGCAGTCACTTTTCTAGTAAATTTCCCCCTGATGCTAAAAGTATTTAAAAATTCAAAACATGAGGAAACACTGGATGACTTGAGAAACAAAGAAAAGGTGTTGTGGTTACCTGTGGTCCCAAGACAGCCAAAACATCTTGCCATTGCTGTTCTAGGTCCAGCACGGCCTCATGTTGAGGTAACGGAGGCGAGAAAAGAGACCTGTGGTGTTGCAGTGGGTCTTCATCAGCTCTCACTGGATCAAGATCCGCCAACTGAGAAATGCACGTATGGAAAAAAAAAAAAAAAAAAAAAAAAACACTCATACATCTGATAACACTGAACATCTTGATGACAACTGATTACGAATCACTGACTGTACTACAGATAATGAATTGTTAGAATATTTGAAAGAGGTTTTGGCCAAAGTCCAGCTGGGCAACTCACATATTGATCATGTCGTAGGTGGAAACCAGCCTCCACTAATTGCAGACATTCCTCAGTAGACAAAGAGTTATCCTCCTGTAAACCTGTGAACTGGTAGAATATAATAGAAGAAGGAAAATTTTGATTTCAGACAGATTGTGTGTGTGTGCTTCTTTGGAATGTAAGACAGCATCAAAAAGGGAAACAAATCAGTCAGACAGATGTTGAAAAGGGGTTCAAAGACCTATTAAAAACTCTACCAATATTATTTAAATAGAAACAAAAGAGAAAAGGCTAGCAGCTAACCATTTTTCCAATAATATGCTTTGTGATGAATAATTTATCCTCCTGTCAGCCATGTCAGAATGTTAACTAGACTGAAAATAGGGTCCCTACAAATTCTTAATAGCCTTGAAAATGTCTGATTCTGTTTTGTCTTCAAACCGTGCATAATTCTTTTAATAAATGACTACTGTTTTCTCTCAATTAGCATTAGCCTCTTCGTAAAGCATATAACAGGTGCCTTCTACGCGTTTCAAATGACTTCCTGCTTGTTAACACTAAATCATAAGGCCTGGCTGCCAAAGTTACAAGCTGTATTTATAGCAGGAGCCAAAAACAACAACGCTGTAGAGCACTGAAATGAAAGAACAAACAGACACACGGAATAATTTTACAGTGCATTCAGGATGTAGTCTTATAGAACCAGAATAGAAATGTATCTACTATTTTTTGTTTAACCCTCCCATTTATAATTTGAATTTGAAGAAATAAAATCAATTCAATTTAATTTTATTTGTATAGCGCTTTTAACATTTTGGACATTGTCACAAAGCAGCTTTACAGAAATAAATAGATTCAAATTAAATTAAACCAAAATAAATTGCAAATCCACAGCAGAAGGTTAGTCTAACCCGTCCTCTGTTTATGACTATGTACGTTGAATGGGGTGGAATGGCGTACAGATGTGAACGCTAACATATATCTTTTTAATTTAATTGTTAATGATAATGAACACAAATAGGAAGCTATGGAGCATAAAGTGTCTACTGGAAAGGTATTGCGTTAAGCACAGCAAGTAATCCATTACACATACTTTTACAAGAAAACTGTGAGTTCTTGTCATGTGAAACATAACCTCCAGTCAGCTGTAAACATTTCAGCTGACTCGGACCTATGTACTGCCCTCAGTTCTCTTAACAGAAGAGCTGTCCTCATAAAGCTATATTTGTGCACAATGTTTATTATCTTTCATGTTACTGTAATGTAAATTGTTTTAGCACCTCTGCATCCCCTTGCATGTCGGTCACTGGGTTATGAAATGGGTTTGCGTGCCGCCATCTGGCCACCATGAACTCATCCTCATCGTCTTCATTAAGCAGACTGAAGTATTGATTTTGTCCTTGAAGTAGCTGATCCTGGTGGGTACTTTGGTTGAGTTCTTGTTGCCATAGTGAAAATTCATCTGCTTCCTGTGGATACAAGATTTCAAGTTCAACACTGTATACTGATGCTCTGTCAAATGTCTTAATAGTGTTCATGGATCAGATTATTTACACTATATGGTCAATTTTTTTTTTGTGGACACCTGACCATCACACAAGAATACTAATAACTCTGGCTGGACAATTGTCCTGAGACAGTCAGAATTGTAACTTGTAACTTAACTACGGTGTGACTTATGGTGTCTATAAACCATTAATAAATGTCAAGTATAGCATGTTTGTCAGGAACTTAGATTCCCTAAACCATGGATTCTCAAACTTCTGTACAAATTTATTTTATGAACACAATCCTATTTACATATTAGGCTTGGTATTTAAATTCTGTATATTGTGGATTTGTATGTTATAGAGTTGTTTTTTTTACCTGAACTTTCAATTCAATTCAGTTTTATTTGTATAGCACTTTTAACAATGGACATGGTCACAAAGCAGCTTTACAGAAATAAATACATTCAGGATATAAATTGTAAATGTAGGAGTTTATCCCCAACGAGCAAGGCAGAGGTGACAGTGGCAAGGAAAAACTCCCTGAGATGATATGAGGGAGAAACCCTGAGAGGAACCTCACTCAAAAAAGGAACCCATCCTCATCTGGGTGACAACGGATAGTGCGATTATAAATAAATCCCTTCTAAATAAATCTCTTCTTTCCACCGGCAGAACACATCATGTCTATGTTGACATTATTTATAGACCTACATATTTTGAGTTATTGGGGTTTGGATTAAACCAATTCAAGTGACCAGTCGTTTATACAATACAGTCAATTACACTATAAGAAGTCAGAAATAAATATGATACCTCTAGTAATGGTGGATTGATTTCTATTACAGTAACAATTTTTTTTCTTTAAATGGCAGGCCCCCTGGCTATACTTCATGGACCCCTGGGGGTCTCCAAACCGCACTTTGAAAACCACTGTCTTAAACAATGGCAGTAACAACTTTGTTGTTTTGTTGTCTCCTAAACACCTACCTAGCTAGCTAACACTGCTACAGGGTTTTTTTTTAACAGTCTTTAATACTGTAACAGTTAGGTAGAAATTTCTACTTGTAACCAATTGGTAGGAGCCATTACAACCAGCCATTATCATTATCGTAATCATTACATTTCACTATGGAATTTTCTCATCAAGGTATTTAGTACCCCCTAGAACCATTGTTCACTGTTGGCTCACTTATTGTTAGCAAATCTAGTCAATCGGGGGCTTTTTTATTAAGCAATTTTATTATTCAAGCACTTATTTTTATATACTTACCCATGTGTTCTTTTACATATTTTAAAATGTAGCTACTGCCTATAAATAAACTTAACCTTTCTGGCCAGGACATAGTGAAAGTAACAGCTTGTCTGTGTCATTGGGGTAATATAATTAGATTTGAAAACCCCCTTCCCACTATGGATTAACCCAGTGAATCTGCAAGCCAGTAGACCACAACTGTTATCTTGGACAGACCTAAGTGCCAAATAAGTATAATTCAGATTCTTGTATGGGTGACTAAGTTTGAATTAGAAATAATGATTAGCAGTGTCTTTGCTATGTGTGAGACTTGAGGATTAGAGTATACTGAAGCTTTAGAGTTTCTTAATCATCAGCTGGTAAACAAGCATTGCAAAAGCGATTGTACATGCGCTGGTCCAAGTGATGCCTCCTTAGGTTACAAAACATCTCAGCATGGGGTCAAGCAAGCTGTGCTGCAAACAAACACAAGCTCTGATGCCAAACTGAATCCATACTTCAGGGTACAGGTCACAACTAGCCTGCCTAGTAAACCCAAGAACCAGTTTAAAGCCTGCAGTCAGACAAGGAGGGGGATTTTGGATATGAAGAGGAGGGGTAGCAAATGACTCAAATGAGCCTCCTCATATGTTCTGCTAGTGTAGAGTCTGTCCATTTTGTCAGTTCCGGTAGTCAGGAAACAGACTACAGTTATGGACAACAGAAGCAAATGAGTGTAAAAGACTGACATGGTTTTCATCCATAATTACGTATATAGCTGTAGGAAAACTATTAATGATAAGACAGGCTGCTAGGTTTACTATAAAAAGTGACATAAAAAGACAGCTTGTTGCACATATCATAACAACCAACAACTGTTTCTGTACTAGCTCAACAAGCATGTTCCTTAGTCCAAAAATAGATTGGTAGGTCATGTACAGGCAAGCCTGTCTGATCTGGACTGATAACTGTATAGATGTGACAATCACAGGACTTTTTGGAAGAACTCATAGACCTGAAATTCATATATCAGAATGAGAGCTTTAGTTTTTTTTCCTCTCAAATGTGTCTTGGTTGTTTTATGACACAAGCACGTGACACTAGCCAGTATGTAGACTGCCTTCTGTATGGTGTGCAGGTTGAGCCACTAGGGGTGCTATTATATGTAAGCATGTGTTTGTGATATCTTTGGCATTGAAAGTGAAAGACGGCAAAGATAAACGAGGCAAAATTCCCCCAGCTCTCCACATGAGGAGGGAGTGAAAGCAAAATTGTGATCTAAACTCCCCACCAGTAATTTGGGCTTAAAGCCAAATGCATGCTGCAACTTGGGCAGTGACTTGAGCCCCTTCAGTCTGGACACAGAGTTACTGTCTGTAACCACTGTCTGTCTCACACATATATTAACCTCAGAACTGTGGCTAAATATTCATGCAATTTGTGTAAACATTATATTACAATACTACCAAGAAATTTATCTAAATGAAAAAGAAATCTAAAAGAACTAAATTTTTTTTTTTAAAATTACATATACTGTATGTGCTTATGAAATATATATTTGCTAGCAGAAATCCATAAATATTCTATTGTACATTTTCGTGTGTGTGTGTTTCTTGTATGACTAACAGCACTTCTGAACACAAAGATCAGACCATCATTTCTGAATCCAGCTGTTGTGTAGCAGGGGAATATTTGACCTACACTGATGAGTTCATGCCAGCATTGTATCCATTGACTGCTGTTGCCTACGACTCTGTCCTACCGTAATAAATATTCATGTTTTTGTTCTGTATTGCTCAATAAGTCATTTATAGTTGCAGATCAGAAGGAGCCAGTGTTCATGTCTGTTCCTAGATTTTTTTTTTATTAAAAAAAAGGTCCAGCCAGTTACAATTCTCCATTTTATTTTTATGCTTATTGTATGTATTATTTTTATCTATTTTTGTTACGTCACACTTGTTGAGTGCACGTCAACAGTAAAGGTTATTGTGACAAAAGTATTCTCAATGAATCATCAAATAAATTAATTTATAAATAAAATAAATTTTTTAAATGACTTAAAATTAGCTACCTTTCTTTTGTAACCTGAGGGTCACAGGAAAATGATCAAAATACTTTCTGTTAATCCAGGCATGACAGGCATTTAGAGCATTTTGCTGGTACAGTACAAGCATAAATAACTGACAGGTGTATTTCTGGTTTTGAGTCTGAAATCTGAATGATTGGTGCCTTGTACTATCATTTTTTTTAAATCAGACTTTAAAAAGCAAAAATACACCATTTTGTAAACATCAATCTACAATATGCTACTTACCTCTTTAATGTCTTCACTATCCATTTCACTTCTTGAGAGTGGGGTCACCACCCCCAAACTTCCATCATCCATAACTGCATCATGCCCCAATTCTCCAGTCCCTCCACCTCCCATCCTCATGGTCAAACTTGCTGAGTCCTCCATGTCCACCAGCTCATCACCACCATCCCAGGAACCAGTTAGGCTAGGTATAGTCATCCCGCTGTTGTCAGACTCGCTGTGGACCAGCCAGGCCTCGAGATACGCTGTTGGAATGTGCAGGTGCTGCAGAGAGCGTACCCAGTTCAACAACCTGGGACTCGGGACAAAGGCCTCCACATCTGGGCTCTTCAGGTGGAGACCATATCCTTCTGGAGAGTTCTGGAAGTTGTTGGACTGTGTCTGGGTCAGATCTGGGCTTTGGATATTGATGTTATGTGGAGGAGAACGGTAAGGATCCACATCTACATGCATCCCAGCTAAACTGAGGACGATGGCCACCTGAATTAGGCCTTCAGTGAAGTACTTCTTCAGGGGTTGCATGGCCCTTTGAAAACACACAGTGGGGAGGGATCTTTTTCAGCAGTATGGTGGATGCAGTAGTGGATTTCAATAAGCAAACCTGTTTTTCAGAAAGTGAGGTGTCTCACAATGTCCTAAAATGAAGGAAAATATTATGATTTAAGTAACACACAAAGTTCGTTGTAAATGTCCTCTTTTCTTCCTGCTTTGACAACCAACACAGCAAGCTCAGATACAGTAAGCCCCTATGTGCACATACGATATATCATAAATGATCGGGACATACATTTCAAGATACTTATTTTGTTAACATATCTGCATACAATTTACAGACGTAAATGAATGATATATGGATAATACATATGTAGATTTTAAATAGGCCTAGATAAAGATACTGTTTACAGTCTCATTCATCTTCATTAATCGCTTTATCCTGCAGGGTTGCGGTGGATCTGGAGCCTATCCCAGGAACACTAGGCATGTGGCAGGAATACACCCTGAATGGGACGCCAGTCCATTTTGGCACTATATGCACAAACCCATTCACACACTCATTCATACCTAGGGGCAATTTAGAGTCACCAGTCTACCTGTTGGCATGTTTTTGGGAGGTGGAAGGAAACTGGAGGAAACCAACATGTACACAGGGAAAACATGGAAAACTCCTCAGAGGGGGTACCCCGAGCTTGGGATCAAATTGCGGACCCTGGAACCGTGACATGGCAATGCTCTCACCTTTAAACCGTTATACTGAATTGATTTAAATATGGTGCTAAACTATTTTTTTTTATTGAAATTCATCCTTCCTACAAAATATCATATAACCTACATGATAAATTTGTTGAACACATGGTATGGTTTGGGTTGATACATTCCATCTATTAAAAAAAAAAGATTATTTCGAATAATTTGGCGCATATGACGTAATGGACCTCCATATATGGTCATTAGAATATTTCCTTATGGGAATGCTTCCAGCTCGTGGCGTGTCTAGAATCTGCCAGAAAGATTTGACAGATGAAAGATAAAGCAGTGTTCTTGAACTTTGCAGTAAAATAACATGCCAAGGCCCGGGAAGAGGAGTTATTAAGACAGATGTCGTGTCCCGTTGACCTCCTCTTTGTTTATCTCCAGCGGCGGTTGAGTTTCAGCGCGTGACGTAACCTGAACGCTTCCCGGGAAATAAAGCTGGCAGTTTGGGCTTGGTGTGTCATTCAGTTACTCAACCCAAACTTTCCTTTCGTAACTTAGGAACGTGACAGGGTTTATTTGGGATGAGGAAAACAGTTGCAACATGTTTCTATGCATAGGATCTATACAGTGTCTATAGAACAGTGTGTTCAACAAAATTACTCGGAAATTAATGAGTGAAATGAAAAAGCGTTTAGTTTTTAAGCACTTAGAGCTACAACAATGCCGTGAGTAGGCTAGTCTGAAATCATGGTTCAACCTCTTCAGGAAAGCAAAATGTCCTTAATTGTTCCTGTGTCCACTGAAACGTCTTATTACAACTATTTTGAAACTTGACTTGAACTTTTCAGCTTTTCCACCCGTACTAAGTTTGTATTACGTGCGTCGCGCGCTGTGTAGGATCTTCCTACACTCTGAAAAGTATAAACTAACCGGAATCTCTACAAATAATAAATCTGCGCTTCTTACCTCGGCACAGGAGTTTCAGCTATGAGAAGTTAAGGCAGATTTTTCCTCTTCCTACCGGCGAGCTGGCTTTATTGTTGCGCTCTGTAACAGGGGGTGTGTATTTATGTGCTGAGTGGCTGCTCAGTAATCATCCCTCCCAGCTCCACGCCGTAACACAACAGTTACGTTTTTTCTCCCTGTTGGACAAGCCAGTGTTGCCTTTGTTTTACACAACCGGAAACAAACATGCATCGTTTAGATTTTTGGAAAAGAAAAAGAAAATCTGGTCCGATTAGCACTGCACCCACTTTTAACTACATTTGGCTGACTAAATTATAACAACCACTATTAAGCAATAACAACCCGTGACTGTTAGTCTGGATGGATTGTGTTATTGCTGTTCCTCATTTACAGTAAACTAGTGACAGTTGATTTATTTCTTTAAAATCTTTACCTTTACCAGCTATTTACATAATCATGATGATAACTTTTTATATTTAAGAGGGGGCAAGGTGGCTTAGTGGTTAGCACACTTGCATTACCCCTGTGGTTGAGGGTTCAATTTCCACCCCTGCCCTGTACATGCAGAGCCTGCATGCTCTCCTTGCCCCTCAGGGGCCCACTCCAGGTACCCTAGCTTCCTCCCCTAGTCCAAAGACACACACTGTAGGCTGATTGGCATCTCTAAATTGTGTGTGATTGTTCCCTGGGATGGGTTGGCACCCTGTCCAGGGTGCCCCTCACCCTGTGCCCCGAGCCCCCTGGGATGGGCTCCAGGGTCATTGCAACCCCATGTAGGATAGGTGGTACAGAAGATGGATGGATGGATTTAAGTAGGCTATAGGGTATGATTGTTACACTTGACCATACCACCTTGACCAAAAAAAAAAAAAAACTTACTTTGGCCTGCTACAAACTGGTGCAACTGATGACATTTTCATTTTCTCACTTTCATTAACCACTTTATCCTGATCAGGGTTGTGGTTTACCTGGAGCCTATCCCAGAAACGCTGGGCATGAAGCAGGAATACACCCAATTCACCTACTGACGTGTAACCACAGTTACATATGAGTTGTATTTCACCACTTTAAACCACCTCTGTGGGTGTGAATCACCTGTAAAACATATGCCATGATGTCCTGAGGAACTGACAACCTTAGGACAATCTAGAAAAGTGTTCAGAGATGACCGCCACACTCCCTGCTGCCACTGATCCCTGAGAAAGTGCACGGTGATGGCCAGGTAGCAGCCTCAGAGTCAAGCCTCAAAGTAATGCCCATCAGGAGGAGATTCTGCTTGTACAGTGGCATGTTATGGTCTCCTTCATGGACTCCTGCAAAGCCAATTGATTTATTTCCAAAACTGAGTAATACAATTTGCACTTTGCTGACTTCAGCCACAAGGTCAGCCTGAGTCATCTGGCCACCAGTGAATGGATGATGAGCAATCACTAGTAAAAAGCCATTTTTAGAGACCTGCATTTCAGATTGCTATTCTGCATAGGCTCATAAGGAGAGGCCTTAAGGGACTCTAGCACAAGCATCCCACATAGGGCTCTGGGGGAATCATGCAGGACGTAGGAGCCCCCTTTTTTCATGAAGATTGGAAAAAATTTTGTGAGACCCCAGAGAGATGCCATCCATGGTGTCGTGATTTGTGAAATGGCTACCACATATGCCTTCCTTATAAATGTGAACTTGCTGCTGTCTAGCAATTCCTGAAGTATTTTGGTAATTGGGCAATACAGCAGATCCAGTCAATGAAGTGCATACCATTTGGGGAACAGCTTTCACTTGAGGATATACAAGGCTGGTTGTACTAGAGGTTCTTGCATTCAGGAGTGTTTCTACATTTTGTAATCTATCCCATGGGAACTAATGCACAGGTGACCTCGCTGAGGGTGCCAAATCTCTCCATCCATTTGGGATAGCGGGGGAGGAAGACATCAGTACACCAGAGTCAGAGACAAAGGCGGAAAGGATTACAGTGGTGAGGCCATCCGCCCTGTCCCAGCATCCTGTCCAGCTTCTCCAGGGAGAAACCCCACACTGCACCACACTCCCTCCGATCCTCTAGCACTGCTCGACTGAGGCTTGAAATCTATTTATCATGTCCTGTAGTCAGCCCAGAATCCTCTCGATCTCTTTTCTGTACACTTAACACTTATGATTTGATGCTGTTAGTGAATGTAAACATCTATCCATCCATTCTCTGTACTGCTTATCCTGCACAGGGTTGCAGGGTAACCTGGAGTCTATCCCAGGGGACTTGGGGCACAAGGCAGGTGCACACACACTCACGCAATTTGGAAATGCTAATTAGCCTAACTGGACTGGGGAAAGAAACTGGAGTACCTGGAGGAAACCCCCAAGGCACAGGGAGAGCATGCAAACTCCATGCACACTGGGCAGAGGTAGTAATCAAACCCCCAACCCCAAAGGTGTGAGGCAACAGTGGTAACCACTAAGCCACCATGTCCCCCTAACGTAGCCATTTAAACCCTAAACCAGTGATTTTCAAATAGTGTAATATTAAATTACAAAGATACACTTGTGTGTGCCAGTCTTTATTAAAGCACGCAACATTTGCCAAGCACTGAGTTCACTCAACTACATCCATTAAAATACTGCTAAGTAAAAAATGCTCTTGTGATAACAGCGTCAGAAAAATTATAAACAAATCGAAGATATTCCTCAAATCGCTGGCCTCCATTAACCTGCAACTGCCGCCATTCTGGTTCTGTGACGGAGTGATACGGAATTAGATTGCAAGGGAATCGAGATCCAAAATGGCGGCGAATAGAGCACAGTTTGACTTCCGTTTAATTTTTTTAAATTCAAGAAACATGAACATTATACACTTACGTTTATCTGCAAATATTAAACATTCTACAGTTAAGTGTGTATAAACCAGTTATAAAACAGTCAAGGGCTTCCGTTTATCTCGCTAGCTTTCGTTCCGGGCACTTCCGTACTAAACGTCACCACACGCAGTGTAGTATCTATCAGAGCATACTATTTAGTAGTTTAGTGCGCAGGGTTGGATTTAGCCATTTTGGCGGATTTGCTCCACCCCCTGTATGAGTCAGAGGTTTTTACGAGCGCCCCAGTAGTGACAGCTCAAAGCTGTCCACGTCAACACTAAACACCACCATGGACTCCGTGGCTCTGGTAGGCTATCTGAGATTTTCTTTGTCATTCAGAAATATTTATGTTCAGTGTTATGGTGAAAGAACGCACCTGTTGATTAGCCTTTTGCCTTTTTTTCCCCTCAGAAGTGATCATGTTCGCATAGATTACAGCAACAGAACAGCATACATTGCTCTTGATGGGATTAAAAAGCTATCGTGCTAACAAGAGTGTTTTAAACGACTGTAGCTTATTATATGACACGGCTAGACATGTGAGGAGTTTATACCCGTCGAAAATGTGTGCTTTGAGAAATTAAATGCACGCAGTCCAACGAAAATGTGTGGATCAGACTGTAACAGATGTTACTTCTCTGAATATGGCACAGCAAGAAAAAAAAAAGGTATCAGTAATAACACTGGAGATATTACAGTATATATGTGCACATAATCAGTATTGTGCTCGAGGTGCAATGCAGTGTGTATGGTGTGCTGCTGTGCTTGATGAGCAGTTGTGTAAAGTTGTGCAGCAGTAGTGTGGAGTTGAAGTTGCGCTGTGTGCGCACTGCCTGGTGGGATGCGGCTGCCACGTCCTCTGTCATGGAGCGCCTCAGCACAGCAGTCTAATTCATTCCACAGGTGGATCTCTTCAGTGTTTCTTCAGAGCTGGGAAACGATTTTTCCTTACTCAGTTTTGTCCTTTTGCACTAGTTGGCAGTCAGAGGTTTAGCAAACAGGTCCATATCCATGCACCACCACCATGATTATTCTTCTTTCTTTCCTCCCTCACATCCAAACACAGCTATAACAATGGCCTTTAAGCTTGCTGACATTTGTCTTTAAAGTACTACTACTACTGTTAAATAGATAGATAGATAGATAGATAGATAGATAGATCTATCTAACTCTTCTAACGTCCAAAACATTCAGGTCTAAAAATATGTAATGTTGAAGACAAACATTGTAGAAAATATCATTTCTGAACATACAAAAATTCACACAGTTTAGGACTGTTGCAAGAGGTAAATAAATAAACAAAAAAATTAACATCTTCCCACTAAAAAAAAAAAAAACTAGTTAAAATAAGACTTTCAGCTGACTCTGGCAAAAAAAAAAACCTTTATATTTTTTTATTTTATTTTATTTTATTTTTTTTTAAAAATGATGTAGAACGTTAGTACAGATTTAGAACAGCAGATAGTCTAGAGAGCTGCAGAAGTTTGCGTTAATTTACACTAATACTATCAAGTTATTTGGAGGTGATTTCCAATTCATATTTTCCTAAAATATAAAAAAAAAGAGCCTTATATTTGACTGTCAGTGAAAGAGGACACTATGCATGAATAGGCTAAACGTGCATTTTTAGCCAAGCCCACGTGTAAGTGCATACACTTCCAAATGCGTTGTCTAATATTCATTAAACCATTTGGGAACGACGGACAGCTATCCCACGGTGGAGCCTCTTTCTTGCACTTTTTAGGTGCTCCTGAAAGTAACCTAATCGTGACATTGATTGAAACTCGTACAGTAACAGTGACCTACTCAGTTTTCCTGCAGCCATCTTTCGCCAACATCAGTCCTCCAGGCCCAAGTTCTGTGGTACACTCCGACTCTGGATCAGTGGCAGTCAGTGCATAACAGAACTTTGGTCTGGAGAGATTCTGCAAAATGGACGAGGAAGGAAAAAAAAGAAGCACTCTGGACCAGCAACACCTGCTTCCTTCTATAACCTAGTCTTCTTTTTAAACTTATTCATGTTTCTAACCCTGTACTGATTGCCATTTCCAGATAATATTTACTACAAAAGTGAAAAACCTATAGAAAGTTGTTTAATTAAGACGTTTTTGTACACAGGAGCCTTCGCTGTACACTGTTAAAGCAGTCTTCATCTTGGATAATGACGGAAACCGACTTCTTTCGAAGGTGAACCGCACATTTTTTCTGCTTATTGTACTTTATTCACAACTTTAGCTTTTTATGTTGAAGAAACCAGTTCATAACCAAAAACATATTAATTCTCATTCTGTAACTGAGCTCTGTTGCTGTCCTATTTCTGATGTTAGACCAAAGAAGAATGTATATGAACACACCCTTAAGCCTCACCTTAATGAGAATGATTGTCAGGTGTGAGGCTTAATCTTAATCACACCAGAAATACTCCACCCAATGAGCAACATTACTGTTAAAGACAAGGACAGGTCGAGAAAAGGAATAGGATTATTATTTGAATTGTTTTTAATTGGATTATTTTGTGCTGTGCATGTGTAAAACGTGATTTACAATGGACTGTTTTGTACTTTTAGTACTATGACACAGAGCTGTATCCCTCTATGAAGGAGCAGAAAAATTTCGAGAAGAACGTCTTCAACAAAACACATAAAGCAGACAGTAGGTTTTTCAGGTTTCTGTTTGTATTTGAGAATGTGTGTGAGTGAAAAGGGTAGTATTGACAGAATAAACCATCAGTTCAGGTTAAGAGCATAAAATATTGAGAGTGAGTAAATACTGATGCAGTAAGCTTTTCCTGGATAGTGTTTAAAATGGCAATTTAAATATTTCAGTATAAAATCTTTTTTTTTTGGGTATAATTTTCCTAACACTGTACCTTATAATATAATAAACATCATGTCAACTTACTTCACCAGCTTTTCTTCAGGTGTGATGTTATAACATGAAAGGGCAAGACCATTTTAACATTCAAGGTTCCTTGGATGGTCCTAAGTAGAACCTTTAAGGTTTTCCCCAGAGGGACAAAGGGAATGTCTCATAGACACTTAAAGAGTTCAATTCTGATGTTATATGCTGCACTGTCCCTAACTAAAACCTTTACAATGTTAGACGGTTTCTTTTAGTTTACTGCTTAACCCCACGAACCGTATGAGCTTTATTTGAAATTTTCTTACATTTCTACAGATTTATTTATTCATATGGTTTGCAAAATGTCTACAACATCTACAAACATAGTCTCATTGTCATTAGAAACCACATAGTGTCCCTTTCACACCTGTATCTCAGATTACAACTTAACAACAAGGCAGGGACAACAGTATTTCATCCGCTCTCAGCTGTTTCTGTCTGGGTTATGAATGAAACCCACATACAATAGAAAGCTCCCCTCTGGCCCATGGGTTGATACTGTGGGATATTGTACTGCTAACCCACTCTCTTGTTCCCACCCTTTTTTTAGACCCTTATGTCATGGTTAGAATGCGTGACCCACATGTATACTACTCCTTTTTTCCTAAAAGAAATGAAACTGAATAGTGACTCACTGACACTGTTTCTGGGGGTTGTTACTTATCAAGTTTGTAACCTTTATTTTATGACAGTCCCCAGGCAAGGTGTGTGTGTGTGTGAGAGAGAGAGAGTGTGTGAGTGTAAGCGGTCTCAAATTGTCCTGTGGAATTATCAAATGTTATTGAATAACAGCCAGAGTTCTTTCCTCCTTACGACCTTTCAGATGAAATAGCCTTCCTGGAGGGCATGACTATAGTGTACAAGAGCAGCATAGACCTGTTCTTCTATGTGGTGGGCAGTGCACAGGAGAATGAGGTGAGCCTTTCTATACAACACGAGTACTCTTTATGTTACCTGGATGAAGTGTTCATCATAATGGATCTTCTAGGTCAAATACATTTGCCCTTTTTTTCTGGGAAGAACTTCGGATTATACCACTGTGTTAAATATGATCCATGTAGCAGTTATAACAGACCTAACGAATCCTTGCCTTTAATATACACTACTAATCAAGATTCAATAGATAAGTCAAACGATGAATCTGAGAAATTCTAACGTATATATGTCTGCCTCTCATTTTCCATAGCTGATGTTGATGGCGGTGTTGAACTGTTTGTTTGAGTCTCTCAATCAGATCTTGAGGTTTGTAAACACAAAAAAAATCACACAATTCACTTCAAATATATAGTTGTATCCAAAACTCCTAAGCCTTAGTCTACCACAAAGAACTGTTTGTATTTATGAAAACTGTTACAGTTAGGACGTTCACGTCATGCCAAGCCTCTAATTTACTACTAAATTACTAAACTACAAAGCCAAGCTCATAATTACCAGTTTGGAACTCAGAAATTTCTGAATCCTCCAACTTGACAATGTGTGATATACATTAGGGGCAGAGAGGAAGATAATGCCAGGGTTAAACATATAAACACCTATCTAGAGCTTCCTTATGCTTTTCTAGCATTGACCCCTTAACAAAAAGTATACTTAGCTTTGAAAGATGTTAATGTGGTGTGTGCATTTCTACAAAAACAAACAGTCTGAATTGAATCTCTCAGCTCTTACTTAAAATAACTCCAACATGATGTTATAAAAAAAAAAACAGATGAATAGTTTATAATAACATATTCAGATATATTCCAATTTTTCATGACGATTTCTCAAACAGCTCAAAAAAAGGCCTGATGTCTTACCTTAAATAATAAATAATTTTATTATTATATACTAAATACCATTTGAGAATTAGGCTCTGCTTTGTTTTTAATAACAGATTAAATAAAAACTGGCACTCGGACCCTCATTCCTTCTTGTTCAATTTACTAAAACATCATTCATTCAGGATTCATTCATTCAGGATCTAAAAATGTATAAAATAAATAAGTCTACCCTCTCATTTAGGAAAAATGTGGAGAAAAGATGTCTGCTGGATAATCTGGATGGAGTGTTTCTGGTGGTGGATGAGATCATAGATGGAGGGTGAGAAATTTAATGTATGAATACAGACAGCATACTAGGGCATGAAACTATTGTTTATTTGTTTATTCATAAATGTAAAATTGAAATTTTCAGTACAGATACTGGAGAAGTTTGCAATATGCAAATAAGTCATAAGTTTTTTGTGTTCTGTGAGCATCTGAGAACAATCTCAGATCAGGTTTCTGTGGGGTTGTAGTAAATCCTGGCGTTGGTGCAATAAAAAGAAATGAATACTAAATACAGTGACATCACACACAGACACACATGTTTGTTGTAATGTATTGTAAGTCACTATCACTATTGAAATATGTAGCAGTATAATCATGGTATACACGGTACACAATCACTAAGAGACAGTTATTCAGCAAGTTCTTTTCTCATACATGGCTGATTCCTTGCTGGTCTTGGTTGACAGGGTGATCCTGGAGAGCGACCCGCAGCAGGTAGTCGAGAAGGTCAACTACAGGGTAAGAGCACTAACACGGTGAGGAAAGTAAACACATTTAACGAGCAAAAGTCAACCTGGCCGCTGCAGGCTCTACAGAGCAGACAAATCATACTGAGCTCGTGCTGTCTGCTTCTATTTGGTGAATCTGTTTTTTACAAGGTGGACTTCTTGGTCCGGGGGTCTTCATGGGATTTAGGTTTGTAGTTATTTGTTCAGCTCTTGTTGAAGGGAATGTGGCAGACTGGTGACAAAGTGATAGTGCTGCATGCCTTTTAGGCTACACTGATTATCTCCTTACTTGTATTATTAATACATTAAATAATATATAGTGCTGTAATCCATGTTGTATGCACACAAACACACTGTTTCACATGGTGATACATATACTCCTCTACCTTGTCAGTGTGTGTCAGAGCAAGCCTTTGGCTTTATCCTGTTCGATTACATCACGAGTAACATGGAGGGCCAGGCACAGAAGAGCCAGCCTTTCTAACTCGTACAGAAAAGACCCTCTTCCTCTCCACCTCCTTCTCACAGTAAAGAGAGAGGAATGGAGAAAACAGGAGGGGGAGGGAGAGATGATATAGGCAGGTAACTGCATGGAATGGAAAAGTGTGTTCTCTTTCTGAAGCAGGAACAAAACTTCACAGCAGTGTGTAGGGCCTAGCATGTAGTAGGGGTGTAACGATACACTCCGGTCACGATTCGATTCAATTCACAATACTGCATTCACAATTTGATTCGATTCTCAGTAGATTTGAACAAAGTATTTCTATATAATAAACAATGCAAAATAATGTGCGTTTGTCTGTATAAAACTAAATAAATAAATTGCCAGGAACAGAGGTTTAATATTGTAAACAAAATGTACTAGAGGTTCACCAGATCTTAAAAAAAGTTCTCTCAAAAAAATTTTGATTAAATAAACAAAGTGTCTGTCCTGAGGACTTGAACAACTGAAACTGAGCTCCGTAGCAGGAATAGAGCTGCAAAGACGGCTAAAATGCCCCATTTCCGCTGCCGTAGATGACAGAGGTGCGGGGATGGTGTTGTTTGAAAGTACTGAAAAGCTCTTTTTAAACGTTATAATGTGGTCGTGTAACCGTATAACATATAATGCGTGTTGGTCATTGCATTCTGGAGCTATCAGACTATCGGTGACTTAACAATTTCAGACAATTCCCATCTTGGTAATGGGTAGTCTTGGTAAACTCGCAGGCTTGCCTCGAAAGAACATAATCATGTGACCAGCATGCTCGCTACAGCTCTCTCTCTCTGTGGGTTGCGCAGATTGAGACCTCTGGTGTTCAAACAGTGCAATTGCATTAAATGCATAATTAACAGAATGTTGATGTTGTGCATTTCTGTGATGCACACGTCACATACATCGTGTCACGATGTATTGTTACACCCCTAGCATGTAGTGATGTATACATTTTTGCAAACTTACCTTGACCCAGTCAAATCGCTCATATGTAATTGCCTCAGATTAACTATTGGTGCCTAATAGTTCTCGGTAGTCACTGTTGGTCTGTATGGCATGGTCTTTATTTTATTTTAATAACTCTTTGTCGTGCTTTTGCTTGGATTTCCTCTTTGGTTTCTTACAAGTTTGATCATGTATATGTATAAATTTGCATATGGGTAAAAGATAATGTTTTTTTTTTGCATCTGGAGCCCGTTCATTTCACATTCTCCTCTTTCTTCAGTTTTCTCATAAATGTGTTAACAGGGTGAAATTATACATTAAAAGAAAAATCCACCCAAATCCAATGACTTGCATATTAATCTTTATAATTAACATGTAATCCTCAGTAGTGTGAACAATTATTTGTAATGAAATTATGATATTTTTGGTTTAAACAATTAAACGTTCATAGATATCTTAGTTCATTTAATGGTTTCCATTGCCCACAATGCTATTCAACTACTTACTGATAGCAGTGCCAGTGGGATTTAGCCCTGACTTCATCTCTACCTAGAGAGTGATGCAGCAGCACTTTAGTCCTTTACTATGTCCAGCTTTTTCACCTCCTCGTCTGAACACTCAAATAAACTTCCAGAGCTTCAACTTTCATGCTAATACCACCGTCAGCAACATTGTGCCTGTCAACTTGCAGACTGCTGACAAGCCTATTCGAGTCTCTGCCGTAACTCAGTGCAACTGCATCATGTAGCTGCGTTGTTCTTCATCCTTGAGTCCAACGTTTGCTGTCTCCATTACTTCTACATTGGATTTAATGTGACATTGAACGTCACTGAAAAAAAGATGCTCTTGCTCTTTTGTTTTTAAGATCTGATCGTTATCCCTTATGTGTAAGATCATTGATTTCTTTTCTTGTATTAAATGCTGTTGTAACTGTGCTAGCTGTGATATAAGACTGGCAGAAGACCAGTAACTCCTCACAGAAATTACAACAGTACAGCAAAGTCACTGCACACATCACAAATATTTCATTAAAAACATAAAATATTTCAGGGTGGAGTTTTCCTTTAAGTTAACCTTTAAGTCCAAATTAGTAACAGTCCAAATTACAGTTCTAACTTGCAAAGAAGACATACAAGGTCACAAAGAATACAAATTAATCTCATTTTAAAACGATATGTCTACTGGTTTGAACAAACTTTTTGCCATTGACCTACACTTGCTGCCTGTGTATTGTGTGTATGAATGTGTTTCTCTCAGTATCTCAGTCTTGGCTTCTCTTTCAGACTGATGACAACCCTCTATCAGAACACAGTGTGGCTCAGGTGAGACAAATGCACACATACACTCATGCATAAGCTCTTTTGTTACATGCCCAGCAAACCATCAGACATGTAACATTGAATTGCTGGCGATGGAATGTTTCTGAATCAAATATTACTGATTTGCTTAGAAAACTAAAGTGTTTGTGCAGTCTTTAGACAAATCACCTATCCGTTTTCTAAAATCTCCAACTAAATCGTAACCCACCCATTGCTTTATTGGGCTGTGTCCCTTACACATTGCAGCTGACTACTACTTTTTAACAATTAAAAAGATTAACTTAGTCTCTACTGGTGCATGTTGCCACTTTGTACTAACCTTGCTCTAAAACCATAATTTATGCAGCATATCACTGAGAAACTGGCTATCACCACTAATGTAAGTGTATTTATGCTAAAGCATACACCCGCACCATATACACATGTACATGCACACAGCATGGCTTGGATCAATCTTTTTTTTCCCACATTTTTAGTAAAGAATATTAAGTTTAGTAGGATACAAATCAAGACTCCACATAGACACCTGGAGTTTAATCATTCAAGTTTTCCAGCAAAACACATTTGCTTACAGCTTAAATTGTTTTGTTTTTTTTGTCTCTGAGCGGACATTGAGATCCGATTGTAAGATCTCAGCACAGAAATTTAATCATAGAATGCTTGAATGTTTGAGTAATAGTCGGTTTATATCTCAATCTGATGTATATACTGCAAATGTGCTCACATTTACTGGAGGTGCTGTGCAGAACACTGTTCTACAGTGTCAGGGGTCATGCTGTTGTTTAATGGCGGTCTCCAGGCGCCCCCTGGTGGCGAACACATTGCATGCCTGTTTGTTCGGTTATCACATGATGGATTATTTTAATTTGTCCCGTCATCTTTATAGTTCGTCATTATCCGTATTTCTCGTTGCATCATCTTTATTCTAGTATCATTTTTTAAAACTGCAATCTAAAAAAAATTAATACAATGGATTTCCTGAATAAATATAAGCTAAAACATTGGAGTCAAAAATATTCACACACTGATCTTCATCGTGTAATTACACATGCACTGTATGTACCCATAAAGTAATATCTGTCTTTTTTTTTTTTTCCCAGGTGTTACAGACTGCAAAAGAACAGATCAAGTGGTCAATACTGAAATAATCTTCTTCACAGTGAGCGGATCTGTAAATGATCTGAAGTGATTTGGGAAATATTGTAGCCATTCAGCTTTATTTTTTATGAAATCCACTAGGCTAATTAATTATGATACTAGCTGTAGGTTCAGCTGTTTTTATTATTAAGCCATTCAGGCTTGAATGCTTTATTAAACAGGTTATACTGTGCATAAAACTAAGAAGAAGGGTAATTTTCCACACGTTTTGAGTTTGATGGCCGTTATCCAAGAGGTTCCTTGTATTTAGTGATGTGGACGGTAAGGATCAACCTGATTTGCACTGAATATTTTCAGCATGTGCACCAGATACTAGACATTTTTGTTGAAAGTGTTCAAAAAAAAATTGTTTGTCTGATTCAATTTTGTATTTATTATTTTAAGACTAAATATGCGATAACAATTGTAGCACACTTCTGACAGTTGTAGCCAAAAACATTTGGTGTATTATTTGTTATTTGAAACTTTTATCAGTGCAGCCTTATTTATGCACTACAAATCTTCATTTCTAGATCTGATGTTACATTGGGCCTGTTATCATGCCCTTCACCATCCAAATACTATTTTTGACTAAAACCTAAGTCTTGTTCAGAAGCCAAAGAGTAAATATAAAGGCAAATTTGTATGTTACTGAAGAAATATAAGAACGTTATATTAACTATTAGCCACTTTTATTTAAGCTATTTCTAACGAAAACTTTAATAAGACAGTGTATTTTCTGACCTGTAGCCCTGCTGCAGGTAACAGAGTTACATTTTATCATGACTTGAGTAATCCCTACTTGTTTTTATTTTGGTAGGAATGGTCTAATGAGTGATCTTTTATTTCAGAAACACTTAACCGGATCTGGAAATTGTCTCTGGATGTTAATAAATCTCA
The DNA here is from genome assembly GCA_037576675.1 of Pangasius sanitwongsei. NCBI lineage: Eukaryota > Metazoa > Chordata > Actinopteri > Siluriformes > Pangasiidae > Pangasius > Pangasius sanitwongsei. Next base: position 8,658,269 of record CM075015.1, on the reverse strand, counting down.
TTTTGATAAGACAGTCTGTCTTCCGGCTCCTTTTCTTGACTAGACCCTGACTCGCGGTGGTGGGAGGAGATTCGGGAAGGAACTGACCAATTACCTTTGCGCCAGCATGCGTGCTCCGTATATATTAATATTGATGATGTAGGGGGCGTGTCTAGCGCTGTCATTGGACGCCTAGGATTCCTGTGATTGACGCTGCTGCACCGCCCATATTTTTGGACCAATAGAGTGTTTAAGCAAAGCTGATTGGCTTCATCCAATCCCGCCTCTGAGGAGCCCATTCATTACCACACAGCGGGTTTTACTACAGGTTTTAGTTTTATCGAGTTAATACTAAAGTTAAATTAATACTAAACTTTAAGACTTCGTTAGCAGAGGACAAATCAGACACAATTAACCGGGCATATGAAAATGTGCTGAAGAAATATCTAACTTCTAAAGTGCGCTGAATTTGGGTTTTATTTTACACATTACTTTGTAGATATTAATGCATTCATCATCAAGCTGCAATTATTTGACTACGAAATTTTTAGATTTTATTAATTATTAAACAACAAAGATATGAAACGTTAAAAAAAGTAAATGAATCCTGAGCATCGTTTCTCTCCATTTACACCTCCAAAATATTTATTTAATTATTTAATTATTTATTTAAATGTATTTATTTATTCTCACTGTAGATTTAAATGATGAGTATTTTGAAACTAATTGAAGTGATTTGAAAATAATAGAGGCGACTGCAAGCATAAGAATAAAGTTTGTAACTTTATATATATATATATATATATATATATATATATATATATATATATATATATATAGCTAGACACACAGATCTATGGTGTCTGGAGTGTGGGGTGTTGTGGGCTG
>CM075015.1:8628666-8654800 GCA_037576675.1 Pangasius sanitwongsei | reverse complement strand
GGAGGTAATAAATGAGGATATGAAGCTAGTGGGTGCAAGTGTTGAGGATGCAGAAGATAGGGATAGGTGGAGAGTGACGATTCACTGTGGAGACCCCTGAAGGGAAAAGCCGAAAGAAGAAGAGTATGTATCTTTTCCTCTGGGAAGATGCATGTGGTGTACCTTTAGCTAGCTTTTAGAGTAAAACTTTAAAGCTGGTCCTTAAGGTCCAATTATGTAGCGACAATAATTTTTTTAAATGTGAAAAGATACATACAAAAGATGCACCATTTCTCAAAGTGTACACTTATTCATTTGGGACAGGCTTTTATATCTAATGCGACTTACAAGCAAATAAAAGCCTGCAGCATGAGCACAGAGCTGAGTAGTTGGGGTTACACAGTGGCTCTGTGGCAGTGCTCCCATCTCTCCAGTCACTAACACTGAACCTTCACCTCAGAGCTATATGCTCTTAATAGATGTTATATAACGACTTACACTTGGAACAGTGGTCTATGTTGTCTCTCTTCCATATGGCATGACAAGAATAAAATCATGTCATGTTGTGTCACAGAGTCAGCTGGTGAATGGCAAGACCTTTGAACTAATCCTCATTTTTCAATTTATTGTACGTCGCTGACGTGCGCGCACGCGCTTGGGTATGTGTGTGTGTGTGTGTGTGTGTGTTTCTTTAGTCTCATAACGAAATGCATGTTTCGAAAAGAGGAAAATACAAGATTTGTGAAAAACATCAACAACAAAAAAGAAGTAGATACATTTTTTGTGCATTTTTAAGTTTTTTTTGTACATTTTTAAGATTTAATAAAATGTGCATTTCTGTACGATCACTGTGTGCAATTTCTGACAATTCATAAACAAATCAATAAACAGCACTAATCCCAAAGTACCAATAGGTGTCAATTACTTTTTCTTCCTTCATCGCAATTAAATACCACTTTACGCCCTATAAATCCATAACACGATCAGTCAGGACTGAGTCTGTGCATATATACGGAGTGAAGAGAACAGGGAGTGTGTGATTGGCTGGAAACTGGTTAATAGGTCCACTCTTATTGGTGAATAAGATGACATTGATGGATGGGTCCCTTAACGATTGGTTTTTCATGAAATGACGTGTCAGTGAGATGGGCAAGGCTAAATTTTCGGGGGTGTGGCAAACGTAATGTGAGCTGTCAATCAACCGGACCTTTCACACAAAGGACTTCTGGAGAATTCTTGGCTGTAGTGGAAGAAAGTTTGATACAACTTTGCAGCAATAATAAAAACTAGACTCAATTCTATATGGTGGTGTTTTTATGTATTTATGAATTAGCTTAGAGAATTAAATGAACTGATTAAAAAAAATCACTGTAAATTGTTTACACTGAACCTTGCTGGAGCAAGAGAGATATTTCACTAGGCTAGTGGTACCATATGGACGCTATATTTCCAATTTCTTTAGATATAACTATGCAAAACATACATCTCTCTAATTAAATAGTCTGCAGTAAAGATCATTTCACATAACATCGGAGATTTTAATGATCCATAGCTTTTCGGGGTGGTTCATATTACATTATATATGGAAAATTCTGTAGAAGCTGCAAGAGTTAGAAATGAACATTAAGTGACATGTCTGAGCTCGTTGCTTCTTTAAATTATTCCATCCGTGAAGCCAGGCGCTTTCCGTATGGAGCTCCTGCGCTCACAGAGGAGCGCTCTGTCCACGCCAGCGCCATTTTCTCGCCTGCTTCTTGTCAAAAGCAAAGGGCGCCTGGCAGCCTCGCGGCTCGCGCACAGGCCCCGACAAGCACATGGCGCGCGAGGGCCTCTCCGCCAGCCTCGCGTGCCACACGGTCATTTCAAATAAACACGCGGGCGCGCTTGGCACTGCTCGCGCCGCCGTCTGCCCAAACACAGCGCGGGAAATAAATGGCACAGCCATCCTAAACAAATAAGCTCGAGCGCAACTGTAGGCCTCGAGCTCAGCACAGTTTAGCAGCGAAGGAGCGGGGGAAAAGAGGACGATTTATCCTCGCGCAGAGTAAACATGGCGACAGGTCCCTGAAAATAACGTGAAGGTGGAGTGCCGAGATTTTACATAATATATCGAGAACAGGAAAGTAATCAGGGCCGAGCGGAGCTGAAGTCGTTTGGGGGAAATAAATGATTCCAGCACGAAATGGTGATTTAAAAAAAAGAAAAAAGAAAAAAAAAACTCGCAAGCGGCCTCTAAAATCTATAGTCTGGTCTGACCTGAGTCTCTGCGAATTCGGGTTGAAAGACTCCAGCGAGTTGTTTGGGGAATGGAGCGATACACACAGAACAAATAAAATAAAATGAAATGAAATAAAATAAAATAAAATAAAATGCATTTTATTTTTTTTCTCATTAACATGTGTATGATAAATACAGCACAGTAAATAAAACTGCATAACGATGATAAAGTTATTAAAGTGTGCGCATTAGTTTTTTTTGCATAGGCCTATTATTATTATTATTATTAGTAGTAGTAGTAGTAGTAGTAGTAGTATTACTACTACTACTACTACTACTACTTATCACAATAGCACTAATAACATTAACAACAACATTATTACTACTATTATTACTACTACTGTTTTATTATTATTATTATTATTATTATTATTATTATTATTATTATTATGGTAGTAGTAGTATTGTTGTTACTCTTATTAGCACTGAAAATTAACAAAAAACAAAACAAAAACCCGAGTCTTTCAGTGTAAAAATATTGAAAGATTCAAATTTCCTACGATTGTAGTCCTACATTTTATTTGCTTATTATTCTTAGTAATAATTACTAATAATATTATCACTAAGGTTTATTACTGTAGTTACGTTATAGCTACTCAATTAACATATTTGAATTAAATGCATTTTAAATGAACGGGTAACAACACACTGGCTTTATTTATTGCATGATTCAATTTAGATTTTTGCAATTTATATTTTTAGAATTCATTATATTTCAGACTTTGGCAGGAAATAAATCTACAGCATCGCCTTGCCGTGGCAGTGGACTACAGCTTACTGCAGAGACACAACACTGAGAGTGCTGCACAGGCCCAGTGGAAGAACTGGCCATAGCTTAATATGACCAGCAGAGGGCGAGCGAGTATTAACATGGAGTTAAAGATATCCCATGTGTAAGAGCCATAACCCAGATTACAAAGATTTACTGCATTTTACATATACCAGTGTTTGCAATGCTGATCTTGAACTACAAATTCTAATATTTTCCCATAATCTAGTTTTAAATAAAAAGTTAGTGGGGTCAGGTGTGTTTGGTGCAAATGACTCCAGGACCAAGATTTAGAAACACTAGCCTAAATTATGCTAATATTGTATATACACTTATACTGTATATTGTTTGTTATTCTTGATTAAAATAATTTTTTTGGAAGAAAGCACAAGACTACAGTTTCTAGTATCATGGAACCCTAAGACCTTGGAGCAGATCTGCAGTAAAAGGATTAATCTGATTTCACTACACTGATTGGTAAAAATGTGAGAGCATCACTTCTCACTATACTGAATAGAAGTTTGCAAATAATTCAGTCTTATATCATGTAACACTTAAAAAAAAAAGCATTAAACTGTAAATTTAAAATGTATCTAATATAATGTGTATAATGACTAACTGCTGTTATCATGTACACAAGAAATATAACATAAATTTTAAATCTCTGCATGATTATATATGTAATTAAGCTGCAAACAATTTATCTGAAGCTTAAATGTATATGCAAACACCACAAATACTGTATATCAGCCTTATATCATGTGACAGTATGTTTTAATAAACTTCAAAATGTCTATATTTTAAATTTGCCTAATATTTTTTTTATAATGATTAACTGTCGATATCATTCACATAGCAAAAGTAACATAAATGTTAAAAATCTGCCTGATTAAATATACAATTAAGCTACAAACCCTTTATCTGAAGCTTGAGATTCATGTATATGCAAATTCTCACTCTCTCTCTCTCTCTCTCTCTCTCTCTCTCTCCCTCCCTCTGGGTGGTGAAAGACTCGATTGGTTGTTTCAGCGTTGTCACACAAGAGGTGGAGCTTGTGCCTGGACTTGTCCCTTTTGGGCTGTAATTGAGGCAGACAGGATGGCATGCGTGGGTGTGATAGGGCGATTGTGCCACAAAAAGTGAGACTGACAGTAGTGACAGCTCCATTCATTGGCTGTTAGAGTCTAGTCAGCATTAAGGGCATTCAGGGCCACTGGCTGCCTCTGTTGTTGGCCTATGCAGTCAGCGCCTGGTGAGTAAGCATTCAATGAATAGGCCGCAGAGTGACCCTCTATAGTGCAAAGTGTTGGGGAAATATCTGTGTCAGGACTGAATCTAATCTCTAATGGCAATCTTAAACTGTGGGCCAAACACACACACACACACACAGACGCGCGCGCACACACACACAAAGCATGTCACACTAGCAAATATTTTTCCTTTTGACTACTTTTTCGTTTTGACTACTAAACCATACAACTTTCTTTTCCCATAAAACTAAACACACACACTAAATACCACACTATGCCTTTACATCAGTATTATGTAACACTGGTCATATTTATGTTAAGTAAATGCTTGAGGTGGCCGTTTTTGCTTACCCATTCTATCTGTTACATTTCTGCAATCAAAGCCTTAAAAATTAAGCCTCCACTTCCCATATCCGCTCCTGAGTGTTGCTGAAAGTGTTGTATTTGGCTAATGCTTATTATTATAATAATAAACCCACAATTATCACACACTTTGACAATGGGAACCACACCTGCTGTATTGAACACGGCTGAATTTCTTTAAAAATGTAAGTTATCAGAATGAACAGTTCTATCTTTTTAGTCTTTTGGTATATATACAGTGCCTCCAAAAAGCATTCACTCCTAATGATTATTTCTCTTTTTGCTGTATTGCAACAAAGTGTATGAAGTGACTGTCTACAGAAATGAAATGAAATAAAATATTTGGATGTCCTCAGAATTATTTAAAAAAATAAATAAATAAAAAGATTAAAAACTGCTTAATTGATAAGTATTCATCCCTCTTTCTTTTAGCAATATAAATTAGGACTAGAATATCTCTAACTTTGGGAGGTCTCACAGCCAAAATGGCAAATCAGATTAGTCATGCTGTCATGTAGACCAAGGAACTGCCAGGAAGCTTCGAGATGAAGTTGTTAAGGAGGAAAAAAGCTGGAAAAGGTTTATAAAACATCGGCAAAGCTTTAAACCTTCTTAGGAGCACTGTGAAAGTGGAAAAATTATGACACAACCCAGATACTACCAAGAGCAGGCCAAACTGAGTCCTCAGGCAAGAAGGGCAACTGTCAGAGAAGAGTCCAGCTACAACACTGAAGGGGATACAGAGCTCACTGGTTGAAATAAGAGAGCCTGTGCAGACTTCAAACATATCATCAGCTCTCCACAGACCCTGCCTCTATGGGAGCGTGGCCAGAAGGGAGCCACTGCTGAGACAGGCCATTCTAGAAAATCTGAGGGCGTTTGTAGGAAAGATTTTGTGGTCTGATAAAACTAAAGTTGAGCCATTTGGTCTAAAGGCAAATCATAATGTTTGGTGCAAACCAAATACAGTCCAACAGTCAGGTAACACCATTCCTGAGATCAAGCATGTTGGTGGTATCCTCATGCTCTAGGGTTGCTTTTCAGCAGGAGGAACTGGAAAGCTTGCTTCCATTCCAGGCAACACTGATGGGGCCAAATACAGTATAAGCAAATTGTTGAGGAGAACCTGTTCCAGTCAGCCAGACATCTACATTTAAGGTGAAAATATTTGCTCCAACAGGACAACGAGTTGAAGCACAGGCCAAAAGCTACGAAGGAAGGAATTGAAAAAAAAGTTTGTGTTTTGGAATGGCTGAGTCAAAGCCCAGACTTCCAATCCAAGTGAAAATCTGTGGCATGACCTTAAAATTGCTGTCCAACAGCGTTCTCCATCTAATCTGGCTAATTTGGCAATTGGAGAAAATTTGCATTTCGGAATGAGAAAAGGCCAAAATCAAAATGTGCAAAGCTCATAGACACAAGTGCAAGACAACTCAAATCTGCAATTGCTGCAGAAGGACAGTTTTTAGATTTTGCAATTTTCAGACAATTCTGAGGACATCTTAATACTTTGTATAATTTTCTTTCTGTAGAGAGTCACTCCAGAAGGAGCAGGAAAATACTGATATGCTTAAATGTAATGTTGCAATACAGCAAAAAGAAAAACAATTATTAATGGGGTGTATACATTCTAGAGGCAATGTAGTTAGTTTGTTCAAGTTCATTCAAGTCTTGTTGACTCTTATAGTGTCTATTAAAGGTTTAGTCTATAAATTCACTAGATTATAGCCTATAGCATAAGTCAAGCTATGATAGCCTCTCATCTTAATTTTATTTGAGGCTATGTTGTTATTAATGTTGTCTTCCTCCTCCAAAATCTGTGGTCACTAGACACTCCCACTCAAATATGTCTGTAAAAACTATACTACATAACCTGTCTGTCTCACAAAAGTATTTACCTTGCTGTATGAAACATGAATATAAGTATAAAGCTGTTAACTTTTAATATTAGCTCTTTAAAAAAAGTGGCAGTCTTAGCAGTGAGCATCTGAAAGGACAAAAAATGATTCTAATTATTTGGATCACTTTCAAATAGTGTGGTATGGACATCCTTCAGGCAAGGTAGAATGAATAACAATTTGAACGCCATTAAGGCAGAACCATGAGCCAATTCAAAGAAATGTCCTCAAGTGAAAAAGCAGCAAAAGCAGTCAGGGAAAGTAGCTAATAAAGTAAATCTGTCATGCTCAGCAAATCACTTAATAAGGCACATAATCATATGGAGGGGTTGAGACCTGGGATGATAGTAAATCAATTGGCAGACGGTGCTTCCTCGAGCGGGCTGCCGCTCTTAAGCTCTGAGTTATGACTTGCAGGGGTGCCCCAGGTCTCGATACTTGGCCCATTCGCACTGCTCACTGTCCAAACTTTCCCCCCATGATTCAATTAATTCTTACCCCAGTGGATCTGACAGGTAGTGTGTTACTTAGCACTTCTCTAGCTGGGCTTTGGTGGTGATTAAGGGTGATAGAGGAGGATCAATGGGGAGAGTGCAGGAATGGCAGACAATGGCTTATTCTTAACTTTGATAGAAGGGATGGAAGATCATGGTCCTGATTATTCTGGCCTTGGGCATCATATGACACAGCATTGTGTGTTAGCAGTGTGCATCAGAAGACTTCCTGCAGGGAGTATATTTGATTTATTGAGATGTATTTTTAATGTTGTTTGATGTAGAGATCTAAATCACAGCACTGGCATAATTAAAGCTCTTGGTATATTTTCCTCAGTCTGGCTTCTTTACGGTTTCCTTTATATATCCAGCCTAGCAAGTTGATGTCAGTCGTCTGTGAGCCGGACTAGAAGATGGCTCATTGGTAATCATCAGACAATGCAAAATTTGCCATTTTCTTTGCCGCAAAGGACACTTTGTCCCTGTCACCTCTCTCTTTTCAAAACAATTTCACCCATGCATTTTTCTCCCGTGACACTGCTCATCACAACCCACAACAAAACTCATTCTTGCATGAGAAACACCAGTGGACGTTTTTTGCAGCTAGTTGACCACATACTCCTGCTAATCAAGAGTCATTGCACAATAACGATAAATCTCTCACGTTGACGGGTGGCGTAAATAAAGAAAACAGGCCGTGGTTTGATTATCCAGGCTCCTTGTAAGCAGACAGGCATGAGAAGGGCTCTGCTATTCATCAGCCTGGATCTGCTTTTCTCTCAATCTCTTGGTGCACTCACGAAAAACGCACTCGCTGATTGCATTTAATGTCTAACACATGGCCTGGCCGTGCATTCCCACCGTTGGCGAGGAAGGCGGCTGGGTTGATCAGGAGACCGCAGTGTGGCCATGGAGGCAGTGTTAAATGCAACAGTTGGGGTGTGTGATGATCATAGCATTTTGCATCTCTTAAGTCCACTGTATGAGCGAGAAGATATTGGGATCCATGCTACTTTTCATGGAGATAATGCATATGTATTACATGCCTTTGTGTTTCAACCTGTCCCTTTACAGCTCTCTTTCTCCCTTTCATTTCTCTCTCTCTCTCTCTCTCTCTCTCCTTTCTCCATTCAGCACCTTTTGCAGCTCTGCAAAGGACCCCATTTGAAGCAGCCTGGGGTCACATTTAACCTGGAAGTGCTGTGATTGGGCTCAGGGTCACTTCACAGGCCTCCGAACTGCCTTCATCCATCCGTCACTGTCAAACCGTTATTAGTGCTATTATCATCAAAGTCAAACTCTGAATTATTGCACATGCAAAAGCCATGCTGCTCAGACTTAACGGTGACCTGCAGCAGGATGACTGCCAATAGGGGTGAGACCTTGCCAATGACATCACTGTAATCCCTTAAAGGCCAAAAATGGCTGATGCTGAGCAGAGCACTTCTCTGGCCGAGGACATGCAGATTGCTCTGGAAAGTTCTAGAAAGTGATAAAGACCACAAGGCAAGATTTGGAGGAGTTTTTCATATACCTATTCATTTGGTTGAGAAATGCAGTGTAGAATGGATAGGAGAAGATGGCCTGGTTCTTCAGAAAAAAATGAAATAAATAAATAAATTAAAGTGCTAGATTAACACCTGCAGTGTTAAGTTGATTCTTCATAACAAGTGTTCATTTGTGTCATGCTGGGTTAATTCAGCATGAGGGACTCAAATATTTTCCTTGGTTTGTCCCTGTAGGGTATTTTGTGTCCCTTTAAATAACTTTATCCACATGAACACAAAACTTTAAATCATTATTTTATGATACAACATTCCAGATATGCATGAAGTAAAATCACTGTTAAATCAATCCCTAGAAAATTAAAGTTCACTAACTTTTAACTAACTGATTATTTCATCCTGCACATGGCCTGCCTACTGTGGCATCATGTAAATCCTGGTGCCCTGGACACGGAATGGCCTGCATTGTCTGGAACCAAAGTGTCGGCCTTTGCTCTTTCTATGCCAAGGATTTTGGAAAAGCTTTGTAACTGCAGCTTCTGCATATTCATGAACTCGGTGTGGGGATAAAGCTTTGGCAATAAAAGAAGGCATTGGCATGGCAGGGAGCCTTACTGAGTCACACACTGCTGAGTATGCCTTCAAGCTGTCCATCAGCAGTGAAGAGCTGTAGAGATGTGTGTGCGCAGCAAAACACACACACACACACATAGAACACAGCGCAGCCCTTTCAAATTCAGTTCTGTTAACACACTATATTCCGGCCCAGCCTTTTTATGAAACAATAAAGAAATGAAATTGACTATATACTCATAAAATAACTGACCATTGGTTCTCAAAGCACAAAATGCCAATGTCAACCCTGTGTGTGTGTGATGTGTGAGTCCTCCCCTTGCTTGGTCCCTAGGAATCATTGTCGCCTGGGTGACTGGCTCTTCTCTTTGTCCCCTAAATGGTTTAAGCTGTCCCTCTTGCTGATGGGATTGGGTCAGAGGTCATCCCCGACAACCCCGTCTGGTCAATCAAAACTCACTCAGTGCCAATGTATGAGCTCTTTTTTTTTTTTTTTAGGTTCTATCGATTCTTAAACACCACAGGGAGAAAGAAGGACAGCAACAAGCAAGAAACAAAGCCATTTTTCAATAAAAATGATGCAAAGTTTCAGTTCCTCTGCAAGGAACAGCTGTGTGTACTTTTTACCATGTAACCAATAAAACACGACATGGTGTGCGGTTATAGGAAAATACTCATCAACAGGGTGTTGTGATTACCACCCCGAAGTTGATTGAACTTCTATAATAGCATACATTCCTCTTATACCACAGCAATTTGCCAACGATTCAATTATTTATTCATTGTAGAATGACACAGCATCTATTTACAGTTGTATTTAATATTGTGGATTGTCCACAAAACAAGTTATTTCCAGTTATCAGCTGCACTATAACAGCTATAAACAATTAGTCCATAAATTTCTCTTGATGTTAATAAGACAAAAAAAAAACACCCAGAGAGAAAGCACAAAGTGCCAAGTTATCCATTTTGAAGACTCTCTCATGTCGAAAAGCTTAACGCAATAGCTTTACCTCTGACAAAGCTCTGACAACGGAGACTCCTTCCATAAATTTTAAATAAATATTTTACAGAAAGCTTCATCATATCATATATAGGCTTACGATTATATGGAAAAAGCGCATTGATTTGAAACCTGTGGTTTGCCAAGCAGCCAGCATTGCAGTCAGAGCCAATATTATAGAAAATTAATCAGCACTTTCTGACCAGTCAAATTAGAGAATTCAGCAGCACTGTGGTACAAATCCAGATAAACACTGGGTCAAATTTCCTTACACTCTAGAGTAATTTCTCTTTCCCTAGCTATTGATATACAGACATAAAAACAAGCCCAGACATTTTGTTGGTTGTATATGTTCTATCATTTATAGGGACAAACTAGAAGTTTCTTTAGGATACTAGAGTTAGCATTTTTTTCTGAAAGTGCATTATGGCATGTAAAACTAGTTCAACAAACAGAGATATGAAGAGAAAGGAGAAAAGGACGGTATTAAAATCATTATTCTTAATTATTATCATTGCTCATGCTTCAACATGTCTACAACATCACATTCTAGTTACAATTTTTAATACTATTTGAACCTATAGAACACAACTGTTTCTGTTTCAGTAAAACCAACATTACATACCCTTACAGAAAAGTCACATGAACTTCACATGTCAAATTTACACATGTGGTTTTGGACACTAAATACATGTTGTATTTCACGCACTTCAACATGTCGTACATGTGGTTCTATTTTCACTTGTTTTTCTTAAACAAATTTCTCATTTATTTTCACATGTATGGCACGTGTTTTCATTTTTCAGATCAGATTTTTGTCACATGATTCATTTATTTTTAAATATTTAATTATTTCAGGGCACAACAAGTCGATATGTTTTTCCACATGTGCTAATGTTATTCAAGTAATCATGTGAAAAACTTGTGATCTCATGATTTTTCTGTAAGCCATACATCGAAGTTGCAATGTTCTACCTTAATGAAATAAGACTGAATTTCAGTCTTGCATATGACAAGGAAATGACCATTAAGCACTATGGTTAGTATACCTTCAGGCTGTACAGCATCTGTTCCTCTATCCGAAGATCTACTCGAAGGCAAGCAGACACTTTATTAGCCTTTGACTCCTAGTTCTGTGAACATAGGATGTGTTAATGAGTGCTCAGCTCCCCTGCAACACAAACCCCACCTCAACCCTCCCACCCCGACCCTTAATCCCTCCGGATTTCCCCTAGGAAACTCTGCTCAGTCTCCACATCCAGAACCTCAGGTGTTTCCGGACACATTTAGTATTCCCCCTGGGTCACCTGGAACTAGAGAGGGTCAACTTTTGTTCAACCTTTCTCCAGCAACTGTGCTCACACAACCAAAATAAAAAGAGAGTCAGAGAGTGAGTTGGCTGCAAGGAGAGAATTGTGATTTCTTGAAGATAAATTAGTGTGAAATTTTGGACTCTATGAAGATAAAGTGTAAATGGAAATAATCAATATTTACTCCTTATAGTCCCAGCTTATAACTATATAGCTATTTATCTCAAAACACAATTTCAAGAAATTACTATAGATTATTTTGCAATTTAAGTAGAATAATAAGAAAGGTGTGTAGTTATATGAGATTGCGGAGTGTAATCATTGACCAGCTCACAGGAAGTGTAAGGGCTTAATTGACATCAATTTCATGTGCTATGCCGTAAATAAGTATCATAAAATATATACAGAGGTTGAAAATCTGACACCACTACACTGAAAAAAAAAAAACTTGGATCAACGTAAAAAAAAAAAAAAAAAAACTTGTTACTGGTATTTTTTAAAGTTTTTCTCAACTGATTTTTTTTTTATTTGTGTAACACATAATCAAGAATCAATTTTTTTCAGTGTCATGAAAATATTCTTTTCTAAAATTATTTTCATTACAAATTAGCAATAACTTGAGTGAAAAGTAGAAGCTTAGAAATGTTTACATTAATTTCTTGTAAGTAGTATAAAGTATTTAGTTACTATTTAGTATGAAGTTTTTAATATTGGGAATGTTCAAATTTTGCTAATGACAGCACATACTGAAGCTGCCATAGACTCCACAAGTTTGTGTAAAACTTGATGATCCTTGTCAGATCAAATCCATCAGTGTGTCATCAAAATATGTGCTACAGTGTAACAGATAAGACGCCAGGAAAACCTGACCTTTCGTACAAAAGATTTAACAGGGTCAATATTACAAAATTACTTACATTTATAGTGAGCACATTAATAGTGACTGATGTAGTACAGATTCTTGAATTTGAATATTTGAACACGAATATTCAAATATTACTTTTTTTGTCTTTCAGTGGCACTTTCCAGTTTCCAGATTTTTCAGTGCGGGCTCAGACCACTGGACACCATTGTATAAAGAAATGATTTATATTTGTTATCCTCCTTGTACCTACTGGAAAGCACTTAAGACTTTCTTGTCAGTGTTCATATAGTATATACTTATAAACCACCTTATTAGTAGAGAAAAAATGAACAAGGACGGAAACTCAGACAGCAAATTTAAAGCAGCTGCAGTTAATATGTCATTGCTAGCTCTCAGGGCGGATGTAAACATTAGCCATTTGGCTAATTAGCCTGTGTGGTGGCCACCCAAGGGAAAGCTCCAAGTTCATGTTATCTGGTTAATGATGCCAACTGTCTTGCAGTCTACTAGGTGATGCTGATCCTCTGACGCTGATAACCAGGATCTGGTTTCTCTCACTGTAATAACAACAGCCTGTTGAAATGAATTCTCTCACTGCAGATCCATCAGTGGATTGTTCGAACGACTTCAGTGGCTTTTTGTGCCCTTTATCAAGGATATGTCTTATTTATCATCACTTTCACTAAATGAGTTTGGTGTAAATCTTCAGAACTGAACTGCATTTTAATCTGATTTAATTCAAAAGATCATTATTGGCATGATAGTATTCAGATCTAACTATGATACACAGGCAATTCGCCCTGCAATCAATCAGCAAAGCATATTTATAATATTTATTTATAATGTTCATCTCTACTAACATGATTTGATCTTTTGATGTAAATATTGTTTTTATATGTGTACATTATCTGTATCTGTGGGTATAGTCTACATATTTCTCTTTCTGTTCAGCATACTTTTGAAGTTGATAACCATTTGTGGCAAAAATCAAAAGAGGGAACTGAATGCCTCAGGCTATCACAACTACAATCGGTTTTAGAGACTAAAATCAATAAACTGCTCAGTTCATAAGATTGCCACCATATAAAGTGAGACATTGTAGCCTTATGTTCTTATCTGTGTATAGAGTGCTTGTGTGTTGTTGTGCTGTATTGCCATGGCAGTAATGCTGTTATTACAGGTTAGAAAATCTCCAAACCTGCTCAGGGGTAAATGTTATCACCATGATGTTGAGCACAGAGACAGATGGACTGCCTTAAGGAGAAAATCAGCTCTCACAGAGAATGCTCACACAGGATTGCACAGGTATTGGCTGGCTGTCAGTGGAATCAATGGGAAAGATGGTGGTATAAAATAAATATCACATAATAATCCAAGATTGAACCATTCCAATCACAAAGAATTGGAGAAATAATTGGGGTGGTACCCTTAAACATACACTTTTTGTAACTTATATACTGTATATTTTACCTATAGGTGCATGTAATGTACCTTTAAATCTTTCCTTTAAAAACTAATTATGGTACCTTAAATCATTTTAAATGTACACTACCAAGTTTCCAAATGAAACATTGTACAAAAGTTGTACCTTGAGGGTACCATCCCAGCAACAAGGAAAAGTACACTTTAATACAATTTTTCGGAGAGTTCAGGAGCTTTACTGTCGCTGTTGTTGCTTTTACCCATATCTTGTTCTCATAAGGTATAATTATTATTTGCACATAAATGAAATCCCTTTGGTATTCATCGCCATGGGGAAACAAACTTTTCACCACAAAAGAGACCTGCTCAAGTCATATAATGGATATAAAAAAGCATAAGCAGTTGAAAATTAAGCACAACCAGAGCCACAATAAAAAGGTTTAAAAGTGTATAACAAATTGATGACAATTTGCCAAGAAGTGAGTAAGGAAGATGGTGAAAAAGGCAAAGAAGACCTAAAACAATGTTTCAGGATTGTTACACTTTGGTTGGTTCTACAGGTTGTTAAGTTTCAAAATCAGTGGTAGTTCAGTGGTTAAGGTTTTGGGCTGCTGATTGGAAGGTTGTGAGCCCAAATCCCAGCAGTGCCAAGCCAAAAAAAAAAAGAAATCTCTAAAAGAATTATTATATGTCAAACAAGGGGTGTGGAAGGTGTGCACTAAAGAAGCCCTTAAAGAAACCTAGAAAATATGAAATATCATTTTAACTACAATAGGTATTGAGTAATGTGACCAGATGAGACCATAATTTTTTTCTTTCTTTTTTTTTTTTTTGGGCCAAGAACAGTATCAGCATGTTAGTAAAAATAGGACTACATACAAGGAACGGGATTTACCCTACAAAATTACTGTAAATGTGACAGATTATTGATGCATTGGACAAAGTGACATTAATTTTGCAGCTGTATGTATGTAGGTTGTAATGTAAAAATTCTCCGATTTTAATGTTGTAAATAAATAAAATGTACAAATATTTATTTCCAAAATGCACATAATTCACTACCATATAAAATTTGGCAAAATTGTATCAATATCTGTATTGCTTTGTCCTGTACAGCATTTGGAAAATACAACATCCAGCATTCATAGGGTGCAACAGGGAAACTTTGTAGCCAATCAGATTCCAGACCCAATCCTCCACCAGCGCTCTTCCCATTAGAGATTTGGCTACAACCTAAATTGGAAGATGATCAGGAATGAATCATCCATGAGGTAATGTTATCCTAGTTTTGGTTTAGTCTGTGGTCTTATTGATGGCTACATAGGACATGTGTTACTAATATATTTAAACGTTATATCATTAGGAAAAAACAATCTTAATTTATTGGATTTCCTTGCATCCTTGGATTCCAGTTAATCTCCTGGGTATTTTGTTCATCAGGGATAAATTTGGCAAGTTCAGGACTACATTTGATTTTTGTTTGTTGCACTGGAGAGAACAGTGAGAAAAGCTTTGTATTATTCTGGAAGGTGTAATACCAATACAACTGAATTAAATTGAATTGGTAGTACACAATATAGAAGTAAAAAGTACTATGGAATAAATCTAATAAATCTTAAGAAATCCAGAGAAAATGCAAATTCCTGACAGGTTTCCTCATAGTCATAGGTTAATGTTAAAAAAAATCTGTAATATAAAACAGGCATTTATGAATGTTATTTCAAAAACATTCCCTCCTAGTTAATCACAGCAGAGCTGAAGGTGTGTTGTAATACAGAGACCACAGCACAGAAACTGACCAATGAGCCGCGTTGCTGTTTTTGCAACAGAGGCTGTCTGGACTTTTACTCTCCAGCACAAAGAAAACATCATCGCTGTATCAAATTAAGTAATTAAGTATTATTTGACAGACCAAGTCAGACCAAGAAAAATGTAATTATAAAGCTGCCTACGCACATGTTGGATTTTTAAAATTCTTTCGAATGTTTTTGAAGCTGTGCAGACAGAAATTTTAGCAGCTGTCTTGAGCAGCTGTCTTGATAACACTTTACACTAAGCTACCCGTAACTAGCAGTATTCATTGTCATTAGTTAACATTAACAAACCATGGGCATTAATACACAGTAATTAACATTAACAAAGTAATTAACATGTTTCTTAATTGATGATTATTTATGTAACATTAGCCAATATTTACTGATATTTAATCCATCCATGACTAAAATTTCCACAATTACCAAAATCAACTAATGTCTCAATTAATACGTAATTAAGTAATTAATGTTCCCTTCACAAAAAAATTACTTACTGCGTTAGTCACTGTTAATAAATATGAAGTTCAACATCAATAACACATATGTAATATCAGAAGACTAATTAACACTTGTCTTTAACAAAACATGAACTTCAATATGAATAAACTACAAACTAAGAATTATTAAGTAAATAGTAACACTTGTTATTAATTAATTAATATTTGCTTAAATATGAATGAAATAATGAACACCTACATTAACCAATTTGATTTCATCTGTGATAAATTGGCATAAAATTACAATTATATACCTAAAGGATGATAATCGACTAAACACAGGTCACTGTATATAAGGTATTAATTGCAACATTAGTCCATGATTTTCACTGTGGACTTATTTTTAGTTAGGATTAAAAACCATTTGTATAAACATCATTCAAGGCGAGTGTTCATTGTTTTATTAACATTTCTTGTTGTTTATCAATATTAACCGAGACCGTTTATATTATTATAATATTATTTAAGTGAATCTTAACATAAAGTTTTGCTGCTGACTTTAAAATGTATAGTTAATAGTAATCATCTCTATGTTCTCAACAAGGGCAGAGAATATAGAATACTACATGGAAAGACAGACTCTAAATTCCACTGAAGAATGAAGCTTGACGTAGCTGAGGAGTCCATCACTGAGCCCATCTGTGTAAAACAATGAAAATAGTCAAGAAATTAGTCCAGAGTTTCTTTTCTGTGTTCCCAGTTTACACTGAACCAACTAGTCTTTAGTTTATTTGAGACTTTTTTATTAGACCTTTAAAAAAAATGTGGACAGTCAAAACTAAGTAGTATTACTAACCATATGTTTATAATAGACAGCTAGAACTGATGTTAGGCTTGTCCCTTCTTGATTTGAATAAATTTGCATATAGAATGACAAATAGCATGAATATGCTGTTATATTTTTACTGTTTGGAATTAGAGGTGAGGATAATAAGGTATGTGATTTGTATGGATTTTAAATGCCGAGCTTTGTCTAACTTTGTTATGTGAGACAAGCTCACTGTTCAGGTAATACAATAAAAAAAAAAAGTGTTTTTCAGCAACAACTTGTATCCATTTTTGCATGAATTGTGCTTTTGTTTGCCTGGTCAGCAATACCAGGCTGTACAAAAATATTTAAAATGGATGAGGATGTCCATTTGTTTCTCATGGCATTGTCGAATCAGGTGTGTTAACACCATAGTTATAATGATTAAACACAAATAAATTAAACAATAAAAGACTAAATACTGTGATTTAATTTTTTCGTAAAACTATAAAAAATATTTACATCCTCACACTTTACTGAACCTGTTGTTTCTTAAGTACCCACTTTGGTAATAGCTACTGACTTGAAAATCTCAGTTACTCTTGTATCCCTTGTACATATACAGGAAGCATTTAGGCCCAGATCTTCTGCAAGCTGCTTTGTGAGTAACTCATCTTTCTACCAGCCAGCTGTGCCACCTCTCCCCTCCCCCTACTAAAATACGGGAGGAAAAAACAGTGGAAGGCTGGGGACAAAGGACGGCGTGGGAACTGCATATGGTACATAATCAATAGGGCTTATCACACAAACACACTGGCTCACTGACATACGAGCAATGGGATGGGCTATTATCAGTGATACATGAACCTAATCCATTTATGTGTCAATGATACAACAGATCAGAGCTCGGAAAAAAAAACAGCGGTTTGGTACTGGGACCATATCTTCAGTGATCCAGCCATCTTCAAGACCCCCTCCTCCATTTTCGTGCAGGAGATCCGCTAACAGGAAATCAATGCCCTTCTTTTGTAGCTACAATTTTTGGACATCCTTATTGTGTTCTTTTCTTATCTACTGTCTGGTGTATGTGGGCTGGATGTGTCAGGTTCTCATATCATCTTGCAAACGGAGGATTTCATATCTGAAATACTGTTGGTTGTGTTTTTAGGACAAAATGCTAGACCGTCCTGATATATCTTTAAAAGCTTTACAATGTTTGGTAGTAGGAGGCTTGATAGACTTCCTTTCGAGCCCCTCATGCTTCTTTAATGGGGCCAACACAAACACGTGTGGGGCCACAGCAGGGCTCCAAATGAACCTGGTCAAGAACATGAAGAAGGAAAGCAGAAATTAAACGTTTGCAGAATGCTGGTGTAGCACCTCCTCCTGCAGCACCATACGATTCCCACTGAGCTGTAATACATCATTTGAGTAGCTGCTCCAGCGAAGGACATATCCCACAATGCCCTGCAAGGCGGGGTGCCGTGGTACCCGTTGTGGCACACTCGCATGCCTCCATGTGCCACGTTAACTTTCCATTTGTCTTTCTCTTCCTGTCAGCAAATATTATGTGGAAAGAGATCCTCTCTGGCAGAACTGTGATCTATCTGAGCTAGTAAATGACTATGTCCATTTTATTCAAAGAGGAATTTCAAATGCCAAAATGCCTTCAGTAGTTCTAGAGTGTCACACACGCTAATCTCTCAGTTAGCATGAATTCTTTGCCATGAAGAATAAAATGCAATGCTAATGTTGGCTCTAGATAGCCCAAACAGCAGAATGCATTGTGATCGCTCTAATGGGACAGAAAAGATAAGCCATTTGATTACTTTCATTTGTCTTCATGTGTTCGGACTTTTTCCTGCCTTGAGTTTGTGCTTCATTACCTGTGTGATTTTTGTGATACATTCTGTTACGAGGACAAGCTGTGATTTTGAGTAATGTGTGTATCAGTGTGATGTAGACAGGTAACCGCTGCCTAATGCACACTCACAAATGTATTTGTCCTCATACATATTCTGATTTGGGAAATATCACAGCCAGGAAAATGTCTGCGACAGGCAAGATAGAGTAACCTCAGAGAGAGCGAACGATAGAAAGACAGAGAGAGAGAGAGAGAGAAAGAGAGAGGGCGGGAGGGAGGTGTTTGTCAGGGATATGGATAAACCAGACATGCAGAGACATGGGTTGACTGTTGGCAATCACCGAAAACAGTAAGTCCTGTTCAATGGTGAAAAGGAGAGCATGGAATAGAGAGAGGAAGAAGGAATGAGAGTGAGAGTGAGAGCGAGAGCGAGACGGGGCACAGGTTGGCCAGTTGTCAGGGCAACACCAGGCCCCTGGAGAGGAAAGGGGGTGCCTGGTCTCGGCTGGCAAGCAGAACACCTGCCCTCCTCTGATCTGTAGGGAATTATCCTGCTCGAGAGCAGATGAGGACCCTTAAAATTAGAGAGAGAGAAAGCAAGAAAGAGAGAGAGGGGTCCAACCACCATGAGCATCTGTCCAATGAGAGGAGTTGAATTTATTTATTATCTTGGAGGAAGAGGTGGTTCCATGGGGGTTTGATTAATGTCCAGCCCTCCATCTTGTCAGTCTGTTTTTGTCCGCTGAAAGGAAAACAAAGCGTGGGGGGCTGAGAGAGCGCAAGCGGGAGAGAGGGAGAGAGGGAGGGAGGGGAGGGGGCGCTCAGTTAATGGCTGCCACTGAGGGTTCTTTTCATGTCGCTTGGGCCCGTCAGCTTTGATTGATAGCTCAGACAATGATTGGACGGACTTCTGGCTCCTGCTCACCGAGCTCAAGCATCATGGGAGGGAAGGAGAGAGAGAGAGAGAGAGAGAGAGAGAGAGAAAGAGAGAGAGAGAGAGATCCAATAAGAATAGAGAAAAGCACCTTTCTATCCAATCAGTGAGGAGAGAGAGAGAGAGAGAGAGAGAGAGAGAGCAATCACGTGAGAGAAAATAGGGAGAGACAGAATGAGCAAAGGAGGTGGAGATTCAAATGAAGGCTGTCTGACTTCACTTGATTTTTATGTATACAATCAAGTGAAATCAGACGATTGAAATATTGAAGTATAACAGTATGTTATTTTAAGTTCTGCATTTAAGCAAAAATAAATCTGATGTATTTTTACCAACCATGTACTGTATTTGTGCCTTGTTCCATAGTTCAATTATAGCAATGTAAACAAATCTCTAGGTATTTTATCCATTCCATGCATTTTTAGGTAAGTGTATGTGCCCATACTTATGTAATGATATACTGATTGACAATCACTGGGGTGTCCGAGTGCTTAATTTTTCACGGCATAATAATTATCCCTGTGTGACTGCATACATTATGAATCATAAATAAATGATGTTTTTTTTGACTGACTATAAAGTGCATTTATAAACAAGAGCACATCATTAAAATGGGATACTTGCTAATCATTGATATTTGCATGAGTAATGTTTGTCAGAATAGTCATTACTTCTGAATTATTCATTTTAGACCAATCCTAACTCCTCAAACTCCCAGGAGCATTCAGTGGGTCCAAAATTACATTCCTTATTTTTGTAGCTACATACCTTTGCTGTTAGTTTCAATGTAGTTACTGAATAATTAATAATAGCTACTGAATAATATGATTTAAGACGAATACATAAATAATAATGTGAAAGTTTAAGGGGTTAATTGAACATGAATTGAATTTCTATCTAGCGCTATCTCTGTGCTAGCAGGAATATTAACTTATGAAGAGATGGTGAGTAAATTTTAGCAACGTGAAAAAGTCTTTAAAGGAAGTTAAGGACAAGGAAACGGTAAGAATATATGAGTATACATATTTGACTGCTGATCCGCTTTTCTGTTTTTCAGGTCAGGCAGTGGTGACTAAGTGGTTTTTTTTATTCTTATGCATTTTGATTCTGTAGAAAGAGAGAGAAAGAGGTAGAGGGAGAGGTAGAAAGAGGTTGAGAGAGAGGTAAAGAGAGAGGTAGAGGGGTAGAGGCTGATAGAGAAAGGTAGCAAGAGAGCAACCTTGCTCCAGCTGAAAGCAGTCTGATTAGGTTTGGGAAGAGGAACATATGTAGAAGAGCCGCAGGGGCCGTGGGGATGTTTGATCCCGTGGCGCCGCTCCTCTCTCCTGCCTCCAAATAGAAGCGTAAATTGAGTTGGTGGGGCTGGGCAAATTGAATTTACCGTGGGAGGGCCCCCTACCATTACCGGCCCCATCCAGCCTTTAGGGTCATCTGTTTTAGTCGGCAAATTGATTTTTGCATTTTGGTCCTTGTCCTCTGCCATCTTCTCTCTCACACCATTTTTTTCTCTTTCTCCCTCTCTCTCTGCATCTTTCATGTGTATATCAGAAACAGCAGTCAATGGAAATAATTGACTTTATTTGCACTCTGATAAGTGAAATCCTTAAACGCAAAGCAGGGTGTTAAATTGCTTTCCTCGTCTGCTTTTCACTACTGCAATGCGTGGGTTTTAATTTGTGTTATGATGACAGCAGTATGATTGCACTCAGGCTTGGTGTTCATTTATTACTTACATCGCATATTAAATATTAAATGACAATTTGGTTGACCACAGCCTTTCGTTCGATCTGACTGTGTGTGGTATGGAGGAGGTGGGAGTTTCTGTTAAAGACTATCCTGGAATAAAATGCAACATTTTTTTCCTTTTAATTAAAACAAATTAATTATTCTCTTCATCATTCCAGTACATATTCCTACTCATAATATCGCTCTATTTCTACATTGCTTTGTATCTCTCTCTCTCTCTCTCTCTCTCTCTCTCTCTCTTGCTCTCCCTTTCCTCACACACTTTACTATGACACTGATGCTTCCATCATTTTTACTATACATTTAGTAAATAAATTTGACAGGTGCCGTGTCATATTGAAGATAGATTATCCCAGCCTTGAGACATCAAACGCCAGTGTTTTTTTTTTTATATCAAGTGTAAGTACATGAAATGATACTAATAAGGACTTATACTCATGTTTGACAGATTCTGAGAACTTTTTCACTTCTAGAAAATCATCTTCGATCATCTCTGATCATCTCAAATCTTTCTTCCATGTACACAAGCTTACTCATCACTCCTAGTTATTTTCCTTATTCTCGCTCTCTCTCTGTCTGTCTCTCTGTCTGTCTCTCTCCCTCTCTCTCTCTGTCTCTTTTAGTCCATCCTCACTGGCAGGACTTCACTGTCAGCATGACTCTGTGTGTGTGTATGTGTGTATGTGTGTGTGTGTGTGTGTCATCCTCCTGCTGTGTATAATAGCAGGGTCTCTTCCTTGCCCTTGTGTGTATGGAGCTGGGGTTTGTCTGTGCCTAAGGGCTGGGCCCCTCTACTGTGGCTTTGAGTGAGATTGATGAGGGTCGAGACCCCCCTCCCCACCCTGGCCTGCCACATACCCCTGAGGGCAAACACTGCTTTACATCCCCCCCTCCAACCCCAAAAACCCTCTCCCGCTCTCCAGAACCTTTCGCATGTATAGGACAGTCCAGCTGCAACCTTTTCTCTTCATCTCTTCCTCTCCATAAATCTCCATCTCTCTACAAATCTTGTGGTGTAGCTCTCGGCCCGCTGCTGAAGTTACTGAACTTAGGGCCCAGTAGTTCATGAAAGTGCAGAGTGATATTTTCTGTCCTGAGAAAACAAAAAATAGGTGAATTAAAAAATATAGATTCAAAAATAAAACTTGACCTAGTTTTGTTGTTAACAATTTATTACCAAGTAAGTGCACCTGATGCAATAAACAGCTGAAGGAAGAAACATGTTCAATTGTGTAACTATCTTCACAGCTCTCACATTCCATCTTTTGTGAACACTTTCATCTGAAATGTTCTGTATGCTAAACGTTAAAAATTATGTGATCAGTCATTCCTTTTTGGTTATATCTCTATATATGATGAATAGCATATTTTCTAACATTTTTTTTTTACATACAGGGGAATCAAGTAACTTTATATCAGGACAAAACTCTGAAACTCGAAGTGCCCCATGTTGCAGCATTCATCACATGTTAGGGTTAATGCTGAGAGGAGGAATGTGTTTCCAAACCTCCAGAAGGCTAGTTTCATTATTCCTCATTACGAAAGTCCCTTCTGGCTGTAGATGTTACATTTGGCTTGATTAAACGTTTGTCAGTAACACTTTAACCAACAAACTCTGTCACTGTGCAATTCTAAAGCAGAAAGGGAACATGGCAGCTGTCATAAGCATTGCTGTTGGTTTATGTCCACTCATGATGAATGACTTTTATCAAGTGACCAATCAAAAGTCTGAGAGCTCGTTGAGGCAGGGTGAAGTCAAGCGTGACAAACTTCATAGGCGAGCAGTTAATACTTCATAGCAGTTGTCACAGTTGTCATTTTCTGATTTTATTATGTGTGTCATAGAGGTGGTGAGTGTTAGTATTAGGGAAATCAAGAAACATTTAAATGATTGGTTCAGTTCCTCTAAAATCTTTTTTTGCTTTACATTATGTTTTACTAACACAGTCATTACTGTAATACCCCTAATAGAAAATCCAATTCATTATAAAAGTGGACATATTTGTTGGTGTTAAAGGTTAGCATTGTGTGAGTAGTAAGTACTAGTCATTAAACCTTAACAGTATGAGACAGATCAAGTAAAATATGTTAATTCACTGCTTTACAAAGTTTTATCATTCTCTCAACACACTGTACACCTAGACCACAAATCTGCTCCACTTCCCAGGTTGTTCCATATGAATCCATCCCAGACCTGTCTAATGCCATTGTGAAAATAAGCTGTACTTCCTCCTCTCATCACCACGCTGTGTGTTTCCAAACAAACCTTAATCAGCCAGTCGAGGGCGATTCATTAGGATCACCTTAATCCCGGAGCTGGATGAGGAGAAGACAACTTCCAGCTTTGTCTAATGATCGCTCACTGCTGGGAGCATGGGAGGCCTTACTTAATCCTAATTTGTCATAGTATGTGTCAGAGCTGAGACAGAAGCGTTTATATGGCTTAAAAAGGGCCTTTCTCTCTTGGTCTGCTGCCTTTTCTTTTGCTCTCTCTCTCTCTTTTTTTGTTCCATTTTTCCATTTCAGAGAAGTATTATGCAGTTCATCTCCAGATGAAATGAAATCATGGGGGACATCTGTCTTGCCTGGCAGATCTCTGACCCTTGCCTGGTCCTGAACTGGTCACTGCAGTGGCTGGAAACATGCGCACATGACACACACACACACACACACACACACACACAAATGATATTACATAGTCCTTCAGCAGGAACATGAAAGTATATTAAACACAGCTGGAATTTATACTCTATAATAATATGACAGCCTAATAAGCAAAACTACAGGAGTTTCCAATTTCCATGTAGAAATTTATGTTCAGCTTTACACCATGGCTAGGTTTGTCATTACAGTGTAATCACTTTACACAGTGCAATAAAATGACATAATTGCAAAAGCTGCATAATCAATGGATCATCATTCACCTTTTTATGCAATATCAATACACTACATGCTTATTTCCAATTTAGTTCAGCTACTACAGTATATTTTCGACTGTGAAATGAGAACTGTCTTAAAAACAGATACTAATTCATTTTCAGGATATTCCTTTGCTTTTGAAAAAGGAGTAAATCTGTGTTTGCTCGAATATTTGGCCTACAAAGCAGTTACATGTAACAGAAAACTATAACTGCAAAAGGTAAAACCTTGTGCTGCTTTCACTTTACATTCACTACCTTTAAGCACAGGAAATTCTCTGCAGCTTCCTTAAGGAATTGATTACCAATGACTAAGGAAACCTTTATGTGAATAAAATCCATAGAGATGCATACTTACAGCTTCTAATGAGTCTAAAAAGCATCAATGGCCTATCATTAAAAACATCAATACACAAAACATTAATTTGATTATAAAAACATTATTCTGACAAACATCAATACATTTTTTTCTTTAAAGAAAAAAGGTATCAATACTTTTTGGCAAGTCATCCATCTGTCAGAGGTTTAGGTCTGCTTTAGCAATCCAGCGTTCTAAGTTGTTATTTACAAAAACGGAGCCTTTAATATAGAACATCGAATAGAATATCTGACAGAACAACAATTCTGAATTTTATATGTCAGGAGGTTGTGCTTCACTTTGCCTTTATTTGTATGCTCTCTCTTCTTCACTGAGTTCTTGTGCTTATCACTACTCTTATCACTACTTCTTTCTGTGCGAGCAAGTAAAAGAATAAATTGTCTTGCCAACTTGCATGTGTACACACAAAAACATGCACATGCACACAAATGTATTTTCTCTCGGATTCCCTGTTTTGCTTCTCTGATCCTCTCTCTCTCTCTCTCTCTCTCTCTCTCTGCAGGAGAAGAGCTGTGCTGTGCTGTAGAGGAGAGATAATGGCCTCTGGCTCCTCAATCTCTCCTCTGTAATGTGTTTCTGACGCCGACTCGCGCCTGCAGCCCCCCGGGAGGCGCAGGGACGACATCATGATGGAGTGTCAGGTGCTTCTGCGTGTGCGTGTATGTGTGTGTATGTGTGTGTGTGAGAGAGCATGGGGAGCCTGAGCATGTCAGTATGCATATCAAACAGTTCCATAATGATATCTATTTTCCTGGCAAGTACTATGGACTGCTGGGACCATCTTTGCCTTCTCAATGCAAATTGCACGCACACTCACACATATACACACTCACACTCTTACACACATATGCTCACACATTGTATTCACGTCCTCCGATACAGCGAGCAACTACACGAATCAGTGGTTTGCTTAAAATAAAACACTGATTTTCAGGATTTCAGATTCTCTGTTAGCTTTATCACTTTCTGCCTTGATGTTTTTTTTTTTTTTCTGATCCAGCTCTTACATCAGCAATGACTCCAATTGGCCACCAAAATGGCATTGTGATAGGTAGTCATAGCAACATGCTTGCAGTGCTGATGATGCAGATGCCCAACTAAAGTCTAAATCACCAGGACACGTATCAAGGGAATGCTCTAGCATTTCACAACATAATCTCTATCCACCACATCTGTAGCACACATGCGATTACCATGGACGGATATTTTACATTTGTCTGCAGTCTAAAACCTCCAGATATGTTTAATGTTATCCGTGCATGATTATGTTTACGTTGGCAACACATAACCACAAATTCTTCCCTCTAATAAATTTGTTCCTTCTCTGAAAGGATGACTTATTAAAGCAATAAGCCATGAAAGGGTGTGCGTTACACTGATTTTTGTCATGGGTAAGGATGTTAGTACGAGCAACACAGAATGGAGTGCCTAAGCTAAGCGCTAAGCTATGTGACAGCCAAAGATTAGGGAGTGGACAGAACAATGGAATGTAGTGTAATGGTTTTATTGGTTTAAAACCTGGCATT
>CM075015.1:8586341-8628566 GCA_037576675.1 Pangasius sanitwongsei | reverse complement strand
GTGACAGCCAAAGATTAGGGAGTGGACAGAACAATGGAATGTAGTGTAATGGTTTTATTGGTTTAAAACCTGGCATTTATACAGAATTCACTTGTGACACTGTTTTCGGTGTGCATACCTTGAGGATTTTACAACAGCTTCGAACAGCTCAGCCAATCAGATTTTAGAACCGAATCTATCCATTCTATACATTCTATACATCAAAGACAGTAAATGTTTATTGATGGAGTTTTAAAACTGCCCTTAGCCTTCCATTATGAGTAAGTTTGGAGTGAACAGTTTTTCTGCTCTTTTCACAGTGCAGGGATTTGTGTCAAAATGGTGGTCTTATCTGCACTACGAATATGGTAGATCAGGTTAAAAAAAAATGCTAGAATGTTCATTTAACATACAGACCTTTCATGCTACCTCATGCTAACTGAATTTCTGTAAATAACCATAATGAATGCAAAGCTGTATTCAACCAAGATGGTGATATTAAATTCCTATTATAGGCAGCTACATTAGAGTACTAGCTGGCACACATAGCATAGTCATCATTAGTGTACTGAAAGCGCTGTCCCATTGTTGTCCACTTCTAATTAAACGTCATGCGTCCATCACAGAGTCAGCTGGTAAACACTAAGACCTTTGAACTGTTCCTCATATTTAAATTTCTTGGCTAGTAATGTGCTGCAGACAAGAGAAGTTTCATATTAATTTTTTTAATACGCATGGGCAC
Source organism: Pangasius sanitwongsei (assembly GCA_037576675.1). Taxonomy (NCBI): domain Eukaryota; kingdom Metazoa; phylum Chordata; class Actinopteri; order Siluriformes; family Pangasiidae; genus Pangasius; species Pangasius sanitwongsei. The sequence continues at coordinate 8,627,845 of CM075015.1, read as the reverse complement.
ACGTGTATGTGTGTGAGAGCCTGCTTGCGTGTGTCATTCAGAGGGAGTGTAGTCGATGTTTTATGGCGATGGGGTCAGGCCCTTCGGAGTAGCGAAGAGAAAGGGAGTGCCTTTCAAACACAGATCATTCACATTCAGATACAGAGAAAGCTCACAAAGAGTGAATTGAGCCTGCGTTATGCAGCCACCAGGCCAACGGCAACTCAGAAAGGCCATAATTCAGCGGTGTGATTGACGGCAGAGATGAAGAGCTGAAAGGCATGCTGAAGATGTCTATGGAAATTGCTTGTTGGAATGTGAGAGTGTCTGACTATTGTCTGAGCTGGAAAGGCTGATCTGTGTGACTAGGGAAAAAGGAGATGTGTGTGTGTGTGTGTGTATGTGTAAGATTACTCTGACAACAGGGCATTTTGACATAGCTGAAACACTGTCAGGCCTTAACACAGATTAGAAACTAAAGACTACAGAGGCAAAAACAGAGTGTGGATGTATGTGTGTGTAAAAAGGAATTTTGCTATCTGATAACACAAGGGCAAAAGTGCTGTTTGTCTAACACTAAGGTTACGGCAAGTACAGCTTACTCACGCACATACACGCACACATGCATGCACACACATCTATACCCAGACCTGTCATTTACATCACTGTCAAACGCCCCTTCTGAATTTACAACAGTATCATCAAACGGCCCACATATCGCTGTCTGCTCCCCTCACCCTACCTGACACCTGATACAACATACGTGCACACACACACACACACACACACACACACACACACACACACACACACACACACACAAAAATCATCACTGATACCTTTGTGCCAGCTGAACACAATACAAAATGACTCTCACTTAAAATCTATCACCACTCAAAATCTGAACAATCCTGACTTTATTTTTACACAAAGCTCAAACAGATCCATTATTCATCAAGTAGAAAAACTAACAAACATGGAGAATGTAGAACAGAAAGGTTTAGACAGTCAAATATATCTAATACTGTGTGTTTTGTACATCACTGCAGCAAAGGCTGAGAGATAAATTACTGCTTGTTTTGAAAAAGAAATCTATCACACTATGTTGTTTAAACTGTCATTTAATGACAAACTTGTGTATTCTGATTTTAAATTCTTCTGTTGAATGTAAGGCGTTAGACAGTGATTCAGTTTTTTATCCATTATAATCATACTGCACATAATAATAAATAAGTTAAGATGATAAATTCATTATTAATAAAAACATTTATTAAAGCCTAACACTGCACAGTGCTTGTCTATTAAACTGTGCATGTCAATGAATAGATTTATCTTAGATTCATTTGATAGACATGGTTTTATATATCTGCTACATGTGAAACTTGCTGAACGTCTGAACTCCTTCATCAACAGTCATCTTTTTATACCAACAAATTTATGTCTTTCATAAAGCTTTGCAGTGTGCACTGTAAAAAAAAAAAATCCTCTTGCAATGTTACAAAGTTAAGAGTTACCAAGAGAAAACCAATAACTGTAAAAATGACATAAGCCTATACTTCTCTAAATGCAATTGCAATGAGAATTTTTACATAAACCGTTATTTGCATGCTTCAAGATTCAATAGATTCCCAATTTAGTACTTATTTAATGATATTTCACCAGCTATGGCAAAACACTGTTTGACTAAATAAGTATTAAAATGGTAAATCGCTGGGGTAGAATGCATACACACTAAATACTTTTTATGTTTTTATCAAGGCAACATTTACCATATGTTTTTTTGACAGTGTAGAGTTCAAATATTGTAGACATCTTTACAAACAAATTCTCCTTTAGTCCCAGCTGACAGTATAAACTCATGCCCCCTCTATTCACATCCCAGTCCATGCTGCGTCTGTGAATGCATGCATTTCATCATACAAATATAGCATGTAATTACATTAGCCACTAATGCTAATGAATGTGATAGATTGTAATCGTGTTTTTTAGCATTAGACAGTAATGTTCTTTGAGGGAAAGGCCACCCAGCAAGCTGTTCCAGCTCTATGCCCCAAACTCTTGGCAGCCCCGACCTTTGACCATGCTGTAACGTCCCCTTCCAGGCATGGTGAAATGGACACTGCTCAGCAAAAAAGCATAAGGCTGCTCTGTTCCACACGCCTGGGTTTCGGTGAGCAGGAACCTTTTCCGCTAGACTGCTGAAGGAAGGACGGCAGACGTTGGTTTACTCTGTGCTCTTCCGCTGCCGGGGCCTGAGGGATGAAATCTGTGTGTGTGTATGAGTGTGTGAATAAAGCCCAAAAGAAGGACACCGGAAATATAGTCACCACAAATATATATAGTCATATTTGTGTGTGTGTGTGTGTGTGCATGTGTGTGTGTGTGTGTGCGGGTGTGTGTGTGTCTTACTTACACCTAGAACTAAATGACAGCATTCTCTTCTGTCATTTTTTTTTTAACTTATTGCCACTACACTGCTAATATTGAGTAATTTGAACAACATAAAATATTTAAATGTTTAAAAATTATGTGTAAAAATGGACAGATTAGTCTGTATATGTGTTGTGTGTGTATGTGTGTGTGGGTTGTGGAAATGGTGGACAGATTGAAAGGCCAAGAGAATTCCACCCTAGCTGCCACTCTCCAGATGCTGTCTCCATGGCTACCCTATGCTGGGAACCTGACCTCTGACCTTTCGGAGGGCTGTTGAGTGACCCCTGCTGTTTGTACAGAAAGTCCTGCTGGCGACAAGAGACTGGAAAAGACATCTGGCAGTTGGTCTATGCATGTCTGTGTGTCTGCTTGTGTGGGTGTTTCTATTACATGTAGATTGTTACCATCCTTAAAAAGCAACACGAGTTAAATGAGTAAAATATGCGATAAAACATGGTCTGTATTTATTATTATTTGTTGTTATTTTCATCTCATGTGCATTAGACAATGTTGTGTTTCATTCCTGTATTTCAGAAGGAAATGTTTTGCAGTTGTATTAGATTTAAATCATGTGTTGCAAATGAAATAAAAAAGCATGCCAGGAACAAGCTAGCGGGCTAAAAAATAGCGAGAAGCATGTCTCATAGGTGTAGTGCTTTTTTAGGTGCCAGGCCGTGAAAGGACTTTCATTCCCAAACATCTACTACTGATTATTGTACGTTACAAGGAAGACAATTTACCATCAAGCAACACACTTTACAAACTTTGTAAATTCCTGGTCTGACTTAAATAGTCCCCTAAATGCCATTATTGGTCCATATTCTTTTGGTCCTGGTCCACCTTCATGTGGCCTCCAAATATCTTTTATTTTGGTCCATATAAACTTTAATGGCTTGGATGTAACCATGATATTAGTTTTTGCATCTTGTAAAGGATTTAGCTTTGGTCAAAATCCTAGCATTCCTATTAAGATCAGGAAATTTTCATATATTATATGTTTCTATGCTAACTGAGTTTGCATATGTGATCGGATTTTCAAAGACTTAGCTTACATTTGGAGCTGTGCCTTCCATATACTCAACTCAGTTAGCTCCAGTCTGTGCAGTAATTATAGATTAAAAGTTAATACAATATTCAGATATCATTTTTTTGGTAGCAAGTCTAGCTAGCTCTTTACTAGTATGCTGCATTGGTGGCTAGTTCACTTAACTGTCTCTGGCTGTCGTTCTGTGGCGTACACTTTGTTAACAGAAAAGCAGACGAATGTGAGTGAGTCTTTTTCCCCCTGTAATTAAATTCTTCTAGAAAAGTACTCATGATGAAGGATGCCAGTGTGAACCTCCTCCCCAGGCTAAAAGCTATTATCTGCTAAAGACTCAGAATAAATGTTAAGTCATGCCTGGGGTTTTTATTTCTGCCTTGTTTTAGATGTCATTTGAAAAATCCATTGTATTAATTTCTTGTAGTTGTAACTTTATAGAACTTCATCATTTTTGTGCACCAGAAAAAAGCTTACTTTCATTTGTGAAATTACACTGCAGTAAAAATGACCGATTTGAATTCATCGCTGATAATTAAGAGAATAGATGACTCTAGCTGAGAAAAGTCAATGTCACTTTTATTCATTACACTTGCTTGCTAATTACATGGCTAATGGCTAGGTAAAGAATATGTTAGTAGTTAGTAGCCTGTTAAATAGCAGCTAACCAAATCTAGCTTAAACTGAAACTAGGCATGAGTGACACACTTTTTGCCTCTACATCATGTGTGACATTTTATATTTTAGATTTTAGATAGACTATCTGCCATCTTTATTTAGAAGGAGGAGTGACGTTGCTCAGGACACAGAAAGAGAGATGTCAGATCTAGATGTGGAAAATAAGACACAAAACAAATGTCTGCTCTAAGATATTTAACTAGTAGCTAGCCAGCATGTTTAGCTTACAAAGCCTTTCTTTGCTACTGAAAAATTCAGTAGCATGTACAACTGAAATCAGTTAATGAAATGACTAATTACTGAGAAATGGAGAACAGTGAAGCTAATCATTATTTGCTAGCTGACACTGAAAACATGTAACATTTAACAAGACCACTAAGGCATTAAATGATATCCTTTAAATAGATAATAATATGTTGTTGTGGTATGCAATATAATAATGGATACCACAACTCTGCTGAATTCTTGAAGCGGATTTGTCAGAAGGTGTTGGTTAATTTTCTACAACAGCAATAGTGTCAACTGTAATTTAAAAGATGTGGTTTATATTAATGTGCTCATTATAATATTTGTAGTAACAACTCATTACAAGGACGCGTATGGTGGACTATCTATGTAATCTACGGCTAATAATAAACAAATTAAAAAAATAATGTTACTTAACAAAGCAAAATGTATAACTGGTCAGCACATGGGAAAGTCTTCAGGACAGAAGAAAGTTTACGCTTTGGGGTTTCTCGGTAATATAACTTAACACGAAAAGTTGTTTTTTGAAGTCTTTTTTATGTCAAGAGAGAAAAAAGAAAGGTTGGTGAGGGACTGACTGTTTATAGCTGCTACAACATAAGTGATAGCAGGAACTTGTTTTGCACTTGTTACACTAAATGTAATTATAAACTGTCAAAAAGCACAATGTGCCATTCATTAATAAATTTAAAATGTTAAGCCTTGGAAAACTGCTGTGGATATAAGAGGAATAAGACACTTCAGTACATGTTTTTTTTTTAGGAAAATAATCCAAGATGGAGTGAATTGTTGTGCTGTCATGTTTTATTTCTTACATTTTAAGCATGCATACATCTACATGAAACACTTGATGAAGAAGCTGCCGATTTTTTGACTGGAATCTGCAGGGTTTAGCTTAAACCTTCATCCTTTTAGCATTATTGCACTGCTGAGACATTGCAATGCTACAAATACAATAAAAAAGTAAGTAAAAATGCCACAGTTAACATGCTGGACTTGAAGCTTGTGATTTAGCTATGGTAATCGGGGTGTGTGTGTGTGTGTGTGGGGGGGGGGGGGTGGGTCATAGAGAAACCTCAGTTAAGTGGTTGTTAAGTCATACAATAAAAGAGCCTAAGGAGGAAAACAGTATGGCCAAAGGAATACTACTTTCCTGTAACTCTTTAAATATTATTAAGCATGACAATATAAGCTCAAGCAATAGTTAAAACACATCACAGCAATAATTAATAGGATCTATTTCTGGGCTCGTATTTTGACCAGAAGGAGATGAATAAAAAAGTGAGCTCTTATGATTGAAGAAAGCCCAGGTTCCTGTTCTGGCTGACCAACTCGATCTGTCAGGAGTTTATTTGTCCTCTATGAATCATACACACACTTTCAGCTCTGTGCAGTGTCAGTAGTTGCCTGGTTTCTGGCCTGTACTTTCACACAGGCTTTACGACGGTCAATTTGACTTCACGTGTGTAATAAATGGAAGTTTCAGGTCAGCAGGCCATGTGTGCTATGTCTCTCACTTCCTTAAAAAACACACACACCCACACACACACAGACACTCGCAGTGGGATTTGAACATCATTGATTGGCAGGGTTCTGGTAACTGGAAGCAGAAACATGACTCCTAGCAGGATGATTGGAGACAGGATGTAAGTTTGGGCTGAAGTCGTTTCCATGGGGTGAGTCTGTATGTGTATGTGTGTGACAGAATACAGACCAGTCTTCTGTGTGATGGTGTGTGTGAGTGCATGACTGGAAAAAAAAAAACTTTTGTTGACAACTTGATCACTGTCATATTCAATCACATCTCGTAACCAAGCCATAAGGGATGTTGCATTTTAATTAGTCATAGTAATGAAGACAGCTGTTAGCGTATCACTTGACTTGATTTCCGAGCCACTGCCAAGAGATTTCAGATCTCCAGTCACTACGGAACATCATTCCTACTGACTCTCAGAAAAATCACATACATTTCACATGACTGTATATTTTTCACGTGATTATGTGAGCAATATGTTATGACGTGAAAAACATGTGAAAGATGTTATGCCCTGAAATTGCACATGTGAATATAATAATAAATAAAACCACGACATACATGTGACAATAAATAAACCATATGTAAAAGCACATATGAAAATAAAAGAATCATGTGACAAACACACATGTGAAAAAGTAAAACGAACTACACATGAACAAAAGTGTGTAACATAACATGGGAAGTGTCTAAAAGGTGTAAATGTTATGTGTGAACTTTCCTGTAAGAGCCTTCTACTTCCTCTACTGTTAGCCTCCAAAGAATCATTTGTGGTGTGCGGTTACACTCTAAACATCATTTCTGACATCCATCATATCCCCAAATTAGTCTAGTCTTTCTGTGGTCTTTTTAAAGCAAATCAATTCTCCTAGACGGTTCTGAAAAACATTTGTATGACACACACACAGAATGCAGACAAACATCATCCGTCATTCTCATTTATTTCACTTTATTAATCCAAATTTCTCCCCCCGAAGCGCTGTGTGAATCCTAAACATTGAACTGCACACTTAGTTCATCTCCTAGCTGTCTAAATTGAAATGATTGTTTTCAAAAGATAGTGCCTTTGCATCATTTCTTTCTTTCCTCCCTTGCAAGAGCACGTCCTACCAATATGGCAAGGCAGTTAGGCATTAGCCTACGCATTGTTCAGCAGCTGATGACACCGGGTTTTAATATAAATGAGTGATACCGTGTTTTCATAGCTGTAATAGATCTTGGCCACTTACAGGAGATAGGCCTACCGCAGATAGGACGTTAACCCTGTCACTCTGTGAGCAAATTATTAAACGGCACTGACGAAAGATGAGGGGCAAGGAAAAATCTACACCATTCCTCCTCCTAATGTCTCCTATCTATCTCGGCGTATGAATGTTCCCGCTGAGGCTTATGCAGTACGGCTCATGTCGGAGGTGTGCGTGTGGTCCACACTGTTGTTATCCAATTATGGTTCATCAGTAGATGATATTTGTCTTTCAAAGGGTTTGTAATCATACTAATAATGACACACCAGGAACACCTACCTCTTCACTAAGCCCTTAAATGAGCACTAATTTAAAAAAAAACCTAAACTTGTACGATTTTTGTTGCTCATTGTACTCAGTATACTTACTTACCGTACTTCTGTACGTTGCTCTGGATAATTGCATCAGCCAAATGCTGTAAATGTAAATACAAACATAGTAAAAATTCACACAAAAGACACAGAAAATCAGTAACAGTGTATTGAATTAAACTGCTTTACGCAAACCTCTCTCCATTACACCAGAAAGTCTAAGATGAGGTACAACTAACCCTCTCTCAGTTTCGTTCTGGTCTGGTGTGTCACATGATTCATGTGTCCAGCTAAGCGAGATGGGGTGTGCAGCTGAAGGCGCGCTGATGTATGTGTTTGGCATTATTATGGTAATGGTGTCAGATAGCATGTAATGAATTCATTATTCCGCCTTATTACACACTCATCTGCATACAAACACACTCAAGTGCACTCGAGGGACGTACAGTACACGGACACCGTGCTTGCGGCGTGTAAGTGGATGTGGGCGAAGGAAGTGGGGGTGCAGACGCATGCATGTGGGAGTGACCGCAGTATGCAGGGTACATTTATGGTAAATGTCAATGAAATTAGAAAGGCTATGTGGTGATGGTGAATTTTTTTCTCAGTCGATTATTTTGCCCTTAAATTGCTTTCAAATTGCTTGAAATAGACTTTATATGACCATGAAAATTAAAGTCTCATAAAACAGATACAGAAATCACATTCACTGGAATCCAGCTGAGTCAAAGTATTGGCATCCTTGTTTTCTATGCTCCTCTGTCTGTTTCCATTGTGAAATAAATTGGTGTGCATATTTCAGTGATGAATGTCTCAGCATTGCTGACCAAGGCTTACAGGAAGGTTCATAACTTGCAGTTGCAGGGGCAAATATGCAGGCCCATACGGACTGCGACTGATTCAGAAACACAACCACGTCTTGTTTCATGGACCCCTGAGGACTGATTAAGTCACACTGTAAAGCTAGACGTTCATTTCTGGTATAATGTGAAAGGCTGTAGTGCCAGCCGAAACCTTGTATAACCCAGAGACAGGGATCTGCTCAGAATGCCAAATAGCTCAGGTAGATTCATCTATGAACATTAAGCTTACAGTTGCCTGTGGTAAAACAAATGACAATGATAATGATGATGACAATGAGAATGATGAAGCTTGATGGATTGGTGTGAAAGTGCAGATTCAGATGAGACGGAAGCATGGCATCATGCAGAAGGTAGGAGAGTACTTAACTCCCAATCCACTCCCCGGTGCCCTCTTTCTCTCTGTCCCATAGTACACACTCACATACACACATGTTTGTCTTACTATCTTAGTATCTTTCCTTTTCGTTGGGGCGATACCCTAAAGCATACACCTTTTGTACATTTGGTATGTATCTTTTACCTAAGGGTGCACATAGCTTTACCCTAAAAGGTAATCACAGTCCAATTTTGTACCTTAAACATTTTAAAAAGGCATACCATATCCATGTTTCCTTGTGAAAAATACATATTAAAGGTACAAAAGTTAAAGGGTACCACCTCAGAGACAACGAAAGGTACAGTTTAGTATGTTTTTTTTCCTGAGAGTGTAATTAATGCTCTGCTTACACCTAAATCTAACCCTTAACCTAACCTTAGCAATCAAAATGAAACCTTTTTAAAAAAAATAAAATCTGCAGTTTTCCTTGTGGGGGGCGGCCACATGTCCCCAAAATGTCCAAACTTTCCACCAAACATGCCCTCTCTCACACACATACACTCACACTTGTCTCCCAGCCCTTCTTGCTGGCCCTCTCCTCCTCTGCCGTTACTTTACGGCTTCATATTTCTCCATTACGCCGGTTTTTAAACACCTCTTGCACTCCTATTTAAAAAAAAAAAAAGTTCTGCACTATTTCCCCCGTCAGGCCATCAATCAGTGCCTCTCGCGCCGGGCCGTGTGGCGCGCGGACTGAGCGCTGCGCGAGCGGCCATTAGTCACGGCGGCCCGCGGGCCACGCCTGCCTGAGTCCGGGGAGAAGCGCGTGAAGAAAGGCGTTATGCAAATGAGCCTCTAATCTGGGGCGGAGCAGAGCGCGCGCCGTCCATTACTCCTCTTTAGGCGCGTTGATTATGATTAAAGTGATGGCTGCCGCTCGGCTTTAACCCTTTTCAGGCGGCAGATCTCGCGCAATGAGGTGCGGTCCGGGCGATTTAGCAAGTTCCTCTAAACAGCAGCAGCAAACTTCAGGACAATAAATAACCAGGCAAAGCTGTGGCTCTAATTAGCCTACTCACTATCCCTTTACTCATTTCTGCTAAAGTCTCTCCACTCACACTTAGGCTACTCTTCTAGATTATTTGAAAGTAGCCTACATACTCTCAGAAGGATAAAAAAGGGACCTTTCCTTGTCAATGAGGTGGTACTCTTTTCTTTTGGACCTTTAAATATGTATCTTTCACCTGGAAATGTAGCTATTGTGTACCTTTAAAAGATTTAAGGCAGTGTTTCTCAAAGTGGGGACCATGAACCTCCAGGACTTACAGCAAACCACAGCCTACCATTATCGAAATTATATTTATTATTGAGTTCTTATAGTTATTCATCTGTTTGACTGGTTACTTGAATTGAATGGGTTAAGTCCAAGCCTCAATAACTCCAAAACAAGTGGCCCTATAAATAATAATCACCTTGGACCCTCTGTGTTCTATCGGTGGAAAGTATAGGAATAAAAAGCACTCTGGACCTACTAAATAGACAAATAAATAACGGACCACTGTTACATTGTAAATTACAGCCTTTAAAAGTACACTACTTGCACAGCATGTATTTTTGATCTGACAGTGTGCATAACTGTCTACTGTGTTCATACTGTGAAATATGAACAAATTAAACATTTAAAATATCTTGTACTTGCCAAACATATGAAATGTGGAGCAATGGACACTTTAACACTAATCTGTCCCATCATGCGCCAGAGTAGGACTCTTAGCATAGGCTATGACAGACAACCAACTTAAGAGAAACCAGACAAAATAGTGCACTATTTGGTCTATTTGTGTTTGGCTCAAAATAGATTAAAATTAACTGTTAATACTCTTTCCATTTAAATGAACAAACACCACAACAAAAATGTTGATCAACTTAATATCAGGAAGCACTGAACCCAATCCGGCACTGTTGTTTATACTACATGCACTTTTTAATGTCATGTTGCTTCTGTATATATTACATTTGTAATGTTTTTTTGTACTAACTTATTGGATAGTATAAATAGTTGATAATTTTTAAGTACACATTTTGAGACACGGCTCAGCTGTGGGTATTCAGCATCTGTTAGGGTATATCATTCAGACACATGTGGAGTACCATGAGTGTTATGGATATTCTCCATGCTTTTGCACATAATTGCAAAATTGCAAAACCACATATAATGAAACAGGTGTGGCTTTGGACACACATATAGATTTTATTTGCTGAGTAAAGGAATGGGTGGCTTGGTTCTTTCAATGAAAGCAAACACAAGATAACACAACATTATTGACTGAACTAATTAGGAAAGAAAAGTGTACTGCTGCTTTTACAACACTATACACCTTTTAGAATTAGCATAAAATTAATATTTAAGGTGGCTTTATTTTACTATAACACACACACACACACACACGCTTTCTGGAAGGAAAGCAAAATCCTAAATAATTTTAAGAAAATTTCTAAATCCCAGACATGATATTTTAAGCCCCACAAAAGTGAACAACTAGTCACCATATTAATACTAATAATTAACCTGGATATTTCTTGTATATTAATTGTCCATTTTCTTTAATCTCCATGTCAGTATATGCTCAGCTCTGTGAATTCCAGGAAAGGGAACTCTGTCCACCTTGGCAAAAGGCCTGAACAGAGATGTATTGGATTTCCGTTTGACAAATTGACCTGAGCAAACGTAAGTGGTGAGAGGTTTGAAGCAGAGCCTCACAGAGTGGAAAATAGTGGGCTCTCCACTTTCTTTGGTTTGGCCATATGATACTGTGTTGAAGGACATGCGAGCAAGATTCTATTCTTTCCCGTTTTTGAAGGAGATGGATAAAAGAGAGGTGATGGGGGAGAGGTGAGTGTTTGACAAGGAGAAGTGTTGATTGATGGACACCACCACTGTCAGTCCCTCCTCTGCTACGTTCAGTAACAAGTACCTACCATGATCACAGATAGTGTGTGTGTGGCATTTGTTAGTGTGTGAGAAAAATGGTGTAGAAAAAAAAATGAGTTTAGAGACAGAACAAGAACAAGTGGAAAATCAACACAGTATATTCCTGAACATTCAGCTGTCAGTCTCTTGTCAACCATCTCCATCTACATTCAGGTTTTTTTTTTGTTTTGTTTAACAGAATCTGATGTTGTGTGGTAGATGGAAATGCCACCTTGTGGCTGAAGGGAACATCATGTCAAGAGACCGCTCGTCTTTCACATAGAGAGGGGAAACTTCTCCATGGTATACAGCTTGGTGTAGCCACAAGGTGGCATACAAACCCTGACAATGCCTGCACTGATCTTTTCACAGTGCTAATGGTGCTGAATAGCTACATCATTTCTCATTTCATTTCCAAATGGAGTAATATGCCAAAACGTGATTAACAACTTGGAAAAGGCAGATGTCTGAGCGGATAAAAAAGTTGTTCTTTATGGGCCACATTTCCCCACCTTATTCTTTTCTTGGCCAGAAGCCGAGTCCCAGACCTCAGTGGCCAAACTGCCTTCAGGCTGTGGCTGGCTGTGCAAATCAGCCAGAGAGCTGATGAAACCTTTTAGACTTAGTTTGTCATTCCACTTATTCATTTGGCATATCCAAAGTAACTTCCAAGTAATCCAGAATTCAAGTCAAGTGATTTGAAGAAGCACATCACAGAATCACTACTGCTGAGCTTCCACTTCTCAGTATCCACCCTGATCTCAAATTTGTACAGACCTACAGTGGCAATGTGCCAGTTTTGTTTGATTTCATATGAATGCTGTTGTAAGAAGAGGTACAGACACTAACCATGGCCCTAACCATAACCTTATCCTTTTGTGCATTTTCATACAATTTGAGTTATGGGAATTGTTACAAATTTGCGAGCGTGAGACTATGCTGAAGCATCACTAAAACTAATGGTGCCAGACTTTTTCCTTTTTTCAGTATATCTTGTTACATATAGAGTATATAACTACTTTTTGATTAAATTGTACTTGAGTTAATTCAATTTACTCTAGCTTGAGTATATTTGTAAAGACAAAAATATACATTTAGTCATGATCTGACTGCTATATTTATTCAATATAATAAATAGTATGAGGCACTACATAGATAATGTAAGACAAGATAAGATAAGCTCTTTATTGATCCCAAAGGAAATTCTTGTGCCAGTTGAATAAATAAATAAATAAATAAATAAATAAAAATAAAATACTGATTTAACAGAATATGTATACCATAGTATAGTGAACAGTAAACCATTTGGCCTAACCGTGTGTTCAGCAATTTAATAAAACTATATTAATGTGGATTACTGTCGGTAAATAAAAATGGGTCTGAAATTTATAGGTTTTTCATAAAACCATGATATTGCTTTACTTAACTTGAGAAACTGACAATTTTCTCTATCGGTGGTTTAAAAGTCAGTGTCCCCTCTATCTGTAGTGGCATTACAGGTGAAATAGGATTATACATTTGGGTACTAGAATGAAATCTTTAAAATAAATGACATTTGAATGTTTTAAAACATTTTATGGCCCAAACCTATGACAAGGCTAATGCAAAGCCATTTCACAGAAGCTTGAATCATTTTTGTCTTCATTTCTCTGCATTGAATAGTTTTGATCTCATTACAATACTCATCTCCTCTGCTTGTTCTGAATTGCAAACCTGATCTATTTTTGTAGCAAGATACTCGCATACTCCTGCTCCTACAAACAGTTACTTGGAGGAGCACCTTTGCTTTTACTTAAGTCATTATTTTTTTTACAGTAATACTGCTTTTATATGACTGAGGCTTTTGGCTACTGCTTAGCATTAAGGTTAATCATGCAGTCAGCATACGGGCGCTGCAGGAGCTCAGGGGTCTGTTAGCCACCGGCTGGCCAAAGCTGACTAAAACAGAGAAGACCCACTGCTTAATGACTTCACTCTGACCACAGGCACTAGCCGGGTCACTGGTCACTGACCAACTTTACCCCATATGTACTCATGCCAAAGATGTGTGCCAGCACTGGAAGCTGTATCTCAGTGTGTATTGAGCAGGTGGTGTGTGAATGAGAGACTGCCCTCTGCTGGACAGACCTAGGGTCTTTGTATAAGAGCAACAGAATTGATCAAATATGGTCTCTATATTGGATATGGGAAATATAATCAGTGTGGTTATAAGGACAGATGGAACTGATTTAGTGATTATAGTTCTATGTTAATTCAATGTGGATAAGTATGTGGACTGTTGAACACAGACCTGCACCTGTTTATATGTTGTATTGATTAGATTAAATGCCCTAGTGCAAGTGGAACAGATGTACTGTGCGTAGATTTAGGTACAGATGTGACTCATTTAGTTTTTGTGTAGTTCTGTCTTCATTTGTTGTCACTGTGACCTTATTTACTCAAGCACAAGTAGGAGGAGGGGCCTCCTAGACTTGCTGTCTTTGATCATGTGTGCGTGTGTGTGTGTATGTGTGTGTGTGTGTGTGTGATACAGTGGGAGGAGTGTGCACCTGTTAGTTAAGCTGCACCTGGTTGTCAGAGAGAAAAGTATACACGAAACCTGACAGGGAATAAGAGAGAGAGAGGGACAGAAAAAGGTGAGAAAAAAAGGTTTCAGGTCATCAACACAGGGCAATGATCTCACTCAGTAGATCGGACAGTAAACAGCATCGAGAGGACTAAACTAAAGGCCAGTAACCTCTGGAGGGAAGACAGCAACCACAGCCTCTGTGACGCACTTTTCACTCGCACAGGTGAGAGAAACTTTCTGCAAGCATCCATCAACGATGCCCATTCAGCCCAAGATTATTATTCACTCCACTGTCCTTCTGTGTGTGAATATAATATAATATTGTTTCAGTTATAGGCCAGGTTTAAATAAATAATAGATCTGATACTCAATTTCCTTGACATGTTATATATAATGCTGACATAATAGCTGGTCCTCTGACGACCTTTGGTCAAAGAGACACCTCGATCACACATTAACCGCCCAGAGTAAGTCTTTAACTCTAACTAACCAGCACAGAACACTGGGAGCCATCACTCATGAAATGCTTGCTACAGGCCTATGTGTCCTGAAATGCTGACCAAGCAGGATTTCATTTCAAAGTTAATTAGAATGATGTCATTCAAATAGAATTAATGAATGAAATAATGGAAACAGATCTATGTGTGTGAAAATGACAGCCCTAACAGTGTGACAGCTCGGGCCTGTCCTCCTGTTTACACCATGTGGAGTGGTTTTGGATGGGAAATGAAATCCAAAGCTAGATAGGTTTGAATTTTCTTCTACTCTGCCAATAAGGATAGTTCTAGCGTTGGAAAAAAATACACAATCGTTCTCTGATTCTTTGCAGGAAAAAAAATCTTGCTTTAGCCCAGAGTTTCATTCACATCCAAAAACCTACCCAAAGATTCATATTCAAATAAGAGGTAAATCTGCTCTGTGTCATTACAGAGGTCACCAAGACTGCTTTTGATCTCCTCTAAACATTAGCTTTTCACTTCAGTCCTGAGCAATCTCTTTCTCCTGCCCCACATTTAGTAAATATTTAGAGTAGGTATAACTCTCCAGAGATAAGAACTGCAGAGGAGAACAGAAGAAAGCCTATAAGTTTATAGACTTTGAAAAAAGGCTGCCTTTTTCAAAGGTTTAACCTCTTCTCGTTGAGGATTTTTAAATCTAATAATGTCTTTCCAGCTAACATGAAGCCAGCTCTCATTTCATCTTAAATCTCAACCTCTATCGTTCAATACAGAAGCACTTTATCATCCAGCAGGCACTTTTTATGTTACCAAAGACATTAGTAATACAGAGATGGCATTGTAGTTATACATTATTGTTGGTGCATATGCTGTAAAGTTTATAGAGTAGTGCAGGATGGCTGTGCACCTGTTTCTGTTGGATTTGCATGATTAGCTAGATCAGAAAGTGTGATTAGAAGGTATAATGTCAATTGAAACTGGAGCACGGAAGCAATTGTCCCTTATCGTAATCTTTTATCAGAACTATTGAATTAAATCACAATTTCCCCATGTTTCACCGTCACATTCCAAATTCTTAATCCGGATTAGGCAACAGTAATCTTTACACCTGTCCATGCAGCACAGAAGTTATTGTGTTACAACACCAAAAACCCTCACTTTTGTGTTGCTCATATTGTACCAGAGCAAGTGAACTGCTGAGCTAGCATGGCTTTATGCCTGCATTAATTCAATATTAAAGGCCCCATTTGATCCAAGGTCAGCATTCTTTCTCTGAGTGAACATACCCTCAGGGTCTGATTGGAAACAAGTCAGGTGTAGTGTGTGTGGGGGGTTTCTGCTTATATACTGTATCTTCTTATGTATGTTGTGTAGGCCTTGCTTTCTTAATTCCACAAACCGAAATGCGAGAAAGCAACTGAAAGAAAAACTCAAAAATGCATAGAGGCTTGTTTGCATACTGGAACATGATAGGCTCGTTATTCTCATTAATGTATCTGTCATAGGTCTAAATAATCAATAAGCTCATATATTTCACATTAAATGAATTCAGGTCAGGAGACTGGCGGGATGGTTATAATTTAACTTGAGAAATCAAGTTGAGAAATTTATAGTGATAAAGCCTATTTATACATTCCTGTTGGATAACATTATCTTGACCAAAATTGATATGATATTTATCACGTGTGAGCTTGGAAACTGTATCAGGATACAGTGTCTATCAATATTGAATATGCTACAGTTGTGGCATGACCTAGTTTTCTCAACATCCTCTTATTATAATGCCATGTACATATTCACAAATGTCAACTTGATATATAAAGACCCAATTTTATTACTGATCTCAGCATTGTCCACCAGAAGCTCTTAATAAACGGCGCCACTATGACCTGATGGACTGTCTCAAATGAATAATTTGAGAGCTAGAATAATTATCTAAAAGAAAATGAAATATTTTGACTGAACCAATCACGGTAATGTAAAACAACAACAACAACAGCAACAACAACAAAATTTCAATAACTAAAAACCTGATAAGCATCGTGAAAATGTATGAAAATATTGAAATGTCTGACTAAGTGAAATATGTCTTCACTAAGTGAAATATGAATGATGCAACCTTATGAAATGGATAATAAACTCCACTGATTCACCAGTTCTAGCCCGCCCAATAACCAAGATTCGCAGACACATTGTCTGTGTAAACAAATTCACATGGACACTTCAACCTTCATTCCCCCTGTGAAAACAATCTCAATAGAAATTCTGGTGAATTTGATGTGATAATAAAACAGCCAACATGAGAAAACACCGGATTATGAAAGCTAATATAACTTGCTCCTGGTTTGAAAGAGGTCCACCTTTGGTTTCTGTCTGTTCCCAAACATGAAAGGCCAAAAGTCCAAGCCTCCAGAGAGACCATGGATATTAGCATACAGTATGGAAATCACCACTCTGTTGCTGCGCAACCAACCATAGCAAGTCCACTCCTTTTCTTTGAATAGACACAGGTACAATGCTGCAGCTTTATCTCTGTGTGTGTATGTGTGCAAGAGACAAGGTGTGTTTGCTTTTTTCTGTCCTTTTATTATAGCCCTAACAAACTCCCCAGCAACCTTCTCGCTCCGCTGGTAACATGATTAACCACTGACCCAGCCTGGCCCATGCTCTGTGAAACCTATTCACATAACAAGCAGGCAGAAGAAACCACTACAAAGGGTAGGATGAGTCAGAGTATAGACCACACATACACCCAGTATTCAGCAATATTCAGTAACCCATCAGGGACTGATTCAATTTCTGTCTCTTTATCATTTCCCATCTTCACTACAGATATATGAGAATGATCAGAATGTCTCTATTTTATATTTGTTAGTATAGTTTGGGTTCATACATGGCAGAAATTAGTATACAATAAAATATAAAGAAAACTACAGCACTATCCTTAGGTTAAAGGGCTAGGCTACAGTAGTACAGGTTATAGTACAGTACTCCAGGTTACAATACAGGCCACCAAGCACATATCCTACCAACAGTTACGTTCCATCAATCCATTTGGCATTCTGCTAGCATGTAGCCTGGCTTTATGATGTAGCTATGAAATTTGAATCCTGTAACTGGAGATCTCCTGATAGCATAGCTCTGCCATATGGCAGCGATTGAATTGCAATGAAAAATTCAACAGCTCCGTCACCCACATCAGCTTCAGCCTCTGAGATCTCAGCTTACACATGACAGCTTTGCACGCCACCACAGTTTCCTTATAGCTAACTTCCATAAGCAGTAGCTGGTTTTGGCTTTGAACTCAGTAAGACGTCATAAATGAGTCAGTCACTTGAGAACAGAATTGCCAGTGGAGGTATGAAGCAAAATTAATGTCATCCTAATGGCCCTGTCTGCTCACTGAGGATCTCTGTTTTAGCAACGCTGTTATGTATCACTGCTGCTACAACTGCCATGGTTAATTTTTTCCATATATTTTTTAAAAATATTTGGTCGTCTGACAATTTGTCATAATTTAACGATTCCCACCCGCTAGCTACCAGAGAGCTTCTTCTGAGAAGCCGACTAGCACATCTTATTAAACTACTGCTCCTGCTACATCACAGGCAGCATACCACAATCAATGGAAAGCGCTATCCCTCTTTTCCACGTACATGAGCTCACTCAGTTACTGTGATTGACAGGGGAGAAAGTATGCCATTCTTGCACCTCTCAGGACCCCCCCTTATTTTACAGTTTTATGAAAACATGACGAAAACTCCTTTCACCTCTCATGGACTTCTCTGTCTGCACTGTGACAGACTCATAAATACGAGTACATTAAAGTAAACTTCATTAAATGATATCTGTTTAATGATGATATTTAGGGGGATTCGTTTGAGTGCACATATGAGTCAAAGGAACGTTGTCACTGCTGCAGATCTCACTAGAAATCTGAATTCATATCAGATATGAGACGAACAAGTGTTTTTGCATCATAAAACACCTGAGCCTATCATGTTCCAGTATGCAAATCCTGGCCATGTAACACCAGTTTGCCAGGAGAAAAGAAGGATGGAGTACTTGTAAAGGTTTAGGTTCTTCCCTACCTTCCCTGTAGCTCTAATGACGTTTTTTTTGGAACCATCACATTGTGCAATTTATTATACAAAATGGAAAAATGATGGTCTTTAAAGCAAGGTTTGTGTAACCTTCACTCCTTAACAACTACACTTTCTTTCTACTCAGCAGTTTCCTCAATTCATCCACTAACTCCGGGAGAGTAAACAAAAGGAACTCTGACTTCCTCTCTCTTTCTCTCTCTCCATTCCTCCACTTTCTCTTCCCCAAAGGGCTCATCTCTCCTTGGCCATGGCTACGGCTGAGCCAGCCCCTGCCTGGTGGAAGCTGACCTTCCTGCGCAAGAAGAAATCTGAGGCCAAGGAGTTGTATGAGGTACCTGCGGAGTACAGTAATAATGCTGAGACAGCACCCGGGACGAGCAGTACGACCGGGACGCCCGACGACTCCCAGTTCAATGCTCGCCTGGAACGCATTGTGGACAAAACAGCCACAAAAGGACGGCACGTTAAAGTCTCCCACTCAGGCCGCTTCAAGGAGAAAAAGCGCATCCGGGCAACATTAGCAGAAAACCCAGAATTGTTCCCCAACCAAGACACTTGCAATGGGAACCAGAGCACAGGGAACTGAAGGCTGGGACATCAATCTGTGCAGCTTAAATTCATTCACATACATATGCAAATAAATTCTAAATTCAACAGCTTTTGAATGCTGGATTAATTTAGGCGTCAATTAAATCAAGCAAAACATGTTACTGTGTTTTAATGGGGTTCTGCTTAGGTAGTTATGATTACATTTGTCCAGAGTGGAAAAAATGTGGTTCCTCTGTATAGTCCAATAGAATTGGTACTGGATTTTATTTTTTAAGTCATCACTACAGCATCATCGCATCTGAAAATGTGTCTGATGGTGCCTAGGTCCTCATATTTAATTCTGTTCAGCTGTATTTGGACCTTCAGCTGTTCCACCTAAGAAAGCCGGCTACTTTCTGACAAAGTGGTTTTTAGAGTATGTCAGGGGTCATGTGCATTCGGTTTTATTGTTGAAAGCAATTTTGTACTCTTGTTCATTGTTGGATGGTTGCTGTTTTTTCAGTAGTGTTGAGATTCAGGCAGTACTAGCCAGCAGCTGGAAATAAATTGCTAAGAGTTTACTGAACAAGAACTAATAATTCAGTTCATTCTCACATTCCTGACTGAATTTTTGACCTCTGGTCACTAATAATACAGAGTGGAGTATTTGCAGTTTAATCAGCACACACAAGCATGCAAAGAGAAATAAGCAGTTTGCACAGTGCAATTATTTCCATCCACATCCATTTATTTCAGATAACCTATAATGTGTGTTTTCCTTGTTTTATTGTTTTTTATTTTATTTTAATATTGTCTTTTTTAAAAACATTTTTTAAAAGTCCAGGTGTAATAACCTCAGTGCCTTATGATCAGAGTTACATTTCTTCCTTCCCTGTACATCACCTGTCACTTTGCTGAATATCTTTCTGTGTTTTAAACTGCATTTGTTTACTGAACTTATGATACTGACATTATACTGAATTCCTCATATGTTTTAATTAAACTGTAAAAAAATATTTTACAGCAAACTAAGATTTTATTTGATTTGAGCATAATACTATTTTAAAATGCTATCCAAAGAATGTTTTAATATAATATTTAATTAAAAAAAACATTTTCCAATATTTTGTGTTCATTTGTAATCACTCTCTCTCTCTCTGTGTGTGTGTGTGTGTGTGTGTGTGTGTGCGCGTGTGTGTGAAATGTCCTCACAATCACCAGTCACACAGTCCCTGCACAATACATGTTTGATTTTTGTTTGAAAACAAACAAACAAACAAATAATAAACATAGGCATTATAATCATTATTAAGAATTTAGTCTAACTTTAGGCTGGGACAGTTTCTGACATTTTACCTAACTTTTTATTTTTATTTTTATTATGGAAATAAACTTGAATATGAATTCATATTTTTACAAAATGGGTGTGAAGACCTGGCTGTATTAATTTATGTGCATGTGTATGTAAATAAATTGAAGTACATTTGAATAAATTACAGAATAAAAGGAAAAATAACTAGATATTGTCCCTTAAAAATGAGTGAGAATGCATTTATCTTTTGACTGAATTATCACTGAATAAATGACAAGGTATTTCTTTTATCCAAGAACCCATACGATTCAGTTTTATTTTTTAATTTTTTTTCTTTAATATAGAGTAAAAATGAATAAATAGAATATAGCGTCTTAGCTGTAGTAACACGGTCTGACCACAAGAGGGCTGTGTATATATATATATATATATATATATATATATATATAAAGTGTGAAAGGACAAAGGTTAAATAACGCAGAAATGCTGTAGATTGAGTTGTTACATTTGAATATATTACTCAGTCATGTTTTTTTCCCCTTCATTTTATTGTTTTTAAGTATGTATTTATAGTATCATTTCAACTTACAGCATTTCTACGTTGCTTAACTTTTGTCCTTTCTCACTAATCTCAACAGTTGAAGAATAAAGAAAAAAATCTAAGATGCTTTTCTGTTTACCACGGTTGTAAAGAGTGCTTATTTGTTTCACGAACCTGAACCTGAAAATAGTATTCCTTCGCTATGATTAATTTGAACTAATCATTACTCACTGTGATCGCTGCTAAGAGGGTACTAAACTCTGTATAAAACAGTTAGAAATCTGGACTTATTTTAATGCTCCAGTTCATCTAGCGATGGATAAATTATCCACATACAGTAAATAAATTAAATATTGATTAGAGAGTATATCGCGAGAGTGTCAACATTTTAGGCGAGATTGTGAGAGATTACCCGTACGGACATTGCGCATGCTCACGTCTCTGCGCATGCGGGTTTAAGCCGAACGCGTCGACTTTTCACAGCGTCAGCGATTTTCGTTACACCGGTAACTCTTCTGTGTGCTGCTGGGAGGAATGGCCGTGTGAATGTTTTGAGCTTTAGCTAACAACAGCAAACTCGACCCGAGGATAACAGCAGTTAACACTAGCGCACTGTATATACACAGCAAGATGGTGTAAGTATGGTTTATTATTGAATGTATTACTTTGTCTTGTTTTGTGGTTTAAAAGTTTGAAAAGTAATTTAGGTGATTAATCTTATCTAGCCGAGTAGTAGGCCCTGGTTAGCTAGCAGTCTCGCTAGCTAGGTATATTTCCTCGGTTTGCTCCCAAATAATTCATTACTTTCTTAATATTAAATGCTTCTATTTTATAATTCTGTCTCATATATTTGTCAGGAATCAGTGCATACGAATATATTTATTAATAATTTCTGAAAGTGAAGGATTTGTAAGGTCACCAGGTTAGCAAGCTAGCTCAGTTAGCCGGGTTTTGGAGCCGCGTTTCGGTTCTGAATCACTTCCGCTTCATGGACAGTTATGGGCAGTTAACGCTTTTAATTATGTTTCACATGGCTCCCCGTGCTCCCTCTTGTAGCTTTGGTAGACATTATGGCTTGGAGAGGGGGAACCTTTTGGATGAGTTTTCAGGGACAGTGTTATGATGCAATGTGCGCAGTTTGTGTTGTCGCCTTCATGGCCGCCATCGCCACAGTACCGAAAGTACACAAACCCGAGGACCAGCATGATTCCAGCGGCCACTTGGCTAGACCTTTCATTACCGTAAAGCACTCCTTTACCTGTTATTTAGACCACACAGAAAGCAACAACCCGTATCCGTTTGGAAACAGAAGGTGGAGTGAACACGGGCTGTGTTTTGAAATGCTTTACACAGCACACAACTCTGTCAACGCCATACACTTATCCCATACACTAAAGATATACCAAAATGACATGTGTACTATCTACATCTACTCCATCCCCCAGTACTGTGGAGAACACATTGTGCAAGACAAAAAAAGCATGAAATTCAGTACACAAGCATTGCTTTTCATTAGTGACATGCAAAAAACATGCCACACTGAAAAGCAGAACCTTCATCGTATTTATGTCACTCTCTGTAATAAAAAAAACGAACAGCTTTGTTTATGAAGAATCAAATGCTGACCTTGTGTCAGAAGTGAACGTAATTCTGTGTTTCGTTGCAATTCACTTTCATCAGTGTGTTGGAATCCTGCAACACTGAAACCCAGTCACTGTCCAATCACAGCCCTAAGCCGTACTCGGGTGTGATTTCTAATCGAAGAGCCTGAAAGCGTCAGTTCCCAGGATGCTTTGCTGTTCGTATAAATGAAAGCCCCTTCATTGTTTCTTCATTTTACTGCATTGTTTGTTTGAACCCTTAATCATTGTGCTTTTCAAAATTACTACTAAAACTAAAAGTAATGTTGGAACAATGCAGTGAAGGTTTTGCTTTTCAGTGTGACATGTTTCCTGCATGTCACAACTGAAAAACAACACAATTTGCATATTATAATTCACATTTTTTTTAACAAGCGTAACTGCTTTTACGATCACAGTGATGTAAATGTTTGACTGATGGTGGTATACAGTGGTGTTTGTAGTTGTGTGGTTGAAATCATGTGTGTATCCTTCACAGGCTGGAACGCCAAAACCCTGCCTCGGGCAAACTTAAACCTCGTATGTCAAATAAGGAGCGTTTTCACTGCGTCAGTCCAGAGATTAACCTCTCACTGTATCCGGCATTAAAAGTAAGTCCTGCTTTTAGAGTTGTTGTTGTTGTTGTTGTAGTAGTACAGAAAGCTTCACTGGCCAAGAGCTGGAATGTTGGAGTTATGTAGCTAATGATGGTTGTCTTCATTAGGACTGGCTTCCATGTAATCATGAATATCACATCTGTGACTACAAGACCATAAGGCAGACTCAGGACCATGTAGATTTTTCTGCCACTCTGAGAATGACTATATCTACTATTGAAGAAGTACAACAGTGGGTGAAAGACTCGACCATCACCTGGAGGATTGATCGAACCAGACCACCTAAGGGACAAAGAGTTATTTTTAAGGTGCGTTTGCCTTACGTTGTAATGCTAGGTGTAATGCTGGGCCATAAAACCCTCTTGATTTGTATTGCGATAAAGTTTTCCTTGATAATGATGATAAGCTGAGGGTATTCAAATTCAATAAACTATATGCATGCTGACTTCACATGAATCGTGTCTAAACAACAACAGTAGCGAGCTACGGAAAGATGGCGAGTAGTGAGAGGCCCGAGAGCCATAGTGAAGATGAAAGTGGGTCGTCTGCCCTTGAAGTTGCTCCAGAAAAAGGCCAGAAGTGCAGTTAAACCCGAAATGCAAAATATGCTGCTGGCATACTGAAATATTGAAAAATACATAATTCTGTTTGTCCTGTATTTTCATGCATATTGTTTCATGCATACAATGAGTCTTCACAGTAGCAAGATTAACATAATGGTGAATAAACTTATAGTGAATAAATCAGTGTCACAAGAAAGAGCGGAGAAGCTCAGAATCAGTGTTATGGGGCAGGGAATGACAGGCACACTGTGATTGCACATCGCCATCATTCTCCTGGTTATGAGACTCAGTCGCGTGGTTCTTAAAGTTCTTCCAACGCAGGTTCAACCACGAGGGTGTTGAAGTAAGTCTAAATGTGAGAAGGAATATGGTCCCAAATGTAAATATGATTTCCTCATAGAAAAAATTAGCAATAACGTAATTAGGCTTTTAGGGACACTATCAAGCTAGCTAAAGTTAGGCTAAATATTATATTGTGTAAACCCGCAGCTGGGTTTGCTGAAAAGTCAGCTAACATCAGGGTAAGTCTTATATTAGGCTTCATAACTGGGCCTGATCAGTCCAGTTGAAATTAACGTAATCATGGTGATGATATTCCATCCATTCACAGAAGTTTCAGACTAAAGGTTAAGCTTTTTTATGTGTTTATTTTTTAGTCAGAAATACGATTTTAATTAAAAAAAAAAAAAAAGTCTAAATTCTCAGTCTGTCCAGTATATTGTAAGTGTTTCACTAAAAAAAAAAAACACAGGGTCAACCTATCCTCCTTCTATTCAGTAATCTATACAGTGTCAAATCATCGTTCTTCTATGAGTCTAGATGTTGGTGAAATAGTTCTATAATAAATCCATAGAAGCAGGAAAATGGCTTAAAAGTAATATTTTAAATCGTTTTTAAGATATTAATTTAAACAGTAATAAACATTTGGTTTATTCAGTCTGCATTATTTAGAAGGATATTCTTTAAAAACTGTCAGTGTTATGAAATACTGTTTCGTGGTAATTAGCGAGATCGATAGATATAGGTATAGATATAGGTAACATTTTTGGCCATATTGCCCAGCTTTAGCTACGAGCATATGTGGTAAGTGCATGTTGTATCTGCAGACTGTTCAGAATAATGTGGAGTTTCCACAGTAGGTAATGTAATGTGTTCTGATTAGAAAAGATGATTGGGACAGCCCATTTGTTAAAGGTCACCTTGTAATAGTCATTGAGGTTATTTATTTATTTATTTATTTAAAAATAGTCTTCTAGATGTAACGATATTTCACTATTGATATTACAAATGTGTTAACCAGGTGGACTACAGATGCCACCACAACACAAAACCAAGGAACACCATGGAACCTTCTGGGAGAAGGACCAAAAACACAAACTGCCCTGCGAAGATGAGCATAACTCTCCATCGCCCACAGGGAAGCAATGGAAGGCAGTGTCGGTACGTATTCCAGTGTTACACCCCAAAATCACACTGTTGCTGCTGTACACTATGAAGAAATCATTTTTTTGTTACGCCTGTTCAGGAGCACGGATCCTCACATGCCAGCTTTCCCGACACTTGTACACATCACCAATGAGCACAATCATAACTTGCACGTACCGGATGCATTGAGGTACAAAGACGTTGGACCAGAAGCCATACAGAAGTTAAAGAAGCTGTTTGAAGCCGGTCATTCGCCATCCACAGCTCTGGACGTTTTAAAATACGACCTCCAGCTCGAACTTGGAGAGGATTATGCGTATGCATCAGCAGACCGATCCATCTGCCCTGACATTCAGTTTTGCTACAGGTAAATGTTTTGCATCATAAAATCTTTTTATTCATAGATTACATTTAAGAATGTTGGCTTATTTATGACTGTGGGCAGTAATTCGTTAAGGTCTGTGAATGCAGGGAGTGAATGCTTATGCCATTTGCTGCTTTACTGTTAGTTAACATACTCAGTCAGTGCACATCTTTTATGTTACTAATTGTTCAATTTAAAGTCTAGCTAAAGTATTACGTCTTTGGTAAATAGAGATTATTAACTATTATAAGTGTTAATGTTACCTTTTTACAGGCTGTACCACCAAGTTTCTAAGTCTCTCAGAGAAGCCAGTCCATCCTCTTCCATTCTCCCCACCCAAGATACAACCACAACCTGGGTAGCAGCTGATCCGACTGGACAGACATGCATCATGGAGCACGAGATTGTCACCACAGAAGGTCAGATATTTAAGCGAGTATAAAAGGACTGTTATTGTCTAATTTTTTTTTTTTGTTGTTGAGTCTGTTAATCAAGGTAGTTTCATTTTCAGTTTCAGAGGAGGACAATCCCACGGACAAGCTGAAATCGTGCTTATCTGATCTGTGTGACATTATTGAGAAACAGCCGAGTGTGTGGTCTGCAGCACAGGACTTTATTAAGGGTATTGAACGGGTCCAGCACAACCCTGTCAAGCTAGCGTCAGCCATGCATGCCTTTGGTCGCTACAGCTGTCTCCTAATGAAGAAAAGGGCTAAAACTATGCGAAGGGGTTCTCAGTGTGCCGGACTTGCCATTGCTGCCCAGCCTACAGCAGTGACCAGGAGGAAGCCCAAGTTTGGCGGAAGACGACGGCTGACGGTGGGCAGACAGAGCAAGACTACTTCAGGGCCGGACCATGAGTACAGTCAGCCAGAAAAAAGACAGAGATGCTCAGGGCCTCATGGTTTTTCACACGGCATGGCAAAAACCAAATAATAAAATAGCTTTAATAAATAAGTTTTAGTATAGCAGTTGTGGCCCATCACCCCTTTGCCTGAGAGGAGATAGACATGAGCTTGAGTGCTATTTCATATGGGTGTATTTTGTTCAATGTATATAATTTTTTACAGACATATAAAATGGGCTTGCTGTCTGATTCATTTTACAAACCTCACCTATCGCCACGCCTCCAGTTATGCCCACAATATTCCTAAATCTGCACTTATATTTTTGTATATCATGATTCTTTGAGATGTAACAGAATGGCACAACTCTCACTGTCCACTCTAACAGCTAACTTCACATTTATGTTACACTAGAGATTGTTTGATAACTCCTGCATATATAAAGATAGCAATTTGACTTTGCTCTGTAAAAGAAATTTTCATTCCAGCGTACAGGCTACTGCTTTGTTCTTGCATTCTACAACAAGACTCCACAGGCTTCACCTTTTCTCACAGTGTGACAGATCGACACTTGCACTGAAGCTGACTTTGTAGAGAAACGAATTAAACGTGGCCCGAATTGTTGCTAACAGCTTTGGATAATGATGCAAGTGTGTGCACATGTGGGGAATGTAATGTATGCTGTAAATGAATTCTATAAGAGGAATGAATCTTTGTTAAATACATCAGTGCTCTTCGAGCTGAGTTAGTATGAACAAATGAGTGTCTCTGTTTGGAAGTGTGTATCCTGCAGTGCCCTTAACTAAAGTGCATTATGAAAATGCTGTTGTGAAAAAGAGCTAACAGGTTTTGTTAAATGAGGAGATAAAAAAAAAAAAAAAAAAATTGTACTTTTTGAAGAAGCCTGAATTGAATTCTCCATCTGTATGCTGATGTGTGATGTTCAGTTGCTGCAAAACATGTTTGATATCTTCAAAAGTTTACCCTTACTTGGACCCACGGTTATCTATGCTACATTACACAAGCTTGTCTATAATGAATTTTGTATGTTTACATGAGTGGATAATAGTGAGTTATCAAAATTTAAATTTGTGTAAACATGTTAATATATACGAGTGCCCGCTCATGATAGATATCAAGCTTAACTAAGCATGATCTGTTTGGTGGATTCAGATTCTGTAACAAGTGCCTAAAGACATTGTGCTTACTTTGTGGTTTACGTGGTAACCCCAGTAAACACTAGAATAGAAGCTTCCAATATAGCGGAAACTTTTTGCTTGCAGAGTTTAAACACACACATTCCCACCCACCACATATCCTACTGGCCAGCTGCAATTACAGCTCTTTTTGAATTCTTGACCTGCCTTTAAAGTGAGTCACATTACAGTGCAGGATTAACTGAAAGGTTACTGCAGAAGTCATACAGTCATTTATAAAATAACGGAAATTTTGTTCCCACGTTGCACTTTAGTTTTCATACCCACCCCCAACACCTGTGTCTGTTTTGGTGTTCTACAGTGTAACACAAACTGTGCACAACTGTACAGTCACTCCCCATACCCATACTGTATTCACAAATAATCACAATGCAGAATAAATACTGATTGATGGGTAAGGGATAAAACACAACTATGAGGTAGTGTGACTCGAAGTTGATTATTTTCCAAGAACAGTAAATTTCTGGTGTGTCTAATTCCTCTATAGTAGCCACTGCAATGGCCCTGATCGATTTTCCCGATTTTCTCAACTTTAAAATCGCTTGCTTTCTCCCATAGACTGGGAGACCTTTTTAATAACAAATGCAGTCTTCAAAGGCAAAACCCAGGGCTCAAACCAAGAGTAGACATTCAGACATTAATATTAAATGTATAAACAATCAACCTAACAGGGCACACCTGGGCAAAAAGAAACATCTGTCAGTCACATGTCCCAATATTTTTGATCACTTGAAAAATGGGTGGGTTCAAACAATAGGTGCCATTTTCTAATTTGTTTAACATATCTAGATGTAAATATCAGGAAATGAAAGCTGAAATTCTGATCTATCGTATCATATTCATCTTTTGATCACAAACTCAAATGTCTTTGGTCTATAGCAAAAACAAAAGCGCTGGCCTTGCCATTCCAATACTTTTGGAGGGGACTGTATGTCAGCAATTTCCGATGATTACGATTTATTTTTAATTAATGAATACTTTTTAATTCATAAACATTTAATGTTGCTGAATGTCGAATGTCTGGGAAAGAAGTTCCTGTTATCATTTGCAGCTGTAAACAGTCTTTTCCTCAGCAGCCTCTCTTTTTTTCCCCTACTCTTTAAGTTAATATGATAAAAAAAAAAAATGCAGCTTGAAAGCTCCCTGAAGTTACAGCTTTACCCCTGTCTGTCACAAAGCGCAGACACTGGAGAGTAATGTATTAGAATGATTAATATACACCTTGCAGTTGGAGCTACTATCAGAGCTGTAAATTAATCGAAACCTTCTGCTCAGTCAGAATGGAGCAGCCAATGGTGTTGTGGTATAAGCAGCTTTATCTTAGCTACAGATGCACAACTGATAATGTACTACAACAAATGTCTGGAACAAAAATACGAAACATACAATTTGGGCCCTTTTAAAACTTGAACTTTATTTCTTTGAAAATAGTACGTGCAAAATATGCAGTAGCAAAATGTTATTAGGTCTGACACATAAATATAAGTGCTGTATTTTGGGCTGGATAATTGCTGAACTAAGACTAACACTGATGATCGCTGGGAGGCACACAATGCCCTGATACTGATTATTGTGCTACTATATATTCAGTTTCTGAGCTGAGCTGTCACAGTAGCAATATGTTCACCAACATATGGTTTAACACTATTTTTGATAATAATGACACTTTCGATTGAAATTACAAACAGTGCAATACTTCACAAAATTCATTTTGAAACTTTTCTAGTAATAGAGCGTATACTGTAAGACAATGATAATGATGTCAGTAAACTGCCAAAACACGCACCTTGTTTCATGATTATATACACTTAAGATACAGAAAAATAAAGCACTATATATAAGTAACAATGACAGTATTATTTTTATAAAAAAGGTTCATGTGGATGTACCTCACCCATCCTAATTCAAGTATCTTCATAAACCGTTATGACAATTTTATTGACCCTGTCTTTAAATTCACATATTTGAACTTTTCTGAGTTCAGCAGAACTTTTCTAATTGCAGCAATTGTTATGCTAACCATATTCTTAATGCAAAATAACTCTAGCCTGAATATGAAAGTAAACTCTTTATCAGGTAATCACTGAATAGTATATAGATTTGTGTTTCAACAGGGCTGTTCATTTGGTTTCTCACTGCAGAGTGCATTTCTCACATGACGCTTCGTCACCCTGTTCTTCATACACTGCAAAATAGGGAAAGAAAGCAGTGCATAGCTCTACAGTATATAGCTGTATGCAAACAAATCAAACCTTATGCAGTAGGAATGCACCAAAAGTTAATAATCGATAGGGAATTAAAACATAGGTGAAAATACTGGCACTGTTTCTTCTATTCTCTTGCTTTTTAATGACCTTCAGCCAAAAAAAGTGGTTATAAATAATTTGTCAAATGCTGTTTCTCAATGACAAGAACATTACTGCCAGGTTATTTTGTAAAAAAAAATGAACACACAGGAACCAAGCTGAAAGTGCTAGCAAACCATGACACAGGTCGCAAACTTTTTAAAATAAGTAGGCACTGTTACAAAGCGCTGAGACTGGAGACTCCTTCCATAAATACATTACGTTACATAAACGTATCCTCACAGAAAATCTCACTGTATCAAACGATTATATTTCTGTTGTTTAAATAACAGCATATTTTAAACCTGCTTATTAACAGTATTCGAGTTCATAATGTGGAGCAACTGCCATACAAATCCTTGTGTTAGATATAGAAAGGAATTAGCGCATTAATATATTCCTGTGATTTGTCTTTCAGCCTGAACTACTTTCAGATCTGCTGTTATTGAAAATTAAACACCACCGCTTTAAATCATCATACTGTATCATCTTTGTTCTTATTATTACTTTTTATTCTTTTTTTTGTTGTTGTTGTGTTTTTTCTATTTCCTTGTCTTTTCCTTCTTTCTATTTGGTTGTCTTTCCCTTCTTTTTTTTCTGGTCACTAGAGGTTGATGGGGGACATGAGTAAATGAGGGGGTGGAGGATGCACACACACACAATTCACAAATGTCTAGAATGTAACACACATTATTTGTAATATATCACAGATTATACCAAACATCAGGTGTTACATAAAATTGTAACTCACTCAAATGTGGCGACCCCCAAAAATGGGAGGGTGGTGGTGAGGCCAAAAGAAATACGCCCTTGGATTATTTATAAAAAAATAATAATAATATTTAAAAAAAAAAAAAAACAATTTTTAAAAAAGAAGGTTAATCAACACCTTCTGAGCACTGTGGTATAAATTGTTCTAAGTAATTGCTTTCTTTCCTAATAGAATCTTACATTGGGCAGTGGAAGATGATGTGCAAAAGCCAAATTTAACTAAGAGTAATTAATATTTTTTTTCCATTAGACACTAGCCATTTTTGGTGCATTACTACTTTATTCAGTATTATGCAATATCTATCTACTAAACACTCATTTGCAATATGAGAATTATATTATTCAAGAAGTCAAAAGTACTCACATTTGACAGGTAAGAACGGCTGTTCTTCATTCTGTGCCACCATTTCTTCCACTTTAAGTAGAAGCTCGCCCACCTGTTCTTGACCTCTCTTTGCATTGGTGCTATCCAGCACATGGTAGTAGTTCAGGCAGTGCTCCAGCAGACTCAACAATTGCCCACTATCCCTTTGGAGCTGCTCCTCGATCGGTGTGCAGCCCAGCCAGTCACCACAAGAGAACAGCACCATGGTGTGGAGAGAAGCATCCTCACCAAACATCTCCAGGTGGCTCTCAAGGGCTTGTCTCTTCCTGGAAGTCAGGGTGGAGATGACAGGAATGACCAGTAGGAGAGCGTGTGGGCCAGGGTGAAGCAGCCCTGCCCCTCGTTTGATTTCCTTTCTGACGTGACGAGGCGTGCGATGGACAGAAAACCAGTCCCAGCCTGGTGTGTCCACTATTGTCACACGGCGCCCATTAACGTGGGCCTGACGGCGCAAGGAGACTTCAGTATGACAACCTGATTCAAACTTGTGTCCACCCAAGATCATGTTTCCTGCTGAACTTTTGCCTGAACCTTGCCATCCCACTAATAACATGCGCAACTCTGAGATCAAGAGATTAGAGGGACAAATAGAGAGAAAAATGAGGAAAATAAAAAAAACACAAAACAGACAAATACAAGTGTTAGCAGGACAGTGTGAGACAGGATGAATTATATGAATCAGAAAAGGTTTCTTAAAAGTTCTTAAAGGTTTTTAGTTACCTAAGGGAACTTTACATGGAACCCTCTCTGAAAGAGAAATTTTTGTAGAATTCTAGATTTAACCTGTTTTTCTTAGATTATACTGTTTACATTGCAACTGCAAACCACACTGCAACAAAAGCTTAGCCTTTCATTTAAAAGGCTAGTACAATTTCACCTTTGGCCACACTTCTTATCATTAGCAATATTAGCCCCATAGCTTTAGTACAAAAGTTAAGAAGAAAGCACTCCTGAATGGCACAACAGAATTGTCAGGAGATCACAAGTTTGAATCCTGATGACATCTATCACTAGGAGCCAAGGGAACTGGCATACTCTCCTGTCAATCACAGCGACACTAGCCAACCGTGGGCATCCGTGGGCTCATGTATGTGGAAGAGGGTAGATGATGCTTTCCTCTGAGTGTGTTATGCTGCCCTGTGATGCAGCATGAGCAGCAGTTCAAGAAATGCAGTAGGCTGACATGTGTCTCTGAGGAAGCACATGCAAGCCTTCACCCTCCCCAGTTAGTAGCTGTCGAGTGAGAGGGGAGAGCTGGGTGGCAGGGGAGAATTGGCAGGTGAACAAATTGGGGAAAAACAATATAGCATGCAACAATTCACAGGTCAAGCTTCTCCTGGATAAAGTTGGCAGAAAGTGAAAGGAGGAAATGCCTGCCTTTCACATCCCCTTCGGTGAATTAACTTTTATGCTTGATGAATTTTTTCATCTTTGGTCTGAGTGCTGCTTTAGCTAAAAAGTGTAAAGTGTAGTTTTTAGGCGGCTCCTGTATTGCCAGATCAAGGGGTCAGAAATCATAAATATTACAGCTTAACCATAGATAGAAAACTGTGAGAAGAACTCACCTCGTGGCGGTGATCTAAACATCGGTGATGTCATCTCTGTATCACCTGTGATCATTCGCTCTCCCACTTCTCCTTCCAACATCCATTCGCTTGAAGGTGTCTCAATCCTCTCATCCATTGCAAAGAAGGATCCCTCATTCTCCTGCACCATCTCTTCCAACTTTTGAAGAAGCTCATTAACCTGTGTGCTGTTGTCAGTGCAGGTGTTGTCCAGAGCATGGTATCGGTTCCCACATCTCTCCACCAGACTCTGAAGTGCCTTTCCACCTTCTGTGATAAACTCTTCTACGCCATTGCCCCAGAGCCTGTCTGCCCTGGTGAACAATACTATAGAGAATTTCCACACGTCTGTCCCGGCTGCCTCCACACGATCCACCATGCCCTTCCTGTGGTGCTCAGTGAACTGCTCTCCAATTGGCACCACCAGCAGCACAGCATGGATGCCTGGATAACACAGGTGCCTGATATGGGCCATTGTGGAGTTCTGGCTGTCCAGTTTTTCTCCTGCTGCATCTGCATCATCCATGTCCCATCCAGGAGTGTCAACCACTAGAAGGAGCCTGCTGCCAAATGTCGTTGTGCAGAGAACAGGCTCTTCGGTGTGCGGCCTGGCCTGTAGATCCTCTTGGCCAGTAATGGTGATACAAGATGAGGTCTTTCCAGAGCTGCGATACCCTAGCAAAAGGATGTGCCTCTTTGGCAAAGAGGGTGAGTCTACTGAGAGAAAGGGAAAAGGAAACAACAAAGGGAGCAAGGTTCAGTAGTGTAAGTGAATTGAAAGCAGAAACCAAACCACATGTGGCAGGTTTTATTCAAAGCAAGTGAGACAGAGTACAATCCAAGGGGGCAACTGTATAAAAACACAGAGATGGCGGAGATGACATTATATTCTCTATTATACCAATTAGCTATATCCTCCATCAAGCTAAAAGCTGCCATAATTTCCCAAAGAAATCTCTACAGAAAAAATATGCAGTATAACAATATTCAAGTGGTCTTGCAAGAGCTGGTTGTTCTGGAGTCTATCATGAGGAAATTTCAAAAGAAAACAAAGCTGATTAATTTAATTCCATGATTCAGGGAAAGTGTCTGATTTTAGACTTATTCAAGGTTTATGGTTCATCAAAAGAACACTATATTGCCAAAAGAATGTGGACACCTGACCAATCACACCTGTGCTTGTTGACCATCACATTATAGATTTAGTCCCCCTTTGCTGTTATAATAATCTACACTCTTCTGGGAAGGCTTTCCGCTTGATTTTGGAGCATGGCTGTGGGGATTTGCGCCCATTCAGCCACATGAGCATTAGTGAGGTCAGGCACTGATGTCGGATGAGAAGGCCTGGCATGCAGGTCGCGTTCCTGTTCATCCCAAAGGTGTTCAGTGGAGTTGAGGTCAGGGCTTTGTGAATACCACTCAAGTTCTTCCACTCCAACCTTGATAAAACATATTTTTATGGACCTCGATTTGTGCTCAGGGGCATTGTCATGCTGGAACAGGTTTGGGCCCCGTAGTTCCAGTAAATAGGAATTCTTAATGCTACAGCATACAAAGACATTCTAGACAATTGTGTGCTTGTGGTAACAGTTTGGAGAAGGCCCCCATATGAGTGTAATGGTCAGGTGTTCACATACTTTTGTCCATATTTCCATACTTCCAAGAACCCCACAAAAATCCCTAAGCATTCACGGTTTTTCTTAACAGCAGATGGTTCTTAGCTGTTCATCAAATAAGGGGTGGGGTAGTAAAAAGAGAAAGTAGTAACAGGTGAAAGTGCACATTTTGTTGTTGTACGTTCACACTAAATGGCACACTGACTGATAACAGGATCTTTCAGAAGACAACATAAAAGCACACTATATGAAAAAAAAAATCACTACCATTGATTTCGATGCTTTTACAGCTTGCGCCAGTGCAGGCTGACACGTAATAATATGCTCTGTCATCTCTTAAAGTAATGTGATCTCAGTGACTTTGACCGCGGCATGGTTGTTGGTGCCAGATGGGCTGGTTTGTGAATTTTAGAAACTTCTGTTCTCCTGGTAATGTCACACACAACACTCTCTAGAGTGTAAACAGAAAAGTTCAGAAACATCGCCTGGTCTTTTACCAATCTTCTACTACCCAGTTTTGATGATTCTGTGTCCACTATAGCCCCAGATTCTTGTTCTTGGCTGACAGGAGTAGAACCCAATGTGGTCTTCTGCTGTTATAGCCCATTTGCCTCAAGGTTCAACTTGTTATGTGTTCTGACATGCTTTTCTGCTCACCACAGCTGTACAGAGTGGTTATTTTACTTACAGTAGCCTTCTTGTCACCTCAGTCCAGTTGGGGCATTCTCCTCTGAGCTCTCTCACCAACAAGACATTTCCACGTGCATAAATGCCACTCACACAATGTTTTTTTTTTTTGTTTTCTGCACCATTCGGTGTGAAAGACTGTTGGGCATGAAAATCCCATGAGATCATCATTCCCTGAAATAATCAAGCCAGCCTGTCTGGCTCCAACAACCAAGTCACTGAGATCACATTTTTCCCCATTCCCATGTATGATGTGAACATTAAGTTGAATGAAGCTCTTGACGTGTATCTGCATAATTTTATGCATTGTGTTGTTGCCACATCATTGGCTGATGAGCATGAATGAGCAGATGTACATGTGTTCCTATTAAAGTGGCCGGTAAGTTTATCTCTGATATTTGGACGCATGTGTGTAGCATAGACTACAGTACTCATTTCAACTAAGTAAATTCTCTGCACATGATTAATCAGTGCTGTACAGTTCAGACTCAATACAAGACCTTGGATTTGTTGCCCAAGAATGAATAATGAAAGGATATCAAACCTGCTGATACATTTATAAAAAACAAAAACATCTGAACAGTTTGTAACTACAGTCTCAGAAGAAGGTTTCTCAAGGGTTCTTTAAATGGTTAGTGATTCTAGCTTTCTAAATGTGTTCTACTCAGAACCTTTTGTGAAAGAGAAACCGTATGTTATCAGGTTCCCCCAGTGGGACACAGCAAAGAACCCTTTTGAATGCTAGAGCCACAGTGATCGCAAACCGATACTCCTCCTCTGAGACACAGCATGCCGGACAACCCCCAAAGGTGGAGGAAGTGCCAGGTGTGTGTGAGTTATGTGCACATATTGAGGAGGGTAATGTTTATGTAGCCACTTACCAGGATGCGAGCTGAAGGGAACCGTAGCCATCTTGTGCTGAGCTGCAGTTCCTCTGTGTCCCCCCTCCTACCCCCTTTCTGTCTCCCTTCGTGTTCTCGTCTTCCTCTTCAGCAGTATCCCCGCCCCACATTTCTGTAGAACTGGCTCTGTGGAGGAAATCACATGCTATTGACCAGATAAATAAAGAGACAGAGTGATGATAATACAGTGTGAGGAAGGAAATTACAGATAGTTGTGTGGCACATGAGATCCAGTAAATCAGCTACTGCAATGACTTGGTCTCGAATATAACTCATTAGGCTATACAACTATATGTCGTTCAAATGCGCGGGACATAATCGAATAATCGAAACTTCGATGAATCGATCGAGTTGGGCGTATTTGAAAGACGCGCGCGCTGTGTGCGTGTGTGTTTGCGTGTGTGTGCGTAGGCGTGTGCGTGCGTGTGTGTGTATGTGTTAGTGTAGCTCGTCATCACTGCCAGCGCTTTACAAAACAAAGTTATTTACATAATAACGTTTATTCATATGTAACATGAAAGGAATGTATAAACAAAGCCACATCCGGTAAAAAAAAAAAAAAAAAAGAAAGAAAGAAAAAAAAAGTAATGTCTGTTTGGTCCATTTTTTAAATAGCAAAGATTGCTTTTTTTTTTTTTTTTTTTTTAAATCATGTCATTATGTGTCATAAGTCATTATGGAAATGAAAAAAGACAAAAATTAAGTGTTAGGCTTAATATTAATATTTGCAACTATACCACAGTGCTGTTGAATTCTTGAATTAGAAGGTGTGGACTGATTTTCTATAATGACAGCTCTTACTGTAGTTCCAGCTCTAACTCAAATCACACGTTTATATTTACATTCTAACACAATATTGTTTCTATAGTAACAACTAATTTATAAGACAGATGATGCATAATCTGAGGCTATTAATAGATGGATTAAAAAATATAAAGAAAAAAGTATAATTGTTGATATGGTGAAGCTTTCTGTTAGGAGACATTTATTTAACATGAATGGAAGGAGTCTCCAGTGTCAGTACTTTGGAAGGGTCAGTAAGTTCCACAGGAGAATCTTCAGGACAGAGGAGTTTGTGCTTTTTAGTTTCTCAGTAACATGACAAGCTGAGATTTTTATTTTTTTTTTTTTTTGAATAGGTGTTCCAGTTCATCTCAAAAGTGTTCAGTTGGGTTCTCTCGAGTTCTTTCTACATCAACCTTGGCAAATTATGTCGGGCCTTTTATTTCCAGTTAAGGGAAAATCTTAATGCTACAGAATCTAATGACATTCTAGACAATTGTGTGCTTACAACTTTGTGGCAAAAATTTGGGGGAAGGCCCACATAAAGGTGTGATGGTCAGGTGTCCACATACTTTTGGTCATATAGTGTACTTTGGGTGGATGTCACACATTAGTAGCAGCAATGAGGATACAATTAAAAAAAAAATCATTTAAGATATGATCTACTGTCAACCAATCTTGATATATTAAAATACCTTTAAGACAGTTCCACTGAAAAATATTAAAATAAGGAAATGACATTTTATTTTATAAAGCCAGATCTACAGTTCACATTCTCTTCCTCTTCCTCCTCTTCATCACCCGTCACCTTGCCACCTTTTATGAACATCATTACAGTGCACAACATGTTATTTGACATGGAATAACATTGTTTTGCACAGTAATTGTGGTGTAATGATGTTGAAAAATGTTTATGTAATGAGCCACGCTCTATCTGTGTTATGTTAATTAGTCACCATTAAACATCTGGAATTGGAAAATATTTCAGTTGGGTTTAATCCTGAATTCCACCCCTGCAAGTACAACACTGGTTCTAACATAAGTGCTAACAGGAACTAACTGTCTCATAGACGTTACACTACTATAACTGGATAAAAAGCAATTCTGAAAAAATTGTAATCATTTGCAACGTGTTGTGGTATAAGAGGAGTAAAACATGTGCTGTTGCAGGGGAAATAATCCACTTTGGGGTGGGTACAGTCACTCCACTTTGCATCGGCTGTCTAACACTACCCCATTGTGGATTATGTTCTTATAACATCATGCCCAAACAAGACAGATGAAGACAGAAAAGGACCAGGTGATTTTTTTTTCTAACCTTCAACTGTCCAGCTTGTATGAGTCTGTGCCCATGATTCTGTGCCTCAGATTCTTGTTCTTGGCAGACAGGAGTGGAACCCAGTGTGGTCTTCTGCTGTTGTAGCCCATCCACCTCAAGGTTAGATGTTTTGTGCACACTGAGATGCTTTTCTTCTCACCACGGTTGTAAAAAGTGATTATATGAGTTACTATATCCTTCCTGGCAGCTTGAACCAATTTGGCTAGTTACCTCTCGCATCATTTTCACCCACAGAATTGTCGCTCACTCAGTGTTTTTTGTTTTTCGCACTGTTCTGTGTAAACTCTAGAGACTGTTGTGTGTGAAAATCCCAGCTCAGCAGTTTCTGGAATACTCAAACCAGCCCATCTGGTACCAACATCCATGCCACAGTTAAAGTCACAGAGATCACACTTTTTTTTTCATTCTCATGTTTGATGTGAACATGAACTGAAGCTCTTGACTTGTATCTGCATGATTTTATGCATTGTCCTGCTGCCACATGATTGGCTGATTGGATAACTGCATGAATGTGCAGGTCAACAGGTGTTCCTAATAAAGTGGACAGTGAGTGTAGGTTTACGCGTATACTTTGTTTCGGCACTAGGAGGCGGTAATGCGCATGTCGTCGTCTAGCAGCATTAAACGACGAGCAAGTGCATACAGAGGAGGAGGAAGAAGTTGAGGACTTAGAGCTCGTGGTGTGTGTTAGAGAGAGAAAGGGCTGCAGGACAGGATTTCCAATGGACGGAGCTGGGGAAGAGTTCATGAAGTACCGCTCTCCGCTGGTCTCTCGGTACGCCAGCAAGGACATGGCTTTTAACTTCAGTGACAGAAAGAAGTTCACAACTTGGAGGAAGCTGTGGATCTACCTGGCCAAGGCAGAGAAGGTTGGATAGTACACACACACACACACACACACACACACACACACACACACACACACACACACACACTGTGGATCTACCTGGCCAAGGCAGAGAAGGTTGGATAGTACACACACACACACACACACACACACTGTGGATCTACCTGGCCAAGGCAGAGAAGGTTGGATAGTACATACACACACACAAACACACACACACACACACACTGTGGATCTACCTGGCCAAGGCAGAGAAGGTTGGATAGTACATACATATATCCAAAGTATATGCAAATGTATTATACACTGGTGTGATGGAACAGTATGTAGTGTTACCTTATTATTAATCCTGTTTCCAAAGCAACACTTCAAGTTCTTGACCTTTAAGGAGTCGTTTATCTCAAGTTGCCAACTGCTATAAATAGTATGAAGGAGGCCCTGAACACTTACAGATCATAGACTATAGGAATAATTATAACAGGAATATATCTGCACTGTGCACAGCTACATGTTTTACTCTTACTAGCAGGAACTGATATCTGAACCTAGAACCTCGTGCACCTTGGACTACAAGAAATTCCTCTTACTGCAAAACCTTAGAGTTTAACCCAAACCCTGAGGATTGTGTTAGATGTCCTTATGTTAAGCAAATCCTCCAGATAAGCCATTAGCTCCTCATTGAACTTCAGTCATTAGCAAAAATTCCTGCTTTATCATGTTTGGCTGCTGCTGATCCCCTTCTCTCAAATTGCAGCACATGTTACACTTAGTGCCAATATTTATTTATTTTTTTTTTAATATATATATGTTGTTGCCATTTCTAGTATTAAGCATGTAATATGTATATGCCTCCTGACTTTCAGCATGCACAAGCATCAATTATATGTGTGCATGTCTTATTATTTAACTGCAACATCTGTAAAACAAGGATATTCACTTGCATATTGCATGTGCACAGTGATTTTATTAGTGCTCTGTGTCTATTTTTGGAGACTTTAGACATTTAAACCACTCCAGAAAACTTTGATAAACACATCACTGATGAGACATTGGTGTTATTCATCAGATTTCTAAATACCCTTTGTCCCCAAACTTGCTTTCATCTTTAGACTCAACACACACACACACACACACACACACACACAGCTCCTCTCATAAAAAAACAGTATCAACTATCTTTGTCCACCAGTGAAATAGAGTGGAACCGATAAATAACTTACTAATGCCTTATAGCAGATGGATACTATATAAGGTTCTTATAGATGTAAATATAGTAATATGTGTAGTGATAATGTCCTTTTAGGTGTAAAACTGGGCCCATTTTTGAGCCTGGTGGCATAGTTGTGTGTATGAGGAGGGGTTTGGGGGGGCTATAGTGTATCTACAGTACAAAGTCCAAACCCGCAATCCTCTGCTTGCTGGTTAGAAGTCCTGAGCCGCGTCATGTCTTGTTGGAGTCTTCTATCCAGTTTACACAATGTTTCTTATTCACAATAGAATTTTTGAACAGATTTGT
This sequence comes from Pangasius sanitwongsei, assembly GCA_037576675.1. Classification (NCBI taxonomy): domain Eukaryota; kingdom Metazoa; phylum Chordata; class Actinopteri; order Siluriformes; family Pangasiidae; genus Pangasius; species Pangasius sanitwongsei. Next base: position 8,587,311 of record CM075015.1, on the reverse strand, counting down.
ATTACAGAATTGCCACAACACATTGTCTACTGTCTATATCTTAAATCACTATAGTTCTAACATTTAATCTTCACTATGGTTATGACAGAACTGGCCTTGGTATTTTTTTTTCTAACTTCTCTAGATGTCTATGCAGATCATTATTGGGATCAGTAAAGTCTGAAATGGAGACCACACTCTCTTTCATTAAGAGAGCAGGAAATGCCGGGAATTCATCACTCTGGTCATATGCATGCCCTCCTCTCATCTGTTAGTGAAAGTGCTACATAAAAAGTGCTGCGTCTGATACAAAGTCACTATTTAATGCATGACTGTTAAGAGTTTAGTGTTAAGACGAGTTGTGATCACCTTAAGAGAATATCAGTGGGAGGATTTATTTCTGGTTGGACAGAAATAAAGGAGAAAATGATTTAGAGCTCTCAGTTGACCTTATGCACATAATATAGAAAATTCCTTTACAAGTGTAGGAAAAGACTAAACAATGGATTGTGAAATGTCTAGAAATTGGAATAGTATTTCTGTGGACAAGAACATACAGATGTAATAGGACATCCAGGATTTCATTTTTTTTGGTATTTTGTGGAGGTAGAGAGATAGAACCAGCAGCAAAGATTCAGTTAGTTTCTGTGCAGAGTAAGGGCGATATGAGTAATATCTGTGTATAATCAGGAACATAATACAAATTATATTTCATATGATATGTCAAACATTCACTCTATGCAATATTTGATTCTATTCGATTTAATTTTATTGTCATTGTGCAGAGTATGAGTACAGAGCCAATGAAATGCAGTAGCAAGCTTCATGATCCCGCCGTTATGTGTGTGTATGCATGTTTCTTAAAGAGGAATGTGTAGCATAGTATATGTGCAGTTTAAAATAACTACATAGACAATGTGTAAATGTCAGAGAGTGAGATTGAATGTCCCTGGACATTTGCCCTGTCCTTCTGCCATGCACGCACACACGC
>CM075015.1:8567746-8583486 GCA_037576675.1 Pangasius sanitwongsei | reverse complement strand
ACGTTGCCACACCATTCACGTTGCCACACCATTCACGTTGCCACACCATTCACGTTGCCACACCATTCACTTTGCCACACCATTCACGTTGCCACACCATTCACGTTGCCACACCATTCACGTTGCCACACCATTCACGTTGCCACACCATTCACGTTGCCATGGTTACAAACTTACATTTACTGGCGCCAACGAATAGATTAAAAATGACTGCTGAGCTGAAGAAACGAAAATTAAATTACTCAGAAAAACGATCGAACTCTACAGTAAGTTCATGCATATTTTAATATGCAAACAAAACAATACCATGACTAATAAGAAAAAATGAGATGTCTGGCAGATGATAACAGCACCAGTCAATGAAGCAGAGGGTGGATTACGAAGTCGGACAGTTGACGAAGTGAAGAAAAAATGGAAAGACCTTAATTCCAATAGTCCAGCCCCGTATCAACGTTTTTATTTTCACCTTGGAAACTAGTCAAGACTTTTCACTTTACACCTACCTTCCACTAGGCGTAAGATTTGGTCTCAGATGTAGCACTGTGCCTACATGGTGCAACAGGTATTAATTCTAAGTAGGACTTAAGGTGCATTTTACGCCCAGCCTAGTCTTACAGCCGGGTGTACGTCCAGCTGGTGCAACCCGCCCCAGATGTACAGACTGACAGGAATTTGATGCTGAGCATTAAGAGACTGATAGGACTCACCCAGATCAGCAATCATAATAAAGACGGTCACTTAACACATTTAATAGTCCAGCTGTGGTCCATCTGTTACACCACAACTGATTATACACTGTTGAACACTTGTTCATAATATTTTCTACACTCTATGTATGTGAAGTGAAACAGCACAGCAGTTTGTATCATTGCAGTAGTCTCTAACGTGTGTTAACGTATTTTGTGCCTCTTGTAGATTTGTACTGATATCCGTCTGCTGGCTAACCTGAAAGAGATTGAAGAACCATTTGAGAAAGAGCAGATAGGCAAGGAAACATGAACTCCTAGTATAACACTAGGCAACACACTTTGCTTTGCTTTGTTTTTTCAAAAGCGGATCTGGGTGCTTGATGTAAAACTATCCTACTGTGTTATGTTCATGTGTCCAGGTTCAAGCGCTATGCCGTATAAGAGGAACCCGATGCGCGCAGAGCGCTGCTGTAGTCTGGCTCGTCACCTGGTGGCGCTGGTGTCTAATCCTCTCCAGACTGCCTCAGTGCAGTGGCTGGAAAGAACTCTGGATGACAGCGCAAACAGGTACTGTATACACACAATGTTTCATATATGCAGTGCTTTGAACGTGTAACTCCCCCCGATTTCCATTATACTATAGCAACCAACTGGGATTTACATTATACTTACCTACAGATTATTTTGTTAGTTTTATCATATGTATTTCACTGTTTGACTTTTTCAATGAGAAAATTTAGTTTTTTTTCCAAGTGTCAAACTGAATTAACAATTACTACAGAAGCACAGCATGGGATTTGATCTACAAAATAAATAGTCATTTTCTTTGTTTTTCTGCTTTTCACTGATCAGGAATTGCCTTTGCTTTTGATATTTAGTGATAAGTGGTGAACACGGCTCATGTTTTATCAAATCACTTGACTGTTTCATTTACTTGCATTTTGATCAACTCAGTCTTTACTTTACAGGCATTTTTTATCCAATCAGTTTTAATCCTTTAATTTTTGTTACTTTCATGCATCATGCTAACCATGGCTGACCATTAACTCTTCTACTCCCTGAGCCAGACCTTACCAGACCACACTCCAGACCACAGCGTCTAATCTGGGCTAATCTCTGTTAAACCTGCTTACTTGATTGTGTCTGGATTGTAACCGGAAAATCCAACAGTGTGCATGAAAAAGAATGAAAATTCTGGAAATGAGCACCATGACATCGGAGGCAGTTGTTTGAGAGGGAATCCAAATAGAAAAATAAACAAAGGCAGCACCTTATTTTTAAAGTCTAAGTCTTTTGAGGTGATTTTTTTTTTTTTTTTTTTTTAGTTTTACTTAATTATTTTGTTTCAGTCCTGAAACAATACTTTTGCCTCTAATCTCTCTGTTTACTATAAGAAAATTTACCTTGTTCATTTAGTTTTAGCTACAGCAAATCTTTGCAATACAAAGTGTGTGTGTGTGTGTGTGGGTGTGTGTGTGTTTAGGAGAATCTCTCTGCCTGAGTCCTTCCTCACAGCTGACATCATCCTCAGCACCCTACAGAATGTCACTGAGGGTCTGGTGGTCTATCCTAAGGTGTGTGTCTGTGTGTGTACAGTAATAATCTGAATGTCTTAAACCTTTTCATACTCTTGTTTTTTTTTTAAAGTCTGTGTTTGTCTTGCCATCTGCTCTGCTGCTAATCTGACGTTTCTGGCACCCTCTGCAGGTGATCGAGAGGCACATCCGCCACGAGCTGCCCTTTATGGCCACTGAGAACATCATCATGGCCATGGTGAAGGCAGGAGAGAACAGGCAGGCATGAACCTTTTTATAGCCTTATTACAACCTTTTTTTTTGTTCATTGCCCAATGTTAAATTATCCAGATTTATTATAGTGTATCTAAGATTGGTTAGTTCTAGTGTTCAGTGCACTGTATATTTCACTAAATTTGTAATATCTTGATGTTAACCACATCCTTTTTTTGTACACCTCTGTTCACCCAGGATTGCCATGAGAAGATCCGGGTTTTGTCTCAGCAGGCAGCGGCTGTGGTGAAGCAGGAAGGAGGAGATAATGACTTCCTGGCTCGAGTGCAGGCTGACCCCTACTTCGCTCCTATACTTGACCAGCTAGACGCCCTACTGGACCCTAAAACCTTCATTGGCCGAGCCCCACAACAGGTTCACGCACCTAAACTCTTTATAATATAAACACTTTTTCTTCATGTCGCATTTTCTCTCTTGATGCTTCACAAATCCGTACCAAATGCTGTTAATATCCTGGCCGGGTGTATTTCCTGTCACGTAATACGAACCATGAAAACTGAGGTTAGTTTTCGGGTGCTGGCTACTGATTGGTGGTGCGAGACAGGCTGGTTTGAGTATTTCTATAACTGCAGATCTCCTGGGATTTTCATGCACAACAGTCTCTAGAGTTTACTCAGAATGGTGCAATAAAGAATATAACATCCGGCGAGTGTCAGTTCTGCGGACGGAAAATGGAGAATGGCCAGACTGGTTCGAGCTGACAGAAAAGCTATAGTAACTCAGATAACCACTCTGAACAATTGTGTTGAGCAGAAAAGCATCTCAGAATGCACAACACGTCAAACCTTGAGGCAGATAGGCTGTACTTCTCTCAACCAAGAACAGAAAGCTGAGGCTGCAGTGGGCACATGCTCACCAAAACTGGACAGCTGAAGACTTGAAAAACGTAGCCTGGTCTAATGAATCTCGATTTCTGCTGAGGCACACAGATGATAGGATCAGAATTTGGTGCCAGCAGCATGAATGAATCCATGGACCCAACCTGCCTTGTGTCACCAGTCCAGGCTGGTGGAGGTGGTGTAATGGTGTGGGGAAAGCTTTCTTAGCACACCTTGGGCCCATTAATACCAATCAATCATCACTTGAATGCCACAGCCCATTTGAGTATTGTTGCTGACCATGTCCATCCCTTCATGGCCACAAGTTACCCATCTTCTAATGGCCACTTTCCAGCATGATGATGCACCATGTCTCAAAGCAAATGTCGTCTCAAACTGGTTTCATGAACATGACAATGAGTTCATTGTTCTTCAGTGACCTTCCCAGTTACTGGATCTGAATCCATTAGAACACCTTTGGGATGAGGTAGAACGGGAGATTCGCAGCATGAAAGTGCACCTGAAAAGGCCCAGTATTAGTATAGTGTTCCTAATAAAGTGTGTCTAGTTTGTGTCTAAATCTCATTATGTATAATCTCTACATTATGTAAGGCACTAGGTAGGATGTTAAGCTCCATTGTGTTGTACCCTATACAGAGTGCAAGCAAAAATGAATAACAATTTATTCAGGATGTTGTCTAACTAGAAGATGGCAGATTATTTGAGTCATGGGTAAGATTTGTAACACTGTGAGTAAGTTAAAAAAAACCCAGAATCTAAACCATTAAATTGTTGCATCACTGGGGGAAAAAAGACTTCTTTTTTTTTTTTTAAAGAGAAATAAACTCTGGCAGACATTCACTACAGTTCTGAAGATTTTTGCCTTGTGAAGCGATTTCAGCCAGAGGCATTACTCAGGTTGATTTGCACTATTTTTATCTCCACCCCTATATCCTGCATGGTGCCTGGCCAAGAGGGGTGACCAAGTGCATCAGGGGTATTTGGAAAAGCGTAACTTTTTTTGGCCGCGGAAACAGTGACAATATACAAGATCACAGTTCATTTCCAGAGCCTTGCTGCATCACATGAGTGTCTCATCTCCCTCTGTCTTATAGGTTGCCAGATTTCTCTCTGAAGAGGTTAAACCTGTCCTTCAGCCCTATAAGAGCAAGATGGATGTGAAGATTGAACTGGAGCTCTGAAGCACACACAAACACACAATCCTTGTAAGCCTGCCACCAAAGCTGCAAAACAGTGTATTGACTTCAGCCTTTTGTCATCTGCTGAACAGAATTTTTCTAATGTGTCATGTCATTATGATGCTGCTTTATAACATGTTACAGAAACAGTGACACTCAGTGTATTTGTTGCCCTGAGAAGAAAAAAATAAATCCATTTCAAAACAACAATCAGCACTCGATTATCAAGAGATTAAATGTGTAAGTGGAGTTTATCACTAATATGTGATTAGTAAAGGTGTGTACAGGTGGACTGGAACTATGTGGTGACTCTTGAGGGCAGTAATATGTAGCTTGGTTAATCAGTGGCCAGAGCCTCACAGAAAGGCAAATACTATCAGGGGCATGGTGAAGGAACAGTATTGTCAAACACACCACCATCTTTTCAACTAGGACATTGAACATGAGCCTAAAATGTAGATTTTAAAAAATGACAGTATGCATTACCATTATCTGTGGTAAAGTATGTATAGAGTCCAGCACAGTTTCGTGATTTTAGAGCAAAATAGACATGTTCTAATAACTGCTGTACCTGTTGTGCAGTTTTCTCCATTAACATTAGCTCCAGCTTCAGGACAAATCACAGGTTTATATTAATGTGCTCCTTCTAACCTTTTATCATTTCTATAAGGGAGCGACTAAGGGAGAGTCACTTTGGAGCTTTCTGGTTTCTCTGTAACATGACAAGCAGTGTTTTTTTGAGGGAAGAACTGTTTATATCTGCTATAACATTAGTGTTAACAGGAACTAACTTGTTTCACAGATGTTCCACAACATTAAATGTAACTAAAACATGGTAAAAAAGTATGATGTGGCATGTTAGAATTGTTGGCAAATGGCTGTGGTATAAGAGGAATAAACACATAATGAGGTGTTGTTATAGGAAAGGAATCCATTGAAGTTTTCCAATAAAAGTAACACTGCTTTGTCTTGGGCTGCATTAGACCGCCCCAGGATTGATTGATTATTTTCCTATAACAGCATATGCCCAAGTGTTTTGTTCTTGGTCAGCGATGATGTTTGTGCCATTCAGATCATGTTCTGTAATATGACATTCCTCTTACCATTGTCAGATTCTGATCCTTCCAACAGCATGATGCAAAAAGACTCTCAGAACATTTCTGATTCCTCAGCGGACCAGTTTTGATGTGCTGTGCCACTGGGGACAAACATTCTTCTTATTATTCTATGCACTCAGAATCAGCACCCAATATGGTCTTCAGCTCTCGTAAGAAACAAAGTCTGATGAGTAAAACATTCTTAGATATTCTGCACGCCAGTGTAGAATTTGGTTATGATTTGCCGTGTTTTTCTTGCATGACCCTCACCATTCTCCTTTGCCTCCTCTGAGCTGCCTAATCTATACACACCTTAATCACATGACACATGTCTTGATGAAAAGTACAGTATATGTGATCAGGTGTGGAAGCTACTGAATAAACTGGTCATTTAGTGTAGATAACCATGAATACCATATGCTTTTCTTTTGCAGTACCCTATAGCACAGGAGCATTGCAGATGCCAATGTCACTTAAGTCTATTATATCCATTAGGTAAGGATAAAAGACAACTAGGCATGCTATAGGAAATTAATCAACAACAGTGTGGTGTGATATGAAGCACCATTTCTACTGCTATTCCAAAGTGTTTTATTCCTATTATACCACAACAATTTGCCAATAAAATTTATTGTTAAAGAATGACCCCTCATACATTTTTGCCCATTTATAGTTACATTTAAAGTTATGAAACCTCAATGAAACAAGTTAATTCCTGTTATTGCTTATGTTATAGCAGCTATAAACAGTTGTTTTCTCACCATCCATTATAGTATCCTCTGTTTTGAAGTTAATAAGCGAAAAAATGCAGCTTATTATATTCCAGAGAAACCGCAAAGACTTGTTGTGCCAGACAACCAAAGGGAACAGCCTTCCTTCTGACTGTTACAACGAGCTGACATTGGAGCCTCCTTCCAAAAATGCTAAATAGACATCTCCTTAGAGAAAACTTTAATTACAACTTTATATTTAATTGTCAATTACACAAATTAAAAAAAAAAACAGTTTATGAGGAATGTCTGCCACATTAACAGTGATATGGTATAAATCACCATGAGACCCTGAGAAAAAACACCAAAAACCCTGAGATATTACCAGAAGATCACCTTCTGAGAACACGGACTGACTGATACCGTTAACAAGCATTACAAACTATTACAAAACAACCAGGAAGCAACTGAAATACATCATATGGTATATTTGTATCCCATTGTGTATGTTTCTGAGCTCCATGCTGTGATTAAGGCCATTTAGCCCATGCGAATGGATGTTAGGGGCCCACTGCAGATCCCTGGCCCGTCCTTCCTGACGCCAGAGCTGTTGATATTTACGGTGTGGCATTTTCACTAAAGGGTTGAGTTTTTACTAGCTCCTTTAGAAAGGTTTGTAGGTGTAGTCAGTAGGTGGTTTGTAGTCAGTAGTTGGACTGACTACAGTAAATTGCCCCCACGTGTGAATGAGTGTGTGAATGTGTGTGTATGGTGCCCTTAAATGGACTGGTGTTGCTAAAGCATTCAAGAGCAATGTCATCTGTCATGAAGTTGTTCATCAGTTCGTCTCAGTGTGCCTAATTTCTATTTTTATTTCCACACATTACCAAACACTGAGGCTAGTCTGTATTGTCAGAGACACACCCAAAATGACATTGCCTCTAAATTCGAAACCATCATCATCGTCATCATCATTTAGACACCTGCAAATGTGCTGTATTTGGTCTCTGGTGTAATACAGTTCTTATTCATATCACTTGGGTAATAAAACTGTCAGCGAGGGCAAAGTGCAGCCTTCCCTGATAAAACACTGAGATACTGTATAATCCATATGGATATATGAGCCTCGGAACGAGAGAGGAAGAGCTCAAACACGAGAGAACAGATAAAACAAACCAGGGCCACGTGAGTGCTTTTTCTTATTCTTCCATTCCTCAGGTTAGCTTTGCTGTACTTTCACGACAGTCATGGACTCAGGAGGGGCTTGTTAATCAGCCGGAAAATTTGCAAGATAGGTGTAATTCAGAACAAGAGTGGGACACAGATGGTTTTGAAGTTACCATAGAACTTTCCATTAATCTGCAATACAAATTTCCATAATAATGATGATAATAATGATGTTTTATCCAACTTTACTGTACCTATATTACTGTGTATTATAACCAGGGACAATATGGAAAGTGGTCTCAGGCCCGGTCTGGGTGGGGCTCTAGAAGAGTTCAGTGATACAATGACATATGGAATAGGTCTATTTGATGAAAATATACTAGATAAAAATGGAGGATAGATTATTCCTGGGAACCTAAATAGAACTACAGTATAATGCTATAATGTACTGAATACTGATACTGCAATCTGGTAATAAATAATTTACTAGCCTTACAGAGTACCGGTCATATAAGTAATAGAGATTTATAAAATGTTTACTTTTTAATTTTGTAAGAACAAAATATTCCCTTTAAAACTTCTATGGTCAGACCAGATTTTGCTCATTTGGAAAAGAACTGATGCATAGAATTTTATTCGTGGCTCTAATAACTGACTGTGACTGTCAAGTACAGGGTTATTTGATGATTGTTTTTTTTTTTTTTTTTTTTTTTTTTGAAAATCAATTTAGTTGAACTGCACCATTTTTCAAGCACTGGGTACTCCATGAAGCGGTGACATTAACATTAGCTCCAGCTTCAGGACAAATCACAGGTTTATATTAATGTGCTCCTTCTAACCTGTTATCGTTTCTATAATTCACAGGGACTTGCTGGATACTCCATATAATCTAAGTCTATGAATAAAGTGGTTAAAATGTCTTGTTTAGCAAAAGAATGTACAGTTGTTGATGTGTTAAAGCTTTTGGTAAAGAGACATTATTTTACATTTATGGAAGAAGTCAGCAGTCTCAGCACTTTGTGGTACTCAGTAAGTTTTCCACCAACTTTTTTATTTACAAAAAGATTGAGCATCGACTTGTTCTCTCTGTCATGCTACGTGTGGAATGGAAAGATTTTGTTGTTGGTGATGGCTGGCATACTCTATGGTCAGTTAGATGTAACATACAATCAGTGAATTTATAGGCAAACATGCTATAAGTGTGTGTTTGATGTACTTTATTTTAAAAACTAGGACATGCAAAATATGAAAAGTACACTGCACAGTGGTTAAAAATCAAATTGCCTTATAGACAAATGAAGAAGCAGCCTATAGAAACTAAAAGGCATTAGGGATGTATATTGCACCAATTTTAATATTGCTTGATAGAATTTATCCTCATAATATAGCTGAATGCTCAAACATTAAACACCAAAAACCAGTGTATAAATTCAGCACATAAAGACAACAGCAATCTGGAAAGTTTTCCCTAAAAAGAAAGTTTCACAACTTTTGATTAAGTCCTCTGTCAGAGTCCCAGGAGTTAAAATACAGTTCCCAAACTCAAACTACAAAAAATAATGTTGCCAAAAAAGAAGCTTCTCATAAAAAGTTCTCTGCCAAGTCAAAAAAGGATTGAGCTCCCTGCTTCTTGTAAACGAGAGCCCCAAACTGACTGCAAAAATCTTCTTTCCAGATATAGTTCCAGTAGTGCACAGTGCATCTGATGATCCACATGATGATTTTCTTATTCGCCCTTCAATTCCCCAAGTCTTTTAGCTTTAAGTGGTTTGAGTGCATAATGGGTGAAAGAGGACACTAGCTACTTGGCTACTTAGCTGTCTAGGTTTTTATTTTCTTCCTTTTTCCCTTGGCCCTTTTTTTTTATCTAAAAACTATCTAATGCTCTTTTTCCCTCCAAAACCTCTCCCTTTTCTTTTCCTACTCACCATAATAAGCCTAATAAGGCTCAGCCAATGAAAAAATGCCGGTTTAAAATATAGGCAAAGAAAACATTTAAATAAACTTAATGAAACTCTATGAGTTACAGGACATCCTAGACAATTTTGTCTTGCTTTTTACTGTACAAGTTTCATTTGCATTAAAACCAGCAGAATAAAATCAAACAATTTAGTTGAACAGATGAGGTTTAAGGGCCTTGCCTAAGGTCCCAACAACAGCTCTTTCGAAAACCTGGGATTTAAAATGATGGGAATTCTGGCTTTATTCAGTGAGTTAAGGCCAATAAGAGCTGACTCTTTCAGCTCCCAGATGGCTCTTTGATATTTTTTCCTCAAAGATGGCCAAGGTCTTTGACTATCTATCGCATCGATTGTTCAATAAACTCTTACTCAACGTTCTGGTTAATATAACATTATGCTTTGCATTGTGTTATATACTGCATTGACAAAGACAGTAAAAATTGTAACCTGCTGATCACACAGATGAAATTCGAACCCACGTCTCAACATTCTCGCTAGAAATCAAAATCATTATTTTGCCAAATAAATCAGATATTGTTGAAGTTCACTGGATGCATTTCAGTTACGATTGCACTGTATGTGATTAACAGCAGTAGGGAACCAAACACTGCCAACTTATCAGCAAACCCATTAAATCATTTATGGCGAGACAGCTCACAATGTTCACCTAAGAGCTGGTTCAAAGAGTAGACTCGTACTCAATGACACATCACTAATGTGTCACGACCATGTGTGAGGTGGTGTGTACCTGTTCAATACTGTATGCTGATCCACAGCAGATTTGTTGATCTGCATCTTCTTTTATCTCATTAGCTTTTTTTGTTTTCTGCCTGATGATACATAATTGGCAAATCACATGACATATGATTTAACTGTTTTAGATGTGAGACAGACATCAGCATTTGTCATATACATGAGAAAGTAGAAACAAGAGGATAGCTATGACATGAAATAAATTGTCACATGTTGTGTCAACAGGCATATCTGATTGGACATCATGTGGACATGGGCGCTACTTCCTGTTTTCCTGGCAGTGTTTGGCACTCTAGGCATTTGGGCTGTGTATGTATCTGTTTCGGCTTCTCTCCTTTTTCATTTCTATGAATGTTGTGCATTCTGTCACTTCCTGACTGCATGGTTGTGTTTTTATATGCCAGGTTTGGTTTAGCTGTGTCTAATGAGACAGTGAATCTGACAGTCGAGTTCCCATACATCAGGTGTGCATATTGATTATTATTTTACATACGCCAACTCAAGTCTTCTAGAACTTTAGTAAATGGAAACGTGACTGGTATTATTTTTCTCAGCACATGTGGCACGTATAACCCTCAGAGCTGTCTCTTCTCCCAGATATGCAACATCTGCTCTGTGCTAGGTGAGTGCTCCTCTCTCTTACTCCTTGTCTTTCTCAGTATCTCTCACCCACTTTCATTCATTCATTCATTCATTCATTCATTCATTCATTCATTCTCTCTCTCTCTCTCTCTCTTTGCAGCTCTGTGGATTGTGATTATGAGGTTCCAGCAGGTGAGGGATTTGAATTGTTCGTCACGTGTTAACACAGCCAGTCTAGTTCTGGGGTTCATTTCATCTATAGGAATCTCCATCCTGGGAAACTTCCAGGTATGACCCACTGACCCACTTGTTCTAAACAAAAGCTCTTGCCTGTTCTTCTCTGATGTATTTTTAAAAGTTTAAAAAACTTTTTTTTTATTCTTAGCAATCGGTGGTAATGGGAGCTCACTTGTTGGGTGCATTCTTGGCATTTTTTGTGGGTCTGGCATACTTCTGGCTTCAGGTGTGGCTCACTTACCACGCAAAACCATCACATGACAAGAAGTGGGCGGGGCCTGCACGGATTATTTTCTGCAGTCTTTGCACTTGCTTGGTTCTTGTCAGTATCCTTCAAACTGCCATCACAAATAACAGTCACAAGCTGATTCATATTGTGCCAGTTAGAGCTTTGCATTTTAGAGAGAACTGACTTGTTTCTAATGAAATTATCATGCATCATTAGTCAACTTTCAGATGCATGTCATGGCATAGACATTGCCTAAGAAACAATAACATGGTTAGATTATATAATCAAATTGTGGAAAAATGCAGTCATGCTCTCTATATTGTTTCTGTCTGTCCCACTGAAGAAGTGGCTCATAAGCATGTGTAAAATGAGTTAGTCCATTCTGACACACACACACACACACACACACACACAAACTGCCTGTGTTGAACCTTAATCCCTGTCCCACAGTGTCCGTGCTCCATAATACAGGCTACCGATCTGCAGCTGCCATGAGCGAGTGGGCTTTGGTCATGTGCTTCTTCATGTTGTTCGGCATTTTCTCTGCAGAGTTTCGCCACATTGACTTCCATGAACTACACGTGCAGAACGAGGGGTTTAGCAAAAGTAGCCTTGAGTTTCCAACACAGACAAGTAACATGGTGGCAGTGCCTGGACACTTAACCAACACACAAACACCCGTTGCCAAGTTTGACCCACAGTATGGATGAAACGACTTATAATAATGACCTAATGTTATAGAATAAGAGAACTTTGGTCTTATTGAATGTATCAGGTTTTACTAAAGATGTCTATTTTATAAACCCAACCCATTCTTTCCAGCTTTGACTGATTTGTAAGTCTAGCCGCTGACATTTATTAACGACTTTGCTATCATTGATATGTTTATATCTTGTTGAAATAATAAATAAAAATACTTGTCCTCGTTGGCCAAGCATGTGCTGTGCTTAGCGCTGATGTCACTCAGTCTGCAGATAGCATGTTTTTTGGTATTTAAATCATCCCATTTAATAGCTACAACCATAATAATTGGAATCTTTTGGCAATTCCAGATACCAGTGTCTATTGGCTAGTAAACAGTATACAGTGAACACAAGACAAAAATAAAAAATGTGATTTTTCACAACCAAGACCTATTCATGTACCTTGCAAAATCAGTAACAATACCTACAGTACCTCAGCCAGCTTGTTGACCATGGACTTAACTTCTTAACTTGTGTAATAGGATATTTTCTGTAACTTTGGCAAAAATATGAGCTCATATGAGCTTACTATGTGTGCGCAAACTATTACACAGTACTTTAATAAGAGTAGTACATACGGGTTAGACTTGTTTAAACTTTCATGGTACAGCCATAATGTCAAAATCACATTATCACACGTGTTTGCATATGCAAACTTATAACCAGCAGCTGTACATCTACTTCTGTTCCAGCTTTTTACTCACTCAAGTTCTCACCTAGTGTTGCCAATGCAGTTTACACATATTCTGTATGAATTCTGAAATGATATGATGATTGCTGTTAAAATATTTTTGCATGTTAGAAAGTCTATTCTGATTTGTTATAATATTCTTTTAATTAATATTCTAACTTTAACCTCTTCCATTCTTCTTGTAATATTTAATATTTTTAAATAATATTATAATTATATAATAATATTATAATATTTTAAAATGTATAGTTACGGGCTTATAATCAGCATACAGTACGAGAAATATCTTTCCCATCAGGTCATTATCTGTACACAATTATTATGACTTGTTATCTTGAAGTAAACAAACAAACAAAACAACACTGTGGCATTAAAAACAAACAAACAAAAATGCGACTCTGTAAATATAGCATATGCGATCAGGTCTATACACAATCTCAGTGAGAAAAAACGTTTGCTTTGGTACGTGTTTATCTTGTGATTTTAAAATGGTGTGTTAGATATACTGTACGTCTAACTGTATATTAGACAATTGAGCAAATAAAACATGACTTATATACAGGGTGTCCCAAAAGTCTCTATAGATAGGGGAAATTAACCCTTTTTTAGCAAAATGTCTTCCAAAATTTTAAATACTTAGTTTATATTATATATATATTTTTTTCAGATAGCTTTAAGAATGCCTAAAGGACAAAAGAAAGACAAAAGAAGAAAGTATTGAAATCATTCTCATGGCTGGATCGGGAAGATGTCGCAAGGTTGCGATGGACTTTACCAGGAAACATAGCGAGCACTGTAATCCATCTATACAAATATCAGGGACATTATTTAAATGTGTGCCATAATATTTTGTATATTTATTGAAGCCATAGAGCTTTTTGTTCCTGAACATTCCATTCACAGAACACATTTTTAGATTCCTGTAGACATTATTTATAGGCCTACTTATTTTTCAACTTACTGAGGTTGGATTAAACCAAAGCACGGCATGCTGGTTTGGATAGCTCCACATACCAATCTATTTTGGCACAAAACCTGCAGGCCTCTGTTAGACAGCTGAAGATGAAGAAAAATGTCACGTTCCAGCACAATAACGACCCAAAGCCCAAATCCAAGTCAGCAAAGGAATGGCATCAGAAGAAGAAGATCAATGTTTTGAAATGGCCCAGTCAGAGCACAGATCTAAATCCTAATGCAAACCTGTGGAATGACTTGAAGAGGGCTGTGCACAGGAGATCACCTCACAATTTGTTAGATCTGGAGCATTTTTGCAAGGAAGAGTGGAATAAAATTGCCAAATCAAGATGTGCTACGCTGGTAGACTCTTACCCAAAAAGACTGAGTGCTGTATTACAAGCAAAACGTGCTTTAACAAAGTATTAAAGGAGTGTGCACACTTATGCAAACAGGTTATTTCAAAGTTTTTTTCATTTTTTTCCCCCTTAAAACATTTCCATTAGTTTTCATTTGAATTTCGTTGGCTGATATAATTACATTAAGGGTAGAAAAAGATGTCTTCATATTGGTTTCATTTTCCACATCACTCAAAGCTGCAATTTTATCAGGGGTGTACAGATATTTTTTTATACATCGATTATACCTGTAAAATACATTTAATAGATCCCTCTCAAGAACTCAATAATAAATATATCTTTGCTAATGGTAGGTTGTGATTTACACCACTTTAACAAATTAAAAAAAAATATATCAGAGACCCCCGGCTGTGCTTCACAGACCCCATGCTGAGAGAACCACTGACCTTTAAGGCGACTAGCAAGTAAGACTGAAAAAGAATCGATTAAACATAAGGATAAACATTTTACTTACTTGTTACCAATATCATAGACATTGTCTTTCTTGAAATGTTTTGTTTTCATTGCTGTTTTAAGTTTTGTCTGTTTCATTCTAGGTGTATGTGTATGAATGCGCGTGTCTCAGAGCCAAACGAGCATATGCTGCCTACTGAGCTTGACCCTAAGCAATCGGCCATCATTCTTACAGTCTTACATGTATGATTACAATTCTAATCTACTGCTGATTTATCCAAAAATCATTTTTACTTTATAGAAATAGAAAGTGTGATAACTGTTAAATGAAACATCTATTAAATGAAACCACTTTAATAAGAACCCATGATATTTGTGCTGTACCTTTCAAACCTTAGCAGTGCTCGGGAACTGAAGTGTGCGGTGCTTCAGTCAGTTCTGTTCTGGTGAATTCACACAGCTGCCAGTGTGAGGTATTCTTTGGAAAGTCAGTGTGCAATGCAGTGGAAGAGATACAACCGCACCCTCTGGTTTACACACTCAAATCTGTGGTTTTGTCAGTTGAAATTGCAGGATATTTCCGGCACATGGTGATCCATTGCTGGTAGTTTCAGCTCACTGGGATGTGCCACTGCACCCCTCAGCTAATAGCAGTTTTCATCACTCTAATAAAAAGTATTAACATTAATCATGATTAGATGAGTACTTGGTAAAATGGAGTCTTAAGTATGAGCTGATTTTTATTTGCAGGGATTCCTTTACTGGCAATGAGCTATCTTTCACTGGTGTACCGCTAAGAGCCTAATGGTGGTGTGCAATCATCAGACTTAGGTAGAAGGTACAGCATTTAAATTCTCACAGTTTGGATTATAATTTACAGTTTAATTGGTGTGTTTAGTTTCTTTTTTTTTCAATATAGACTTTTCTGCTATTTTAGGAAACTTATGAAACCCAAATAGTCTATTTTAGGCAAGTGTGTGATTATTTAGACACATAGTTATCAGAATGCTAAAGTGGAGGCTATTAGGCTTCCTTTAGTGGTTTAGCCTTGGACTGGGACAAGGGCTGGACTGGGACAAAAAATCGGCCCTGGCATTTTTTGGTCCAGGCAGCCAAACACCACATATAGGTATACCATACACATATATGTATGTATGTATGTATGTGTGTGTATATATATATATATATATATATATATATATACTGTATATATATATATATATATATATATATATATACATAAAGTATATATCCCCCAAAGAAAAGAAGCTAAAAGGTCAAAGTATAATT
>CM075015.1:8524196-8559142 GCA_037576675.1 Pangasius sanitwongsei | reverse complement strand
GCTCCAAAATCTAGTGGAAAGCCTTCCCAGAAGAGTGGAGGTTATTATAACAGCAAAGGTGGACTAAATCTGGAATGGGATGTTCAACAACCACATATGCATGTTATTGTCAGGTGTCCACAAACCTTGGCCATAAAGTGTACAAGTAGAAGAAGAAGGCTTTGTTTGTCACATATATATTGCAGCATAGTGAAATTCTTTTCTCCACTTATCCAATCTTGTTAGGAAGTTGGGGTCAGAGCACAGTGTCAGCCATGATACAGGGCCCCTGGAGCAGAGAGGGTTAAGGGCCTTGCTCAAGGGTCCAACAGTGGCAGCGCAGTAGTGCTGGGGCTTGAACCCATGACTTTCTGAGCAGTAACCCAGAGCCTTAACCGTTCAGCAAGTACTTGCTTTAAATCAATTAACATACAGATATATTCGCTTGTTAAATTTATAATACTGACTATACAGTTCTCTGTTCTGAGGAGGAAAATATACATCACTCATCATAGATAGCTGGCTAGATTGTTGCTAATATAAGACCAACATGGATGTGTCCATTTTGTAGCTCGAATGCACAGAGGTTGTAAATGATGTCATTCTGAGTGCCAACTTCCCATTTCCGAGGTTAAGGTGAATGCAGCAATAGCGTTGGTCTCAAAGAAACTTCACAATACACCAAACCTGAGTGGAACAGGGCTGTAACGTCTGAAATAACAAACCTACAGTGAACACACTTCACAATACACTAAACCCGAATGGAACAGGAGTGGAACACGTGAAATAAACCTAAAACGTTTAAAAAAAACTCCTTTCCACAATCTATTTCTTTCTCTCACACACATGGACAGACATGGATCACCAAAACATGCACTGAGACATCAGGAATTTTTACACCAACAAAATCTTTAACTCCAGAAAAGAATGCCCTGCATCGTACCAATCTTCTTCCTAATCTTTAACTGGTACTTTCATACTTGAGTACACCTTCTTTAACAAAACACCTTCCAGCACTCCATCAAAACATTGTTTATATTTCTCTTCTACTGTACTTTGCACAGTTTCTTTTGATCTGAACTGATAGATATTTAGCAATGACACTAGCGATTTTCCGTATTTTCTGTTTTCCATGTCTCACTGCTGTTGCTGTTGTGGGGATACAGGATAAACAGTAATTACCCACTGTAGACATCTGGCTGTATCTCAGAGAATTCTCCTCCTTTTGAACATCTAAAATTAAAAGTTTTCTCACACTCAGGCTGGAGAAGTTATGCAGGTGATCAAAGCCTTCCTGGATTAAACATAATCTTGCTTAGTGGTAAACACAGGGTGTTTTATATTTGCACTTTATTAAGTCTTTAGGCATTTTTGCACGTGATGCTTTTTCCATATGCACTATACTGTACATGCATTAATGAAAGAACATCTGTGAAACCAACAAATATGCCATTTAGTGCTTAGAGTGTGAAAATAATCAATGACAAGGTGGTGTGATGCCATTATCACCACAAAGTTGATTATTCGACAATAACAGCACATCATAAAGTGTTTTATTCCTCTTATACAACAGCAATTTGCCAACACTAACAATTATTTTTAGTAAAGAATCACACAAGTTAGTTCCTCTTATCAGAAAAAATACAGCGATTCATGTTACTGAGAAATCTTCCATCCTGAAGACTCTCTGGTGTTGGAAAACCTAAAGCTACTTTACCTCTGACTGGCACAAAGCTCTGAAACTGTGGACTCCTTCCAAAAATGCTGAATAAACATCTCCTCATAGAAGGCTCCTTGATATCAATAATTACACAAATTTTAATATGTTTATGTGGCGTGTCTCTGCCATTTAAATGAAATGATAATGTAGAAATTCGAAAGAGTGCATTTATTTATTTATTTATTTATTTATTTATTTAAAGGGTGCAGTTTATTTTAAACCTGTGATTTGCCATGCAGTCAGAACTATTGTAAGACCTGCGCTTATAGAAATTTAATCAACACCTTCTGACCAAATAGATTCTCTCTGGTATAAATACAATTGAATAATTTGAATGTCCATCTTTGCCTTAAGTGCAAACAACTCCTTCCATATCTGCTAAGCAGCTTTTTCCTCTTCTTAGTTTTATTAATAATATTTTAGCTTTAGTTATAATATTATAATTATGGCAGATCTGGTCCAGTATAAAAGGACTATAGAATTTGGAGATAATGTCTGTAGGAATATTTTGCTATTTTGCGTGCTAACCTTTGCATGACGCCAGCGTCAGTGGCGAGACCTTTTTCTTTGAATGCGCTGACCTTTCCTCTGTCCAGAGCCCTTTAGGAACCCTGGTGGAGGACAGACTTGGGGCAAAATGTACAACATTTCTGTTATATAACCATGGTGACATTTTAGACCTGCGCTCAGATTTAGAAGCCAGATGTCCAGACATAGAACGTCTGTGCCAGATCACTGCTCTTTTCTAAAAGACTCAATATGGTGGTGTCACACTCCACTGCATATATGTCTTGCTCTGTCTACTGTCTAAAAAAGGACAATGAGTTTGTACAAAAGTGAGATGTATTTTAAAGTTCTGTACATATATCTTCATCTCAGTTAAACAAGGAATAAAACACAACATGATGTTCTTTGTCCTTGAAGCCTTTTCCATGTTGGAAAACTTACAGCTTTACCTCAGACTTTTATAAAGTGCTGACACTCGACTCCTTCAGTGACTAAAGACTGAGCATTTAACATCTGAACATACTGTAAAAAATTCATGCAAAAAAAAAAAGTTTGAGTAGCAATTACAAGTGGAATCTGGGAATCATGATACCTGAGTTTATAAGTTTTTACTGATTTTACATTTCGATGGAAATAGATAGTTTCAGTGGTCAATGGTAAGTTTTTTTTTTTGTTACTTTTCTGAATATGACTTATGTTTTGATGTTTTTACAGTAGGAAGTGTTGGAAAGAGATTACGAAGTAAACCAGGCTAGCTAACTAGCTAATTTAATTACAATTTTGCCAGCCTCAGTTAGGATCATTAAACTCTGTAATATAAAAGTTGAGATAAGCACACTGTTTCAGTTTAGAAAAAAATAATATTGTACCTATTAATCCTTAAAATACTAGAGTAAATGGGAACAGATACAACAATACATGCTAATGCACCTGGAGCATCATCAGTTGCTTGTGGACCTCAGTTGTGGACCCCCAAATGATGTGTCAGTGGTATACGATTTAATAGTTGTCGGGGTTAGGGTTAGCTCTGGCCTGTTTGTAGTATTAAAATAGTTTGTGCAATATATGATTGGGCTATATTGTTGTAAATACCATAGCTAAGTAAAATTTTTTACGATGATGTAGATAATTTAATTTGAGGCATGTTTGCCTTGCATCCCTCGGGTTTGATTCCTGTGTGCGCTGAGTTTGTATGTTCTCCCTGTGCTTCGGGGATTTTCTCCCACAGTCCAAAGACATGCGCTTGTAGGCATCTCTAAATTGTCCGTGGTGTGTGAGTATGTGTGTGATTTTGCCCTGCGATGGGTTGGCTCCTCATGCAGGATGTCCACCGCCTTGTGCCCTGAGTCCCCTGGGCTCCCTGTGACCCTGTGTAGGATAATCGGTACAGAAAATGGATGGATGGATGTTACATTGAAATGAACTAACCCCCCCTGGAGATCTGGTTTCTCCCAGCAGTCTCTGTCTCACATGCCCAGACCTGACACCTCCTGGACCAAGACAGAACTGACGTCAGCCATCCTCCACTCTTCTCCAGCTAAAGAAAACAGAGAGAAACCTCTCCTCTCTTCTCATGATTTACTGGTATTTCCGACGGCTTGTGTGTTAGAAGTGCATGTATGTGTGTGTGAGACCTCTCTGAGCTAAACTGGGCTTGTCGGTATTAATGTGCTGTTGGGTACTATTGTATTCAGAGCTGTTATCATTGTATTGCAGTTTCCTCTGTTAATGTGTGTGTGTGTGTGTATGTGTTGCAAACACAGCATTTACAGTATATGTCACTGAATGAAAATGTTTGGTTTTCTAGTTCATAATGTTGTAAAATTGGGCTTCTTTTATAAGTGTGTCCATTATAATCTAATACGATGACATCACTACTGACTCCCACCACACATGAAACAACACGCAAGATACAAGACACACTGTATAACATGAAGCAACATCACTAACCAGAGTATCAGATGTACTTTACTTGCTGCATCTAGAGTGAAGATGCATACTGCTTATTAAGCCTCCTATTCTGTCTTTTTTTGATTTATTAATTTAGGATGTGGTATTCAGTCTTATTTGCAAATGGTTAAAGACTCCTATTCTAGGATGTCTGTTTTGTTTCATAGAAACATGAATGTGCACAAACGGACATTACACCTCCATGCTAGCAGAGCTCCCTTCCTCTGAATACTAAAGAGTCTTCTTCCATACTCACAATTTCCTGTTAACTTCCTTGTCTAGCAAATATAATGCTGCAATCCATAATACTCAGAACTCCGACATGGAAAAAGTGCAATGGAACGCTCATTCAACTCGGAATTCCAAGTAGATAACTCAGACACTGTTCCCCTTTAAATTTGTTTTATAAGCAGATTTTATAAGCAGAGTTTTTATAAGCAAAGATGAACAAGACAGTTGACCTATCTTATACATAGTTTCTCCTCACTATTTGTACAGAAATAATCCATGTAGATCTTCTTTATATGTTTAATCAATTCAGAGACTATCCATACAAACATGACCTTGCTCTTGGCATCCATGTTTTTTCCAAGCTGAAGCACTGGAACCTGAGTAGAAAAATCAACTTGGAAATTCCTGAATACAATAGATTGACCATTGCCTGTTTTTGACATTGCAAACATACCAAATTGAGTTGCAATTTGGATCCGTCAGTAAACCTCAGATCCGTCGGAAAACACAGATACTCAATAATCATACACAGTATTAAACTTTGAAATACCTCATTGCATCTTCATCTTAGTTTCTAGCCATCTAAACAATATTGATGGAAACAGACATACAAATTCATTTCTCATGCTTGTTCTCTTGATAGATCTGCAGGGGTATGGTTCATACTCCCTAAGACAAAATAAGGAAGAAACCTTCAGCGGAACCAGACTCAAAAGGGAACCCACCCCCCTCTGGGTGACACTGGATAGTGGGATTTTGGTAATTACAACATACAGTCATACAGGAAAACGGCAAACAGTAGGCCTACAAAATGCATTGAAAACAAACAAGGAATGGATATATTGTGAATATGAGTCTTGAGAAAATGACAGCAGTTTTAGGAAGTGTAGTAAGTCTCTAGGATATCCAGAAGAGATTATCCACTGCAGAAAAAAGGTGATTCATAAGTGAAAATAACTCAGAGACAAAGAAGCAGGAAGAGCAAAAGCATGGATGCTTGTTGTCTTGGGTAGGTCCGGAGGGAGAGAGGAACCACAGGAGAGGTGTTTTAGGATCTGGGACCGGCAATATATCGAACAGTAGGAGTGCACAACAGGCAAACAGAACAGATTGTTAGGTATGATGAAAGCGTACAATACGCTTTTGTAAAAAGCAACTGGGGACTCCAGCAGGTCTACAATATAACAAAAAGGGCAGCACAAGGATAAGGTCATCATGCTATATCAGCACTATTGCTCTGGCTGATTTAACCTCTGAATCACATTCTTCATATTGCAGAGCAAAAGATTCAAAAAGCAGTGTGTGGCCATTAGATGTAATATAATATTTCCCTGAATAGAGGTAGCATGGTATCAGTCAAGAGGATGAATTAGATGCTATAAATATATATTTATATTATTTTTCTGTTTATAGTTGGTGAGTTAGCTAGCTTGGACAGCTCAGCAGCAAAGTACACTATAGAAAATAAGGTTTCATCTATCACCCGAAAGGGTTTTTGTAGTTCTGCAAAACTCTTAACGGTTCTAAGTGACAAACATTAGGAACCAAAGTACCTTTAACTATTAAAAAAATCCTTGAAGACCCATTTTCCTTAGAGTATAGACAAACACTTGATTTAGAAAACTCATCAGACTTGAATTAATACCACTAACTGACATTTTAGAAAAGTTCAGTTGCATTTAGAAACCTGAAAAAAACAATTAATTCTCAAATGAAATCTAAAATCTAAAATAATAGCTTAATAGCTTAATTTATAACTGCATCAAAATGGAAGATGTTTTTCATTGGTAATATTCCAGTTCCTCCTTGGTCTTTACTATTTGACATGGCAAACGGCATACTTTTTTTTTTTTTTTTTACGTATAACATAATATTTCACCATCTAACCTTGGCTAGGTTTTCTGCAAAAGCCAGTTCAACACATGTGGCTGCAAAAACAATCTGTCTGTTTAAAGTTTACTTTCCTCATGCAGTGAACATTACACTTTGATCATACAGACACAAATCTATTAGATTCAGTTTGCAAACAATATAAATACCAGTTGTCGAATTATCCCTGATGCAAACATGCTGTGGCTGACACTGTAGAGATAGAAGTGGACAAATTTGTAATGTTTGAATGCTAATCAGAAAAGTGGGAAATTTATCCAACAGACTCAGCAATGATTTCAGCACTAATGGATTACCAACCGAGTGATGATGAGGCTCATTTTTGTCAAATGCTATGACTGACATTTACCTCAAGAAATGAGACTAAAGAAACTGATGTAGATGATCTTTATGATCTGTAAAAAGTGATCGCTGTCATGTCTTTGCTGGAATCGGTGTCGAACTACAGCTCCCAGAATACAGACACCCTCATGTTCACGTTCACCCAATTACTGATTGCACACACCTGGACTCAATCACAGTCACAGACACACTCACAGTATAAAAGGACTCTTCAGTCACATGCACATTGTGAAGTATATAGGCTGTGTTGATTCTCACTAGTTGTTACCAAGCCTTTTATTAATGATTGCTTTCCTGGTTTTGATATAGTTTCTGGTCTCCTCAACTTGCTCTTGTCTGCCCTTGCTTATGCTGTTTTTTTGATTGCCTGACCTTTGCCTGCACCTCAACCCTGCTTTTGAATCTTGTTCTTGCCTGGATTATTAAAAACCTGTCAACCTGCACTTGCCTCTTTGCTGGCTTACCTGCCAATAGCTTGTTTTTCATCATAAATTTATAATCTTTGATAAAGTGGGTGGTTATGTTAAATAAGTGGCAATTAAATCAATATATAACAGTTGTTTTTAGACAATCAGTGACCATGCTTACATTCACATCAAATTCCATTTGAGGTCTACATTCAGGTTGCAGCCAAATTTCTAATACGATGTTTATATGCGTACAGGTATAAGTATGCCTGAGTTGCCATGCCTAAATACCTAGCCTACAGTTAAGCATCTGTTAGCACCCACACTTCCATGTGCATATATCTCCTTTCAGTGGATGTTCAGAATAAAGTGTTTGCATGCAACAAATTTCTGATTAAAACAGGCATATTCCAGGGGGGGGGAATCAGAATTTGGGGAATCAGAATATTGTCTTAATCTGAATCAGGTAATCAGATTGTGGCATATCCTTTCTCACTTCTGGAGGTAACTAGATTTTAAAGTGCTACAATGTTACTTGTGATTGAGAAACATGCAAAAGAAAACTTTTAGTTTTCAAAAAATTTATGTCAGCTTTTCTGCATGCGAAGGGTTTTCCCAGGCTATAACACAGCTGTCCTGTTGTGAACCCAAGAGAAACTCTTATCCAACTTACAGGCAGTATTTCTGATGGGTTCTTCTTTTCCCAAACATGCTAGAACCACACACTTTACCCCAGGGTTCTTTGGTTGTCTTCTCTTATTCGTCTTTTTAAGATCTGCAGTTTCAAGTCTTCTGTTTAGTTTTGTCTTTTCATTTGTGGATTTGTCGTTTGCAACTACCTGAGGTTATTGTACAGCACTTTAGCTAACTATTGTCTTTAAATGTGCTATAATATAAATAAAAGAGACTTGACGTGACACTATTCTTTAGACCTTGGGAGTAGAAAGATGGGAGCCATTTCAATAAATGAAGCAGGGAAGTAGATGAAGTGTACAGTTTGTTTCAAAGGACAATTTGCTCCTATTTTACAAATTGTCATATAAAAATACATGTAAGAACTCCATAAATGAGGATGGATGTTTATGTAGAAAAAAATGCTGAATAGTATGGCACAGAATGAGAGAGGGAGAGAAACAGAATAAAAGAAAGTCTGACAGAAGACCAGAGGAATGGAGTGGACACAGAGGGAGTCTGTCGCCACCTGAGAATTCCCCTGCAGTGGGAGCCTGTCTGAGCTCACATCTCTGTCTGAGACACAATACACCTACTGGCTACACTTTCCACCCCACCAATAGGGGGTGCACATGTGCTCACTGGCATTTGCGTGACTAATCTTTCCCTTTCTCTCCCCCGCCTACACACTCTACCACTCTTCATCACTTGACTGTTTCTCTATCTGTCTCTTTCTTTTCTTCCTCTCTCTCCCAGTTGGATGTATGGACAAAAGAGACTGTGGGGTGGGTTGGGGGGTAGTGGGGCTGTTGCCATTGGCAACCTGGATACCAACACAGTGATGACCTGGAGAGGGCTTTCTGTTTACTGGAATAAATGGAGGCATTGAGAGATTGAGAAAGAAGGAGAGAAAAAAGTGTCATGCTTATGACTAACACATCAGAAGAACTTGAGCCCCAAGCTTTAGTCCTCTTCGAGGAAATTACACTGCACTGCTCTTAGGTTCATGTTTGCAGCTTTTTAATCCACAATAAATGTAAAAACTATAACATATGTAGACCCAGTACAACTACAGATTTGGATTCATAGACCTGTGCAAACATTTTTGAATTATATAGCTGCCAATACCACCTACCTTGAGAAAAAGTAAGTAGTGCTCACACTAGACTTTGGCTCATTATTTCCTAATGTTGCTTGGTGCAAATTTGCCAAAAAAAAAAAAAAAAAAACATTATTAGGAGTGGCATGACTCATAGCTTCAGGGTCCTGAGTTTGATCATGAGCTCAGTTTACTGTCTGTGTGTAGATGTGCATGTTCTCCTCATGTCCTTTTGGGTTTGCTGTGGGTTTGCTCCCAAAAACATGCCAGTATGTGGATTAGCTACTCTAAATTGCCCCTAGGTGTGAATGAGTGTGTGAATGTGTGTGTTTGTTGCCCTGTTAGACTGACAAACCATAAAAGATATATTCCGCCTCATGCCCATTTGTTTGCTACAGTCTCCTGATCCACTATGAGTCTGACCAAGGATGATCAGTTAATGAATAAATGAATGAATGAAATATATTGAAAATGCATTGTAAATATACAGTATTGTTGAATACACAGAATATTGTCACTTTTCATACATGGGTGAATATATGGATAAATAAATTGACAATTTAATGTACAGTATATAAAACTAGGGTATATAGTATATAAAACATCTATACTGATTTTATGAATTGAGCTTAACTATAAATTAATCAGCCAATCACAAATGAGATTTGTCACTTTGATGGCTTAATATAATGATATGCATAAAATACTGATTTACACAACAAATAGCTAACCTTACGTTAATAAGCTGGCTAGCAAACCTGCAGCCAATTTTAATTCTACTTTCTAACTGTTGGCCTCATGTTGGCTAGCTTGCAAGTGAATGTAAAAAAAAAAATGTTCATACATATATTATTAACTAGTTTGATAGTGATGTAATATTTAGGTACTCCTTGAGATCTAATGTAAACATTAGCTAAGTTAAATAGCTAGCTGGCTATTGTGCTTTGTTTAATTAGCTGGCTAGCTTGGGTAATGTTGATAAACTGCTATATTGTGTAATTAAAGCCATCATTTTAGCAAGTGTCTGTGTGCAAGCTAACAAAGTAAAAAAAAAAAAACAAAAAAAAAACAATGTAACATAATCACTTGCTATTGACTGATCAAATAACGTAATAAAACACAGGCATTAGTGGATGAGGATCCTTTAACTTGTGTGTGTTTAATGTGTTTAAGAATATAAAATAATACTTTCAAAAATTCCTTTTGGAAAACACATACACATGACTGAGAAATTAAAGTATAAACCAACGTAGATTTGCTTAATAAGGTGTTGGGTCACCACGAGCCACCAGAGCAGCATAATGCAGCATTGTGGACGAGTTTGGAAAGAGATTGCTGCGCAACTATGACAACTTCACACACGCCATCAAAGCTATCCTCCTATTGTTCCTGATTGTTGAGGAAATCAGCGTGATGTGTTATTGTTGGAAGATGAGGGGAGAGATTAGGGAGGGGAGGAACACGAGGGGAGAAACACAAGAGGAGGGCAAAGTTATAGAGATGGAGGAGAAGGAAAGGAGATTTATGTGGTGTTTATAATTTACGAAGGTGTCTTCTGTATATGTGTGAGAAAAATATACAAACTGATGTTGTGCTGCACTGAAAAATGCTGCACTGCAAATGAAAGCAATTGTGACTGGTGTTCTCTGCATTAGAGAAACATGAGGTTAGAGTGTGGTGTAGCGTGGCACACACCGGAAGGCACCTGGAGTCTCCACAGAGAGCCGGAAGCTACAGTAGAGGAGGAAGGAGGAGGAGATGGGGAAACCAGAAACGTGTGGCGGCACAGAAGGAGTGGAGCAGGGCGGACTGTTGGATTTGGTCCAAGCATTTTTACAGTAACCTCGTTTCTTGTAGAGAACATTTTAGTAATAAAGCCTATTTCCACAGGCTCTTGCCACAACATTCATAGAGCATTCCCAAACTGATATATAATTATTCTTGAAAGAGATGATTGCTGCTTCAAGTTTGAGAACCTCCTTTTAGTACATATTTTAATATCTTTGGCAATCAAGTGTCTGCTTACTCATGTCCTTTTCCTCTCAGTGATCCTGACATGTGTTTAGTTAAAGAAGAAGTAAGATTTGTGCACAAAAACCTCCCATAACCTGTCAACAAACACACAAGGAGATATCATTTACTCATTACACTATTTGTGACTGACAAAAAAAAACAAAACTTTTTCGAGTATATTTTAAAGACATGATACATTTTTATCTAGTGAGTATATTCTTCAGCGTGTGCAGCTAGGTTTATAAAAGGTATCACACACAGTGGGCTGTAAGAAGAGTATCTAAGGTGCAGACTAATCTCATTGCAAATCCTCTCAATAAATACATGCCCATACACACGTAAATTAATGCTTCAAACCTCATCCAGTTCTTCAGGAATGTCACACAAATTTGCCAGTGTGGTTTAGGACACAGTACGACTTACTTTAATTCATTCAACAGTGGTGCTGAATTCTCAAATCTGATTGGTCAGAAGGTGTTGGCAAGGCAAATTAATGTGCTCGTTGTAATACGTGATCGTTTCTATAGTAACAACATACACATAGACTTGTATGGTGAAAAAGTTCACATGAACAGATTTTAAAATGTGTGTAACTTGATATGGTGACATTTTCCTTGAGGAGATGTTTATTTAACATTATTGGAAGGAGTCTCCAGTGTCAGAGGTGAAGTTGCTCCTTTAAGTTTTCTGGCATGAGAAAGTCTTCAAGCCAGCAGATTTAAAGAACATAAGGAACTTGTTTTGCGGACATTCCACAACATTAAACGTAACTGTAAATGGATAAACGGTATGAAGTGTCATTGTTTAATAAATGTATTCCTTGTTTATAAAACTGAACAAAAGTTCACAGCTGATAACTGTGACATTATAATCGAAGCCACCTTGTACAGCCATACTGGCTTTTTAAAGAAGAAATTTAAACATAATTTGGTATCATTCTACTCCCGAGGCTCTACTTTTCTGAAATTCGAAAGCTGAAAGTATTGTGGCATATGTATGATAATACAGTTTTGGAAGTTTAAAATTCAACAAATACTGCTATTTTACAAAACTGGGGATTTTGGATTTGGGAATATATTTATTTTGAGTGAGACGGACTTCCTTTACTTATGTGGCAATCGACTTACCTCAAAATAAGTCGGAGCTCAGAATTACATCATTTCTGACCAACAGGCATTTAAGCTACAAAGTGGGAAAAAAACATGGATTCCTCCATGTTTGTCTTTTGTTAGCAACAAGCTAGCCAGCTAACTGTGATGAGTGATGTATATTTTCCTCCTCAAAACAGCAAACTGTATATTAGGTGTTATAGATTTAACAAGCCAATATGCTTGTATGTCGATTGATCTTAAGCAAATACTTGTATATACAGCATAAAAAGGTAAGTAGGGCTACCTTTAGGTTTTTTTTTTTTTACTGCTGATGCTATACACAGCCATGTTGATTTGCCATCACTTGCTGAACTCTGAGGAGTTGAGGAGACCATCCCAAGGTCCCGAGTAGGAATTCCAAGTTGAGGGGCCATTTTTTTTTTCCTGGTTGGAGGTCAGGAATTACAAAATTACTTTTAGTCAAATGCAGCATTAGCTAAGTCAGTGTTGTATCTCCATTACAAAATGTCAGACATCAAATTTATCTTATCAATATTTGATTTAAGTGGAAAATCCAAGCTAAGTTTAAATCACATGTTTTTTTGCTGAACAATAGCAGTCTAGTTATACCAGAGATATATATCTCTGTTATAAGATGTGTTATATGTACCAGTGAGTGTGTGAGTAAAGTATTTACGCATACAGAACATACATGTGCACACACAAACACACACACACACATACATAAAGAGCTTTAACACTTTAACAGTAGGTGGTGTGTGTACTTTCACCTACATAACAACAGACACTGCATAATTATAACCTTCGTGTGTAAATTACTGTACTGTTTCTAAATTACTGCCTAACACAGGGAGTGCTCAGACACAGGAAGCTGTAAACACTACACCCAGCATGCAGCTCAGCGAGGAGTCCTGCAGCGTCGAGCTGAGGGGCTCTCTAATGCACAGGTCTTTTGTGCTCTTCCAGTGGTGTCAGTGGGCTAAACTAGGCCAGTCAAGGCCTTTTCTGCCCACCCTGAGAATATCAGACAGCTCACATTGTTCCCACACACAACCTGCTTTGTGTTTGTGATGCGAGAAACTGTAGCGCAGCAGCCAGAGACACAACAAGGGGCCAGGAGGGTCCCTTGAGTCTGAGATCTCATAGACGGAGATTTCCTCTTGCCTTCTACGCAGAGAACTATGCTATGGCCTTCACAGTCACCAGATCTCAATCCAGCTGAACACCTATGAGAGATTTTGGAGTGATGTGTTAGACAGCACTTTCCATGCCCTTGATCAAAACACCATTTGGGGGAATATCTTTTGCAAGAACAGTGTTCATCTCTCTAGTACAGTTCCCGAGACTTGTAGAATCTCAAGACGTGTTGAAGACGTTCTGGTGGCTCGTAGTGGCCCAAAACCTTACTAACACACCCATTTGTGGTATATGTTCATAATACTGCTGCAGAAATTTCTCTTACATAAATGCACACAAATATCACAAAATCAAAAGCTGCTTAATCAAATAATTTGTATCCTCTTCACAATATTTTCCGAAAGGCACAAGATCTAAGATTTTTTATAAGATCACACATTATATAATAACAACAATTTATAGAATAGTAAAGTTCTTTATAGAAGTGTTGCAGTGGAGAATTTAAATATTAAACAATGATTTTTATTTAGAATTAGACTTTTGATGCAAGACAGAAATTGGTGTTTGGATGGACATAGTGTTGGAAATGAGGCCGAGTGTCTGGAATAAAGATTTTTTTTTTTTTGCTCCAGGGGTTAAAAAAGTACAGAAAAATCTTATTCAGAGAAAATTCCCATAGGGTGTGGAGGTATACAATGTTTAACAGCATTTAACAAGAAGTGTCCATATGTTAATGTACTCAACTGTATAAAAGTAGCAAGTAAAATCTTCTTCTTCTTCTATTATTATTATTATTATTATTATTAGAGTTAATGTTCGAGTTAGAGATAATGGTGGGGAAAAATGTGATCTCAGTGACTCTGACCATGATGGTTGGTGCCAGACAGGCTGATTTGAGTATTTCAGAAACTGCTGAAATCTCCTGAGATTTTCACACACAACAGTCTAGAATGGTGTGAAAAACGAAAAGGCTAAGGTAAATGCAAATAATCACTCTTTATAACTGTGGTAAGCATAGGGGTCCCTAGAGGACTAGTGGTTAGGCCACAATGCTCTTACAGCTGCGGCCTGGGTTCGGTTCCCAGCCAGGGAACCAACCCCAGCCACTGGGGCTGCATGCAACAGTGCACTCTCAGTGCCGGGCCCAAGCCCGGATAAGGTTAAGGGGTTAAGGGGAGGGTTTGCGTCAGGAAGGGCATCTGGCATTAAACTTTGCCAAATCGAATACGTGGACCAATGATCCGCTGTGGCGACCCCTGATGGGAGCAGCCGAAAGAGGAACAACATAACTGTGGTGAGCATCTCGGAGCACACAACATGTCAAACATTGAGAAGACCACATCGGGTTCCACTCCTGTCAGCCCAGAACAGGAATCTGAGACTACAGTGTCCCTACAGTGTAACCAATCATCAGGCTCACCAAAACTGAGCAGCTGAAGAATGGAAAAAGACCAGGAGATGTGGTTGCACAAAAATGATTGGTTATGTAGAATATCTATGCAAATTGGTATGAATTATATTCAATGTTCTAAATAAAGTTTATAAAAAATATTTAAAAAAAAAACAAAACACTGTAATACAACCGATTGAAGACAGCCAAAAGAAGAAATATACTTGGAAGTTATAAATTAAAATGCAAAAAAATTGTTACATTTTCCATATCTCCATTTTTTTTGGAAAGCACAAATATGAATAAATGAAGTACAGTAAAAAAAAAAAAAAAAAGTACAGTCACTCATTTTTTGCACTTCTCATTCGCTCATAGTGTGGTGCAGACCATGTGTGATTTATTACTTTGTTCACTTGCCTGCCTGTCGAAAAGTTATAGCTCCTGCGTCACTTTTCAGTATGAATCTTCTGAACAGGACTGGAAGCATCTGATCATGTACCAGCCAGTGGTGGAGGGTCAGAGGTCACAGGAAGGTGCTGTATAAACAGGAAGAACATAGCATGGGGCAGGATGTGACGTTTCCCAGAAAGGGGAAAGACAATCGCATACACCTGTGTCTCTCATACTGTACTGGACTTCCTTCTTTCTTATGTTTATTTTTGTTTTTAAATTGGAGTATTTTTTTTATTCTAAAGTTATGACAAGGAGCTGTGCAAAATGTACATTCATATCTGAAGAGTACATTAGGTTTTAATTAATTATGTATGGACAAGTGACAATTTAAAGGAAAAAATGGTGGCTCACTGCAAATAAATGCAAAGTTCTCCCTATCTATAGGGCATAAAGGCTTACTGAATAGTTTGTTGAGGATGAAAATCATGTCATATGCTATGTCCCTCGCTGTCACCAGATATCAGCTTAGTTGAACAGCTATGAGAGATTATTGGACAGGAAAAATGATGTTCATCCCTCCAGTACAATTCCACAGACGTGAAGAATCTTTGCCAATGCTCATTGGAGATGTTCTGGTGGCTTATGGTGGCCCAACGCCTTATTAAGACACCTGAATTTGCTTTTTCCTTTAATTTCTCACCCATCTGTATGTGTGTATTGCACATGTCTGTGTTAAAGGTGGGGAGAACTGAAGGAGGTGGTTGGTCATGTGTTTCCTCAGTTCATGTATTGGCAGAGGAGTAAAGTACACAGGCATCAGCTCCTGGAGATATTAATACCACACAGTGTGGAAGTCCCCCTCCTTCATACACAATTCCACACAGCACAACACAATACACAGAGAGGATGTACATCACAGTGGCAGTTAGTGCTGACTGAAATAAACCACACTACCTGACTTCTGGTCACAGCTACAAAATTATTTTTGAAGACAATTCCTTGTAAAGCTTGAAAGTGTCAATGCAGTTGCAAACATTTTTTTTCCCCAGAAAGTAACTTGTAGCAACTGATGGGTCATCATATTGTGCTAAAAGTTCAGTGTACTCTGGTAAAGTTAGAATTGCCAGAATGGAATCATGCGTACCATCCCATGAGGACTTCCAATATTTTTCAGTGATTATAAACTGAAAATATAAAAATATATATAAAAGTAAATATTTAGTCTAGCTTAATCTATATCTTTGGGTCCGGTCTGTTTTTCTACTCTAATAATATTAAAAATAGGATAGTTAGGTGACAATACTTCCTTCCAACAGTGAAAAATGTGCAAAAGTCCATAAGAGTAGAACAATAATCACTTTTTTCTAGAGAGTAGATTTAAAAAAATAGCCAGAAGTTGCTGTTACTGAGGCAGTCAAGATTTTAGTCATGATATAATTATGGGAATCATATGTAAATATACAATATGTAGCCCAATCTGTTTGCTAGACATGAGTGGAAATAGAGCAAGCTGGTATATATTCGATTCAACGGCCAGCAAAGCTCAAACAAAACACTTGTTGGACAAAAAGGAATACAAAATATGTCTGAGAAATGAATGAGGTAAGGTCTTAGAACTATGAGAAAAAGGCTTGAAGGCTATTGCTGTGTGATCCAAACTCTTTATAAACACATTACAGCATGTTTCATCCAAAGTGCATCTCCCTCATAGCAGCTATGTGGATTGTGAAATCATTAAAGTACACTGAAAGTACACTGAAAGTACACTAAAGTAGCATGTTTGACTTGTAGCATTGCACTTATCCTCATAGACAACAGAGGTCTCTAAAAATTACAAACTGCTCCTTTAAATCCTGGTTCAGAAATAAATCTCCCATTATACATAAAATTGTAGAAGACGTCTTTGAAGTAACCTTACCTGGTATGACTAAAAAAACTCTTTATATCAACTGTTTCTTATTAAGCATAAGGATTTATAGTTCTCAGAGCAGGGAATTTTCTTTTTTCTCCTTGTTTTCTCATTACTTTCACTGAAATGAGCATATTCTGGCATCTTTCTTCTGCTTTTCTTTGTTCTCACACAGTTATTCTGTGGGAATTTGTTTACAAGGCCTTTGCTGAAACTTTAGCTCATGGACAAGCAACCTTCTGGCCCAGCTAACCCTTACAGACACACACACACACACACACACACACACACACACATCTTCATCTGTCTAATTCTTGGCTTGAATTCAGTTATTTTAATCCCAGATGAAAGCATGCGACAGACACTACGAGCAATCTGCCAACAATAATTTACTTCTCTCTCCTGAGCCTACAAGCACATGGCAGCACTGTAGAGCTCCTCTGATCATTGGCAATTATTTTGGTACCTAGCCTGTAAAATGACATACCACTTCTTTTGAAACTTGTCAGAAATGACAAGCTGACATAATGTATTGCAACGTTATCTCTAAATACTGTTGCCTGGCAGCCATTTTTGAAATTTACTCCTTAAAGTTGTAGACACTTAAAAAGGAAACAGGTCATCGGTTGTTGCATTTTGAAGAGCTTAGAAATGCAACTGGGTGAGGCTCTCAAATCATTTTATGCTCGAAATGGTGATAAAGCCACATTCCTGCAAGTAAGGCAACCTGAGTCTACACACCCCTGTTAAAATTGCAGGTTTTTAATGTAAAAAAAGAAACCAAGATAAATCATGTCAGATCTTTTTACACATTTTATGTGATATAGCAACCAACAAGATTCAAGTGAAAAACTTGAATTTTAGGGAGAAATAAATTTAAAAAACTTATAATAAACTGGTTTATTACTATAATAAGTGTGCACATCCTTTTCTAATGGGGCGTGTGACTATGCTCAGAACTAACCAATCACACTCAAACTCATGCCCAAAAGTAATTATCATACCCCTGTCATCAGTGAAGTGATTCTGATTAACCCCAAATAAAGATCAGCTGTTTCTGTTGGTTTCATCTGACTGCTGAAATCATGTTCCGCAAAAGGCTTTCAAAGTATGTACAGGATCTCATTGTAGAAAGTCATCAATCTGGAGAGGGGTGCAAAAGAATTTGTAAATTACATGTTTGCAAAATACATGTACCATGGAACACCGTGAGGGCCATCATCAGCAAGTGGAGCTTGCAGCACACCAAACCATTTGGCCCAAATCTGATAAGGCCAAGGTAAAAAAAAGATAAAAGAAAGATAAAAGAAAGCTTATCACCCCCAAAAAAAACAAAAAAAAACAAAATGAAAAATACCTACAGTGGAGCATGGTGGTGGTAGCATTATGCTATGGGGCTGCTTCTCTTCAGCTGGGACTGGGGCTGTAGTCATGATACAAAGAATCAGGAGTAGTTCCAAATACCAATCTGTTTCGGTGCAAAACCTACAGGTCTCTGTTAGACAGCTGAAGATGAAGACAAATTTCACCTTCTAGCATAATAATGACCCAAAGCACAAATCAACAAAAGAATGGCTTCAGAAGAAGAAGATCAATGTTTTGAAATGGCCCAGTCAGAGCACAGATCTAAATCCTAATGCAAACCTGTGGAATGACTTGAAGAGGGCTGTGCACAGGAGATCACTTCACAATCTGATAGATCTGGAGCATTTTTGCAAGGAAGAGTGGAATAAAATTGCCAAATCAAGATGTGCTAAATGGGTAGACTCTTAGCCAAAAAGACTGAGTGCTGTATTACAAGCAAAAGGTGCTTCAAGTAATATTAGTTAAGGGGCGTGCATACTTATGTAATCAAATTTTTTTCATTTTCTTTTTTTCTGTTTTAAAATATTTCTGTTTGTTTTTCACTTGAATTTTGTTGGTTGTTCTATATCCACCATATTTATATAAACCCAAACGTAAAAAATGTCAATTTGAGTGAGACATACAATATATTACAGTTTGTGTGTTTGAGTGCTAGAAGAGAAACCAAAATGAAAAGCAAAGGCGATCAAATTTGAACTGCATTGTGTAACTTTCGAAAAAGAAAAAATGTATCCAGTCATCTGAAAAGCTCTGAGCTTCTTTCACCAACTCTGTGTGTGTGTGTGTGTGTGTGCGCACAAGTGTATTTGGCCAGCAGGGTGGGAGGAACTGTGAAAGAGGCATTTAGTTGCTAGGGGACTTTCCCAGCGAAACACACAGTTGTGAGATCAAACAGTGAGCACCACTCTCACTGCCATTCCACTGAGACACCTGCAACTCTTAGAGCAAATCAGGCCTTCATTAATCATAACTCTATAAATCTGACAGCTTAATAGCTTAATAAGCACACACATGGTCTCACACACACACACACACACACACACAAAGACTGTAGACTACTTGCGCAGTACACCCAGATGCAAATAACAAACCTGCTCTGACTTTCTCATTATTTACTTAGTAGAAAGGTGTTAGGCTCCAGTCCTCAAGGGCCACAGCCTTACACAGATTTGTGCCTCTTCCTCATCTAACACATCATATACAATCTTAGAGCATGAAAAACACATGGGTATATACAGTACACACACATCCTGCTGTATATACAGTGCAAAAGTTTAAGAAGAATCTAGTTTATTTTATACAAGACTTTTAGTTTTAGTTATGCTTCAGAAGTGTCTCTTTATTGTCACGATTAACGTAAATGATTAAATAGCATCAAGTTGTTAAATATCAGTTGTGTTATAAGTAATGAATAAAACACCATGTAATGTGCTGTCATAGCAAAATAATCAACCCTGAAGTTAATTAGTTCCCTATGAAAGCACTCTTTCATAGGGAATTAATTGTTTTATTCCTCTTATTCCACAGAAATTTGCCAACAATTACTATTTTTAATTCATTAATGAATGTCATGCTTCATAATAATTTTTAGTAACATTTAATGTGGACATCCATAAAACAAGTTCGTTCCTGTTATCAGTTACGTATATTATAGCAGCTACAAACTATCATTCCCTCACCAGCCTCTCTTTTCCTCGCCATTGAAGTTACTATGACAAAAAAAACCACAGCTCATAATTTTACTGAAAAACCAGAAAGCACAAAGCCCGCTGTCCTGAAGACTTTTTTGTGGCGGAAAACTTACTTACTGTTAAAGTTCTGACACTGGAGACTCCTTCCATAAATGTAAAATGTCCTTACAGCAAGCGGCGCCATATAAACAAATATACGTTTTTCTTTGTTAAAGAATAACATTCTGACCAATCAGATGTGAGAATTTAAGAACGCTGTGGTAGAAGTGTTCTGTAATAATTTCTATGCCCAAGCTTTCCCTTTATAACTGCCTCCAACTTCTTGTGTATCTTATGCAATTAATCCCTTCAGTCGATTATAAAATTGTAAAATATGGTACTTTTTTTACGAGGACTCCATGGTGTTTTTTTTTAAAGAGGAATCTATGGTGTGTGCATTCATCTATAGTTATTATTTAGTTTCTTTTTCTTTGCTTTGTATCTTACCATGTTACCATGCTGTTTTTGAATAAGAACAGTGCTCTTGCTAAAATATTTGATATCCTTTAGGAATCCCAGTGAGGGTTAAAAGGTTCTTGCCTCAGATTTTCCACAGTACATGTTCATGTGCTTTTCCCAGCTATATCCAAAAACAGCTTTAAGGCAAGTAGCCACAAAGTAAATACTGAGATAATTAAAATATAAAAATGATCACAGAGCAAATTCATAAAATGATTATTCCTTTGTGGTGGTGTCATGAAAAAAAAAAAAAAAACAAACACAAGCACTTAAAGCATGTTTCCATGTTTGGTTTGATTATGGTTTATTCCCACTAGTGTTGGCTTGGAAAAGAGCTCAGCTGGGAGTAAATAGCATGGAGGTGGAAGGGCAGAGAGGGAGAGAGAGAAAAGCACAAAAACAAAAATTGGGGATTTATTAATTGTTTAACACTGTACTGTGAAATAAGTAACTCTCTTTGGCATCCATTTTCTCCCTTAACATCCACATGACTTTCTTTCTAACTCACCTGAAAAAGTGAAGTGACATGTGGCCAAGTATGGTGACCCATACTCAGAATTTGTGCTCTGCGTTTAACCCATCCAAGTGCGCGCGCACACACACACACACACCAGGAGCAGTGGGCAGCCTTTTTTGCTGCGGCACCCAGGGAGCAGTTGGGGGTTCGGTGGGTCTCACCGCAGTCGTGGTATTGAGGGTGGAAGAGAGCGCTGGTCATTCACTCCCCCCACCTACAATCCCTGAGACGCGAACCCACGACCTTCAGGTTACAAAGCTAACTCGCTAACCATTAGGCCACAACTGCCCCTCAACAGAACAAATTTAAAATTTAGGACTTTTTTTCCACTATATTGTATACACTAATAAGATCTTTGTTAACTCTTTTTACCAGAGGCCAAAAAAAATATTGAATTGTTTTTGGGCATTGAATTTATTTGTGATGTCACACTTCACAATAGTGGTTAATATGAAAGAAGACACGCAGGGCTTTAAGAATTTGCAGTCTTTCCTAAGTATTTCTTTTTTACCTAGCCTACTAGATTTAAATGTTATAATTTTATCATGGCAGTTGTATACAGTGTTTTAGAATAAAAAAACCTTTAGCTGTGCTGTCCGTTTTATCTCTGTACCATTGTTATCGTGGAGAGGTAAGAGTTGTTTGACCAGCAGGGGGCTCACATCCCTCCATTTTCCCCTTTGCCCTGTTCACCAGCAGCTAAACACAGAGTCACGATACTATACACACAGAAACCCAACAGCGTCCTGACTAATCTTAGAACAGACTTGCGGCGATAAAATAATTCATAATTTCATTCATGTACTGATTGAAAATGTCTGATAAGTCGATTTACAATCCAGCAGTGGAATGGAATGCCAGTGTACTGCTAGAAGGGGTTAAATAAAGGATCACTGATGTGTTTTCTGGACATGTTGGTAATGGTAATGGTAATTTGTAGTACCAGATTCTGAATGTGGAAAGGTTTACACACATAAATAGCTAAATGACACAACTTCATTGTGTTTGATGAGGAAGTCTGCTGCTCAGCTCACACTGTGGAAAACTCTTTAGTGCTTTAACTCATTCCCAATCCTTCACTTTGGTCAAGCCAACCTTAAGATGATTAATACAAAGGAGCATTTTAATCACACTCTGTGGAAGTGATGACCAAACTAGCAAAAGCTCTCAGAGCTGAAAGTCCCAATAGGCCTTTGGAAACAAAGTTATGGTCATAATTCAGGAATTTATCATGCTCTTTTTCAGCCCCTTTACTTGGCATGAACAGTCTGAATCTATCAATGCTGCACTGTGTGCCACCACACTGTATGTCTGCTGCTCTATCACATACAGGGAAAGTGTTGATTATGTGATGTAGATATATGATTTACTACGTTCCACAGTCTTAATAGTGAAAGAAATAATGAATAACATAATAACAGAACCAGTCACATGGCCTAGAACCTTCCACATGCAGTAAATAATTTGAGCTATCTGTTTTAGTGACAAGTTGGAATATAGAGACTGTTACCAAAAACCAGGTGTTCTGCTCAAAAATTGTTTTTTTCAAGATTCAGACCTTATTTGATGACTTCAATGACTCTAATTTGACCTTATTTGATGACACAGATGCCTCTAATTTGCTTATATATTAGTATAGCATAATTCAGGCAGTATGTATCCATGTTCGATCTATTCTGATGCTTTGGACTCATAACTGAAATTCCCTCACCTCACTGGTCTTGGCGTAAAGTGTAAATGTATAATAAATCTTCAGACTCAGTTTCCTGCACCAGTGACTGCGTACCATTAAACAATAGCCGTCTTCTTTATGCATCATCCTGTTACCTCAGACACAGGGTTACCACTGTACAATTTCCTCTGTGGTAGTCAGGCTGGAAATATCATTATGGCTGACATTTCTGAGGTTTCAGATATGTACTTAAACCAAGCTCATGTTTGATCATAACCTTCTGAAGTGGATTTCCAAAAATATGTGGCCTAATATCGCAGATGGCCTAATATGAGAGAGGCAATGTACAACTACAGTTATTTACTAATTTTGTCCTGCTCTGATGGACCCAGCTTCATTCTTACTTTCAAGGAATGTGTGAAGACTCTCCCTTCCTGCCCATATTCCTGCCTCACTGGTCAACTATTATGGCGCACATTGGACTGTATGAATTTGCATTTTAGTCTGGCAATTTGATATTTAACATTGATTGGACATGCCGTGTCCCTGTGGGTTTCCTCCACGTTCTCCGGTTTCCTCCCTCCTCACAAAAAATTAGAAAGTCTTATTTTACGTAACAGGCCACATGACATTTAGTCCAACGTCAAGTGGGCCAGACCAAAAAAAAATCAGTTTAGTAGAACAATACCACATCAACAGCTCCTCTTAACTGTGTTCATTTATTGGCATTTATTGGAAAGGTACATTCTGAACGCACGAAACCAATTGAACATCATTTATCACGTATATCACGTTTATCAAAACACATAAACACACTGTAATTCATTAGAAAGAAAACACATTTTAGATATTATGGTTTGACCATACCATAAGTATTCACCCCCTCAAATTTTTCCACATTTTCTTTGAATTTTTGTTGCATTCTGTGTTACAACCTGGAACTGAAATGGACTTAATTGGGGTTATATGTCAATAGCTCTTTTTTTTCTTGAATCTTTTAATTCAATTACAGTCCACAGGACGATTTAAATTTTTTAAATTTAGATACATAGATTCTAAATTAATTTGGGTCAGATTAGAACCTTTATGAGCCTGGATAACTGTAAATGTAATCAGGCTGTATAAATAATGATAGTTTATAATATAATCACAGCATATAATAAAGAAATACCAATAATATTACCAAAACAGTATTCTCCTGACTTCAGCCAATGCCTTAAAAGTCCTGTCCCGTATCATGGTTTTGTGCATGTTCCTTATTTATTTCATCTCATTTCAGTATAAATGCACTACTTCACCCATTACTAACTAAATACAGCTAAATGAATTAGTTTTAAATTATCCATAACAAATCAGAACAAAACTCAGACTAAATGTATGCAGGATGTAGGCTGAAGGAATTTGAATGGAAAAATAGATTATAATTCATGGAAACAATATAATGCCTAGCAAAATTCATTAAATAGTTGGGAAATTTATTGCCACCATAAATATGAAGAATTCACTGATATATACACAATATCCCAGAGGTCCTTACACATGTGAATGAACACTCACAAAAGTGCATGAAAAGACGTCATCATGAAAATGTTACTGCACTGAACCATTGGCGTACATTCTGTATTTAATGGAATTAGCAGGAGCTGACCTGTTTGGATACCACAGCTGCATGCCTAGCCATGCATGTACATAATAAATTCATTCAACCCCGAACCCCTAATTTTTTTTTTTACTCCACACTGCAGCAGGTTATGGGCTGCCTGGATGTTCACCAAGATAACAAAAAAGATTTCTGCCACAACAACAAATGTCAACAATGCAAGTTTTTCTCTTTTTTTACCCAGTTTTCTCCCAATCTGGTCATTTGTTAATTCCCACCCACTAGCTAGCTCACCCCATCACATGACAGTTACCATCCAGGGTGGGAAATGTGAAGCCAGCAACCAAAGCCGTAAACTTATTCCTTCAGCACATGAGTTAAAAATCACAAATGTAATGCCTAAAATGTCAGAAATGTATCACCATACATACACTTTTAAGTGTTTGGCTACACATTTATCTTTGAAAAATTTCCTTAGCAAGAGAGACAGACAAAGCGAGAGAAAGATTGAGAGAGATTGAGAGAGAGAACGAGAGAGAGAGAGAGAGAGAGAGAGAACATATTTGAACAATTGACTTTATTGTACATCTTACTGATGAATGAAGCAGAAAATGAAATGGCACAAAGATAAAAAAAAAAAAAAAGATGAGAAAAGGGCAGAAGAGAAGTAACAGAGAGGAAGAGAGAGAGCAAGTGGGAGATGGAAAAATAAAGAGAGGAGTGAAAGGGCAAATGCGTTAGAGCGGGAGAAGAAAAGATGAGAGAATTTTGCAGCTTTGTGTTTTGGGAAGAAAGGGCGAGAGCGAGGGAGTGATGGAGAGAGAAGGACTGGAGGAAAGACAGAGAGCGACAGTGTGCAAGTGAGAAAGACAGATGAGGAATCAGACAAGTTGTGAGAGATCTTGATGCTCTTGTTCACACTTGACCTCTGTCCTTTTGCCCAGTAGCTCAGATCATCTCCTTGCACACACATACACACACAGTGCCATCATTTCTGTTGCGGTCGTACACAGTAGTTGTCATGCTATCTGGCCACAGAGCTCTTTTGTCCGTGACTGTTGCAGCTACCCACACATTTTCCTAATGACTAACGACATATCAGGATAAGACGATTCAGCAGCCTGCAGTCTCTGAAGCTCTGCTGTAAAATGATGAACATCTGTGACTTCATATTTCCTGTTTTTTTTCCTCATTGACTTCCAAATAGTATTTATAGTAGTATCAATACCGCAGTAGTAATCAATGCATGTGCAAGGAGGAAGACAAATGAGCATTTCTCCAAATTCATCAAGTGTCACTGGAACTATTGTGAGACCTGTGTAGTGTAGGTTAGATGTTTGGGGGCTGGCTGTATAAAAGAAAAGCTTCCAAACCCACTGTAAAATATTGTGGTGGATCACTGATGCTTTGAGGATGTTTTGTAGACGGTAGACATCCATTCATCCTATTTAACGAGTCACTGAGGTAAATGAATCATAATCAGTTCTTTTTGTGCAGGGCTTCAAGAACCATGAAACTTAAGTATGGAAGCCAAAGCTTTCCATTTCCATACTATCCACATCACGATTATCAAAGAGATATTTCACACAGGTTTGCGTGATGTATTCACATATCAGTGTTTTTTTAAATATGCAATTGCAATTTAAATTTGTGTGTATGCCAAACTTGATCCGTGCCCCTTGAGTTAGTGAATCATTTCAGTCATGACCGAGATTTACTCTTCACTTTTTCAGTGAATCAGATGAGACAGTGAGTTCAATGATTCCCATTCCAGCTCATTCCTCAGAGATGAAGGTTCCCTGGTTTCAGAGCATGGGCAGAGTTGGGCTGCGTGTGAAAAAGAATTCTTCTACATTTACATTTATGGCATTTGGTAGATGCCCTTATCCAGAGCGACTTACAATTATCTCATTTCTACAACGGAGCAGTTGAGGGCTTTGCTCAAGGGCCCAGCGGTGGTAGCTTTGCGATAATGGGATCCGAACTCTCAACCTTCTGATCAGAAGTCCACCGTCTTAGCCGCTGAGCTACCACTTCTTCTAAACATGAACATACAAGCACATTATAAAACAACACAAAAGTAGCAACAATTACACTACTCAAGCTGTTTGTTATCTGCCTTAGACTGCATATTGGAACAATTTGGTGAATGAATATGAACAAATCACTAAATTAAACAGACTCCGTTGACACGCGTCATGGAAAAGATTCAAAAATTTTCTTGAAACTTTCAAGATAATGACCCAAAATATACATCCAAATCAACACAGAAATGGAACACAAAATCACCACATTGCAGTGGTCATCTCAGTCTCCAGATCTGAATCTTGCTTCAGCACATGTGCAAAAAAATGATTTGCATTTTAAATTGGAATTATTCCTGAATGCTTTAGGCTGCTGGAAGTCTGACAGTCCTATTGTGCAAATGGGAAAGGTTATAATATTTAAAAAATAGCACTAAAGCATGATATTCAGATATACCTTTTACTTGTCTGACTTGGGGCAATGCGTTATTGACCTTTAGCAACCACAGAACACAAAGTTATTATTCATTTATGTTTATGCAAAATGCCTACAATATTTTATTCATGGCTTTCTGTTGCTTATTCATATTCTAGAAATATTAACTAACAATTAAAAAAATGGTTTGGGATGGATGATTTGGTTACATACATTGATTTTAATAGCTGACAACCTCAGATAACAATCTCAGGATATCTGACTAATTTGATAATGACAATGCGTGGCCCATATTTTTTTTTGTCCAAAAAATTTGATTCCTAAAATTTAGTATCCTCTGTGTAAAATGCCCTAAACTGATTGCCCCCGTTGCTTTGGGCTTCTTCCCCTCAACACACACACACACAGACACACACACACACACACACACACACACACACACACACACACACACACACACACACACAGCCCTGCCCTGAAGGGGCGGGAAAGATAAGAGCTCACAGACTCACGCAGAGGCGCTCGAGCTCACCGTAATCAAGACGGTGCGGGTGACACGCGCGCAGCGCCGCGGACTGATAAGCCTCCATGGAATAGAGAAAAGACGTTTATGTTTGCTCTAATAGAGACCGATACGAAGAAAAGGAGTACAAGTGGATCCTGATGCATCATGCAGAATGGAGTGACTGCTACAGAGGGAAGTATATAAAACGCTAACGATCAGCGGAGTGGACATTAAGAGCAAGAATCTACATGTCGGAAAACTTATAAACTTTGCAAGACCTGGTCACTTTTCTTTGCTTTTTTTTTTTGTCTAGACAGACAGTTAAGTTGCATTTTGTGTGTGCGTTTCTCAGCATTGACATGTGCTTAAAAGTCTATTTGGAGATTCCTGAAGAAATTTCTCTCCTCCGGATTTTTTGCATTTAGTCTTCGGTTTTAACAGCTAGCCGATTTAATAAGCAGACAAACTTTACTTCAGAGAGACCGCTGCAGCGTTACAGTAAACACGGTGGAGAATAGTCTGCGTGTTTGCTCACTGACTGGAGTTTTTGGAGCGCGCGCCGGTGTGTTCCAGTAGCGGCTGTGCGCTCGCGCGCCGCTGTCCCGCGCTCCGAGTGCTGAGAAGAGAAGAGCAGAGCAGAGCGAGCGGGCCGCGCGCGCCTCTCAATGCGGCGGAGCGATGAGCACTGGGCTCTGCTGGCTGCGCGCGCTGCTGCTCGCGGCGTGTCTGTGCTTCGGCGGCGCAGAGGTAAGAGCGGCAGCTCGAGACTGTTATTTACTTCATAGCTTCCAATAAGTCTCTCCTTTAAGTCTCGCTGCATCATCTATCCTGCAGGAGGAGCGATGTTTGCAACCTTTTAATATTGTGTATTATTCACAGAGCTCGACAAGAATTTATCCAACCTCAGTACCTATACCTCTGAGGATGTTGTTCTGGGGACGCACTGATTCGATACTTAGTATCGGAACCGATACCGTCCCGAAACGCTGAATCAGTATCAGATCGGGTTCTTTTTCCGCATGCGATATCACTGACATGACTCAAATCTTATTTAAGACAAACTGTCTTAAAGCTCTATCACGCCTGTAATGGATTTTTTGTGCAAGTTGGCAAAAGAAGCTTACACAGAGTTGGTTCATTACTAGTGACGTCAGTATCGATTCTGTATCGGCTATGCTCAAAACTTTGGAT
This sequence comes from Pangasius sanitwongsei, assembly GCA_037576675.1. NCBI lineage: Eukaryota > Metazoa > Chordata > Actinopteri > Siluriformes > Pangasiidae > Pangasius > Pangasius sanitwongsei. The sequence goes on along the minus strand of CM075015.1, from coordinate 8,530,892 downwards.
GGTTTTAGAAATTAAAAATTAGAGTCGGTGCACCCTACCCACCCTTACTATGATTTCAGTCAGTAATTATTTGGGTGGAGGAGCTGGAGGTGGTGGTGGTGGTGGGGGTTGGTGGTAATGGGGTCATGCTTTCATAGAATGTCCAGTGAGGATAGGAATATCTGACAGTTTTGATTTTGTGGGGACATTTGCCTGGTTACCACGAGGACTACTACTTTTTTTAATGTTTACTTTTGGTTATTGAGGATAAGGTTAAGGTTAGATTTAGATTTAGGTAATGCAACTAATTAATGCTATATTAATTAGTTGCATTAATAATTATGTGTGTGTGTGTGTGTGTGTGTGTGTGCTGAAAAAAGGGATCCAGGAACAATTTCATCCATGCCGTCACTTCTGTCTCACAGTGCAACGATGGCTGTTCTTTCAGCTACAAACAGAAAATGTCTGTTTACCCTGAGGAACCTGCGAGTCCTCTTAAACCACGTTTTGCCTCATTGCACTTTGATAAATGAGTTTGTATACAATTCTGTACGGAATGAAATCCGTAGGGTTGTAGATAAACCAAATTTATCAGATGACAGTCCATAAGACTTGAGTGACAGGTACTCGCCACGAGGGTTATTACAATACCAGGGGAAATCAGCATGTACACATCTCCTCATACCACAGAAGACATTTTTATGAAGAGCCCTAAAAAGCTCTTATGATTTGTTAGTCTCACCTGTGATTTTATTGTTTCAGAACAGGGGAGGGTGTCTTGTAACTGGAGTTACAGTGTTACAGTATGACTGAGGAGAGAGTGAGGAGGGGTGGGTGGAGCGGTTGTAGATTTTTTGCGACATGCCTTTTTTCATCTTTAAGGCAGATCCAATGGCTGCAGGCAGCATGTGTTTTACCTCTTTGACTACAAATGTGTCTGCACTTTGAGGTGCACTTTTAGGAAGTCCCCCTAGTAAGAACATAATTTTTTTATGGTTTTTATGGTGTGTAGAAGCTTAGAGGAAAGAGAAAGTATGCAGTACAGTGACAAAAATTAAATGCGGGCATGCTTTAGTAAGTATATACTGTTTGTGTCAGCTTACGTGTATGAATTTGGTGGTTGCTTAATTCATGTTTAGTCAAAGTGGTGAATTGCGGCATATACGCTAAAGGGGAAATTCCATCCAAAAAAAAAAAATCCCTTTTTATTGCCAGTGATGTGCTGAGAAGAGAATATTCATCTAAAGAGTAGGAAATTGCCTGATTTCAAAATTCAGCTTTAACCAGGTAAAAACATGTATAATATTTGATTTTATATTGGCATGGTTTATATGGGCATGTGTTCTGTGTACATTTTCCATATCTAAATATAATGATCCTTCCTCACTACTTTTTCCTCACAGCATGCATCCCATTGTTTCTCTACAAGAGCAGTAGACCCCACTCTGAATTATAGTGACTGGCAGAAATAGTTCCAAAACATCTCTACAAAGCTAGTGCCAAATTTATTTCTGCTGAAATGTAATCAGAATCGATGGGCCATAGATAAATCAGTGTAATTCAGTATCATTTTGTCCATACTGATGTATTGTGTATATGCATTTACATATTTTACAGTCGCTTTTTTATCTAAAATGACTTACAATAGGGCTTAGCATGTACAGGATGTATAGGCATAAACTCATAAGTGTGTGAGTGGGCAGTAACTTGTAAAAGTTGAGGCCATGAATTTGTATGCTGTTCTCTAATGGTGAAGAGTTTATGTAATTTTTCCTACTCGGATACAAAATAATCCCACTAGCAACTGCAGTGTACACAAAACGTATATGGCATGATGTGTGCCAACATTTTATTAAACTCTAGTGGTTTGAGACAGTACCTCTTCCTGAGAATACTAAACACAGTACTCAAATGTTTCTGCCTACATTTTGAAAAGCCACCAGTAGCATTTATATCCTCATCTATATACAGAGCTTAGATGTATACGCATTCCACTAGGAATTTTTTTTCCTCCCAAAATTATTGATCTTGTCTTACAAGCACAGTTTTAAGTGAGACAGCTACTACTTTAACCTGATCTTTTTTCCCCTCTACCATTGTCTAGCAGTATAAGTCATGTCCTTTTACAATATCAGCTACAGGATGTACATTGTCCCAGGTTTAAAACAAAATGAAATAATAGACAGCGTATATAAAGCATTTTCACCCTTCTATTTTTAATTCATTCAGTGTGTCAGGACCGGAGTGTCTCAGTCCCTTTCTAAAAATAAGTGCAATTAAAAAAGGCACATTTACTAAAAGATGCTCTCAACTGAATATCCAGGAAAATATCATATTAAATAGTAGTATATTATTTTATTGCACACTACTGGACACACATACTATATGTATTTAAAAAGTAGGGCAAAACTACAAAAACTGTGAGGATCCAATGCTTCAGTGTGCGATTTTAAAAGAGCTCACCATTTAACCTGAGACTTGAGTATTAGGATTCATGTTAATATTGTATTTTTAATGCTACCTAAATATTCAGAAGATCACAATAGACACCTAGCTAGAGAATGCTGTCTAATTATCTCTGACAACTTGATCAATGATTTAGATAATGTTATCTGGTTTGTGGTAACTCACATGTAGCTGGTGATCTAACCACCTGTTATCTAGTAGAACTAGCATAGAAAATTGTACTTAAAATAAGGCAAATCGGGACTCCTGAGTGGCGCAACAGGAAAGCCTTCACCCTATCTTCCAGAGAATGTTTGTATCCTGACAATTTCCCTGTCAATCACAGCGACACTAGCCAAGTATGGGTGTCTATGAGCTCATGTATGTAGAAGAGGGTAGATAGCGCTTTTCCCAGTATGTTATGCTGCCCTAAGACTTAGCATAAGCAGTAGTTTGAAAAGATGCAGTTGGCTGGCCTCACGTGTCTTACGTTAGCCCTCACCCTCCCCGGTTAGTAGCTGTTGTATGATAGGGGAGAGCTGGCTGGTGGGTGGGAATTGACAAAGACAAAATTTTCCAAAATAGGAAAATCATTTCTCGGTGATTTTGAATATATATTTTTATATTCCATATTTTTGGATACAGAATTATATTTTTGGAAAATAGAGATTCTCTTCATCTTAGTGACCAAATGGGCCAGTAAATCACCAGCAAAGTCAATCAGCTGTTTTGTGTCTAGATTCAATATTAGACATATTATTGTTAATAGCCGTTTTTTTTTTTTTTTTTGGGAGCTTTTTGTTTTTATGCAGTTGAATGACCTGTCTGAGCCCACATGGGTACATGCCTGAAGCTGAAGTGTCAACAGGTCTTAATGGACAACAACAATTATGAGCACAAAGGACCACACCATTGAGATAAGGAGATAAGGAGAAAAGGGCATATGGCACAGAACTGGGGCTCTTTGGCTTTGTACGCTGCTTCTACTTGTACTTGTGAAACAATAAATCCGGCATATCAGTGATTTAGAATCCAATCCTCTTCATCTCTCTTTCTTTCTTCATAAATATCTCTCAGTGATATCCCTTCTATTCTTCATCTCTCCATCCCCCACTTCCTCCCTGCCCCCTTTCCTGTCCTATGTCTCCATTAAGTGCTGCCATATGAGTAAGAGCAATAGTCACCCAGTGGCCTCTGTCTGGACCCACAGTATGAACAGAGTCCTTGTGCAACTACGAGCACTGAGACAAACCAGCTTCCTCTACTTACCTACACACACGTGTATGTGCGCACATGCATGTGAACACAACTCAAGACACACAAACATCAACAGAATAGTGCCACAAACACTTCTGTTCAATTTAGGGCTTTAGACAATGCGTTAGTTATACAATGTGTTCACAAGTGATGATCTCTCTCTCTCTCTCTGTCTCTCTCTCTCTCTCTGTCTGTCAGAGGGATCCTCTCCCTGTAGCTCTGGCTGAGCTGATGAAGAGCGGCTCTGTCTCCTCCACAGAAGATCTGCAGCTGCTGCTGCTCTCTGACTCCGTAGGTAAATCTGCTCTTTCCAAATTCATCATTTTTTACATACCGTATCACACTGGTCCATTCATGCCTTTTTTTCCCCCTCACAGTCAGGGCTCTCTGATAAGGCTCTGTTCTTTCAAACCTCACACAGTCTCAATTACATCTCACATAAATTAGAACACATTGATGTGTTGAAAAAAAATCAATAAAAACTATAGACCAATGTTAGTATTTTTAGCATCCAGAACCAAAGGTATTTCAATAAGCAATATGTCTAGCACAGTTTCAGAGGTACAATAAACCAGTAATATATCCACCCAACATTCACCTGAAATGAAACAAAACATTCTTAAAAATAGAGGAGATTCTAAAAATAGGCGATATATAGAGCGAGAATAATTCATTTTCACATGAACTATGCACCATGTAAAACTGTTATCTGAACATGCATACGGTACAGCTTTATTCAGTAACTGAATTCTTCCTGTCATGGAGGAGTCAAACAGCTTTTTTACTTTTTTCTAATTATATGAACTGTGGACACAGCTTTCGTATCTATTAGCAAGCACTTTTAAAAGCAATGTTACCATATTGGTAATTAAGCATTTGGTATTTGTTCAGAAAAAGATGTTCAGGATGGCACTCATTCCCTTTCTTTATAAAAAGGAAGCGAGTAAAATCTAATAGAATGCTTATTTCCTGTCATTATCGATCATCATATGGTTCCCTGGTGGACTTGTGGCTAGCATGTGGTGCACTCATTGCTGCCGTCCGGGTTCGAACCAACCCCAGCCACTGGTGGGGTGCACGAGTCAGTGCACTTTCAGTGCCGGTCCCAAGCCCAGAAATGGGGACCAGTATAAATATGCCAGAATAAATATGTGGATAGGTGATCTGCTGTGGGTGCCATGGGAAAATCTTCAGGATGGAGGAATTTTCAGCTGCACAGTAAAAAAAAATGATGTTGCTTTTTTTGTCTTATTAACTTAAAAGACCCATAAGAGAGGTTGTTGAGGGAATGAGAGTTTATAGCCATTATAAGCTAAATGATAACAAGAACTAACTTGTATTGGGACATTCCACAACATGTAAATGTAACCATAAATGGATAAAAACTATAACATGTTCTTCAGTTAATTAAAAAAAATGCTCTTGTTGGCAAATTGCTATGGTATAAAAGGAATCAGACACTTCCACATGAAGTCACAGCACCTTGTCGTTGATTATTTTCCTATAACAACACACCCCATTGTGTTATATTCCTGTTTTATTCCTGTTCTTCTTTTATCTCACACATACAGTATTACATTTTCTCATGTAGATTTGCAGTGCATGTATACCAAGCCTCACTACTATAGCTAAGTTACTCTGTGCTATATGCTTTTAGGTTATTATTGCCTGCTATCATTCTGATTTGTCTGAACCCCTAAATGTATTAGCTTATTATCCTATTATGATTGGTTCAGTTAATACTGTGTATTTCATAGGAAATGTATGTAGTATGTAGAGTGAAGCATGTAAGGGCAGACCTGATGATGAGTGTATCATCCCTATAAGATCTCACACTCAATCAGAACAGTATCACGCATCATTCACTGCTTTAATAGAGTGCTTGGTGTTCCTGTAATAGATTTATAAGGCTTAGTTATTGACTTAGCCGTTTAAACACACACATGCACAGAGAGAGAGAGAGAGAGAGAGAGAGAGAGAGGGAGAGATAGATAATAACAGTTGTTTGGAAATATTGTAACAATGCTAACTGCTAAAGGACATGCAGACAAACAATAGAAGGCATAATAAATGTTGTAGAGATAACATCACTCAGCTTAATATGGAAGCCTTTTTTTTTTTTTTAATTGTAGATGACGATCCAGAGAGCGACCATGCCAACAATACCAACAACCGGCTGCCAAGGAGCCTTCTGGGTAAGTTTCAGACAGCTTGTTATTTATATCTTGTTTTTCTTTCTCTGCTACTACCTCTCTCTCTTTCTCTCTCTTTCATTTTCTCAGTTTTTTCCTCACTTTTTTAGCTACTGATTAAGATTTTCTGTGGCAGTTGTAAATCACACTGAGATGGCTGACAATAAATCTTGTGCAGAATCCTCAGATGTCGTTTTAAAAATCCATTTCTAGCTAAGCTGATGAGTGATGCCAGCTAGCTGGCTGGTTGACTGATGGTTCTGTGTGTCAGTGTATATGTGCTTGTGCAAACGTGTATGTGACTGGTGCCTTCATCTGAGTGATAATAGCCTCTCCATCACACTAAGCATCGTTACCTCATTCCCTGAATCAGCATATCGAACCTGTCAGTCACTGAGGTAGAGGTGTTTTTCAGGCAGCTGTATCAAATCACTGTCCCTATCATGACAGAGAAAAATGTGGAGTATCCACATAATGTAGCAGGGCATTAGTGCCAGTGCTGAGTGAGCTCTTTTTAAGACAACCCACAGCACAAAATTTATTCTGCAGCACTTGTAGCATCTGTTACACCTACTGGCTACATCTCTAACTGAAAGAGCTTGTCCACAGAGAGCTCTGTTTTCTAACTTCAGCAGCAGCTATGCACTTTAACGTAATTTAATACAGTTCAGTTCAGCTTGGGACAAAGTTTTGAATATTTTCTTATTATTATTCCTTGTACAGTGTAATGAAAAGCTTCCATGCATGCAAGAGTCAAGATATAATGTCTGGGCGGTTTAGGAAGACCCATTGGATATTACTGTGGCTGAATTCTTGGAAATCG
>CM075015.1:8500125-8524096 GCA_037576675.1 Pangasius sanitwongsei | reverse complement strand
GCAAGAGTCAAGATATAATGTCTGGGCGGTTTAGGAAGACCCATTGGATATTACTGTGGCTGAATTCTTGGAAATCGCATTTCACCATTTTTCACCAAAAATACGTTCAATGTTTTATTACTTTCTACGTAGCCTTGCCTAGGATATCTTCCTGCAAAGAACATGTTGCATAAGGAGCCAGTTTAACAAACGTGGTGATAAAAACAGTCAGTTTGATTTCCTCACACAGTGAATGTCAGGCTTTAAATAAGTTTTAGTTATGAGCCATAATGAAATGGACATAAGCAAAATCAATTCAGTTTGTAATCGGATACAAATTGTAAAAATGTCCGTCATGTTCCTGCGCCACAATCAGAATGAAATCCTTAAATACAATTTTCTCCTTTTTCACTTTTGCCGTAAACAGATATTTAATGCTACAACGGAAACACATTTCAGTTCCGGAAAGTCTACAGTATTCAGAACTACTATATTTAACAGAAAATGTCAAAATTGGTTGTATCCTCTTAGGCCAAAATGACAAAGAGACAATGACACTACCTTCTTCAGAGCAGATATGGAGGCTAAGAGGGTTATTACAAAACTTTTACCCTCTTTTGGTTCTTTTCGAACTGTTTTTTGTTCTGGTATTGCCTCATGGGGTATCTTCATTGTCCATGAAATCTAGTATTTTTTTTTTTTAATTTGCAGATTAATTGTAATATAAATATTTGCTATTAAAAACCCTTGGGGGTTGCAAGCGTTTTCACTCAACTATGTAGTCTTGTCATCGAAATGTTCTTGAGTGGAGTAAAACTACAATTAATTACAATATAAAGATTATTACTTATATTACTCAGGTATTCAGTAGCAGAATTCAGTAGCAGAATTCATGTAATCTTTAATCTTATCAGCTCAGCACTGTCACTTCCTTTACACAAAGCTTTGATTTTTGCTTATTTTCTCCCCAATTTTGTCGTCATTACCACCCAGCAGTCAGTTCTCCCCTATCGTACGACAGCTGCCAAGCAGGGAGGCTAACATGTGCTTCCTCTAACAAGGCTAACATGTGCTTCCTCCGAGATACATGAAGCCACACCCTCTTTCGCATGCATGAGCTCACAGTCACCCACGATTGGATAGTTGGATAGTAATTTTTGTTCCCTTGGCTCCCAGCCACAGATGGCTATGGCATCATCAGGACAACAATAGAGTGAATGCGTTTTTACTGCATCTCTCAGAAGCCAGTATTGTTGTGGTTTTTAGATGGCCTTTTAGCAATGACCTTAAATCTATAGTGGGGCCCAAAAGCCTGAGACCACTAGTGTAAATGCTTCTTTTGCATTCTTTTCTAACTTAATGCTACAATTTTCATTACAAATTATAATATTGACAACTGAAAAGTAGAATCTGTGAAATATTTACGTGAAATTCGTTGTTTTGTAGTATTTGGTGTGTCACCTATTTGCTTTAATGACAGTGTGCACTTGAGCTTGCATGGAATCCACAATTAAGATCAAATCCATCAGAGTGTCATGTAAACCCATGCTTCAAAAGAAGAGATTAGGCATGTAGAAAATGTGACCTTTTGTACAAAGCAGTTAACATGGTGAATATCACAAATTTGCTTACATTTAAATATAGGCCAAGAAATAGTGCAGAATCCTGAATATTAAATATTGAAGATAGTGAACATTTACTTTCTTTGTTTTAAATATTTCAAAATTCTAAAACCTTTTGTTTACTTCCAGTTTTAAATGAAAATAATCCCAGATTTTCAGTGTGGTCTCAGGCGTTTAGACCCCACTGTATGTAGGTGTGATCATTTTTGCTGTTACCAGTTAAGGATATTGATGACCCTTTACCTCATGGTGACTGATTAAAGCACTAACAATCCTATATTGTTCTAGTCATTTGTAAGAATGCAGTTAGTCAGGTTTCCTGATAGTGGCTTATGTATTTTGGGTTTGTTGCATACGTATTTGTTATATCCCTGTGTTTTCCTCTGTAGATGCTCAGCCAGCACAGCAAGCCCAGTGTAAGGTGAGGACAGAGGTCATGGAGGTCACCCGCTCTATGCTGGACCGTAGCAATGCTAACTTTCTGCTGTGGCCACCATGTGTGGAGGTGCAGAGATGCTCTGGTTGCTGCAACACAAAAAATCTTAAGTGTGTAGCTGTACTCACTCACACACGCTATCTACAGGTACGCACACACACAAATACAAACCTATTGTACCTGCCTATATTTAAGGTCTGCTCAGTTAGTAATAATTTAATTGTGATCACCATTTTTGGCTTCCTTGGTTACTTAAATAACTGATATTGAACAACTTAGCTGAAGTAAGTAAATGATTTTTATGCATTGAATGTGTGAGAGTGTAATGGACATGTACAAAAAAAGGTCCTATATTGGCTGAATAATTGATAAATAATCATGAATTTAATATGAAGCAAATTGTCATCATCATTTTATCCACGATGCACCTGCCTTTATTTAAACATGCATACTAATGCATACAAACTTTGCTGTGATGTTATATTGTCTGTATATCAACAAATTTACAGTCAAAAACCCATACTTAACACATTGGTGTTACCGTGCTTATCATTTTGCAATTGCTTTTTATTATAACATTGTAAGGCGAACCCTCACTCATTCCCTACTCTTGTCTAGGTGATGAAGATCCAGTATGTGAACATGCGCCCAGTTTACAATAAAGCCATAGTCTCAGTTAACGATCATGTGGAGTGCCGCTGTCAGCCTGCTCCTCGTCCAGCCTCCCGCAGAAAGTCTCCTGCTCACAAACAAGAAGTAAGAGATCGCTCAGGTAAACCTCGCTATAAAGATGAGCTTCACCGGAGAGATGAGCTTAAACCCAACCAGAGGCTTAAACTAGAGGATCTGCTAAGCCACAGCTGGCTGCCCCTAGAAAATAGACAGGATGCCTGGAGCAATAATAAGACGCACCACAGAAAGAGCAGAGATCATTCCCTTGGAGATGGGATGAAGTATAACAGCAGCCTGAATGGCACAAATGGCTGGTCTTCTGAGAAACTGACAAATCCTCTGCCCAATCACTTTAAGAGAGAAGATACAGGTATACTACTACGCAATGTGACCAGGGCAAGAGAGAGAGTGAGAGAAAAAGAGGCCAAAGATGTAGAAATACAGAAAAACAGTACAATAAATGATGATAGACTGACTAATCAGTCATTAGTGAATGGGGTCAGCCCCACTGAAATAACCAATCAGATTCCACAGCATGAGTCAGAGCTAATACAATGTGCAGGCCACAGCAAGAGTGCAGAGGGCAGTCAAGTACACAGAAATGAGACTACTTCCCAAATGGAGACCACCCAGAATCAGACGCACAGTGAAGCACATGTTGGGCAGACCAATCAGACTATGGTTTCTAAACCTGCAGATAAAACCGATCAAAAGCAAGGTCATGCCTTTAATGCAGAAAAAGAACCTAGTACTAGGATAAAAGGAAATGAGACCCCAGAGATGGAGAGCACTCAAGTGGAGACAGAGGGGACCAGAAGCAGGTCCACTTTGCTGAAGGAAAGGAAGGCTTTAGAGGAGGAGAAAGAGGAGTTGCTGTTACTTCATAAGCGCCTTGATGAAGAAAAGCACAAACATTTCCAGAAAGCACAACAACACAGTCAACATGAGGACCAAAAACAGCACCAGCTGCACCACAAACCTCAGCAAACCCACACAACTACACAACAGACAGGTAAAAACCTACAAACATGACATGACTAAATCAAGTTAGTTCAGATTTCCCATTCGACGAATTTTTGGGCACGGCGACCACCCCACTCGCTGTGCGCTTCCATGGCAACCACTCACGTAATGTTATATTTCAGCAAAGCCATTTTCTCTGTATGTGAGTGGTCACCAGGTCTCCAATATTTTCAAGTATGTTTGATTTACTTGCAGATGAATCACGTACTGTGAAACCCTCTGCAACTAGTAGCAAGTACAGCAATAAGAAAGAAAGCCAATAAGAGTCTGAGAGGAAATGCGGTTCATCTGCTTTCCAGTTTAACAGCCATCTATTTGTGTGAGAGGGAGAGGGCAAAATGTAAGCACATTCATAATGCTTCTATAAGAAATTATTTGGCATGTTTTATCAAAATGGTTGTTAGGACAAAAGTAAATGGAATAAAAATTATTCCTGGTGGCACACAGTATAAAAAATAGCTACTCTTTTCACCCTATACCTCCAGTTCTCTTTGCAGAACAGACAATCCTCACTGCTCACATCTTCCCAACTAATCCTTTCTCTACCTTTTTTTCGTATATCTCTTTTTTTGTTTCTGTTCAAAATAGACAAAATCAGAAAGCCGCATGATAGACAGCTCTTGCGTATATTTTCATGAGAAAGTGGGATCTGAAGATCCAGCACACTTGTCTGCAATCAAAGATAGTGTGTGAGCCTTGTCTGTAAGCGGTTGTCTACACCCCTTTGTCCACCACATAACCACATATTATAATATTCAAGGGCTAGTATTAGACATTCTGAACATATTTTAATTAATCGCAGCACTAAACGATCTGTCTGTCTTTATCTTGCTCTTAGAAAGTAGAACAACTGCCCCAGTCAGAGTGTCCACTCCACACACACATTCCCGACTGCCCCTCCGTCCACCAAAGAGATTGAGGAAACACCGCAACCGCATAAGCAAGGCTGTCATGAGGGCCATGCTCATGTAGCATGCATAGGTGAGGTACGCAACACACACATTTATGCTTACACTCCTAGAAACAAAGGTTCCCCCCTAAAGGGTTCTAGCAGAACCCTACAACAGATGGTTTTTCTTTCAGAAAGCTAGAACAGTTAACTATCAAAAGAATCCTTGAGGAAGCCTGTTTTCTAAAAGTGAATGCCTTTGCAATGAACATTATTGTAGAATAACTATGATTAGCAATAACTTACTATTGTCAGCTGTGTAATTCCTCTTTTTCTGTATTCTCTCTTGTAGATGTATGTAAGGTGCAGTACCTCTCCAGATCATTGCACTACCCTGAATAATATAATTTATTCATGTCTTCCTGTCTATGGAGATCCACAGCCTCTTGTACTAATCCTCATGCAGTAACCCTGTTTCTGGGAGAGTCTGCATTTGGCAGAGATGTAGGGGCAGAGCTACATTCCTACCATATTCCCCTGATATAAATAACAGTGATGTTATTAAAGGGGACAGAAGACATTAAGACAAGCAGACAATTTGACCTGGATTCAGACTGACTGTCCAGTAGTTGCTACAACTCCTCAAAACTGCTCTGATGTCCTTTTCTTAAGTTATGCTCCCAGTTGGAAACCTGCCATGACTCTGTGGAACAATGGAGCTGAGAGAGTGGGCTTGGGAATGTGTCACTGAAGCTTTTAGGATAGAAAAAGACTTGCCTAAAAGTCTAGAATGAAAAAAAAATTCTCTAGAATTAAAAAAAAAAAAAACACTGGACTTTAGAGGATTTTTGGAAAGAATGGGGCTGGTCTGTGGAAACACTCAGAAATAAAAGAGACTGGTCTAGAAGCTCCCTGAGCTCTCTGAAAATGCTACTCTAGAGGCTCGTTTAAATGGAAAAGACTGGTTTAGGAGATCTGTGGAGTGGATTTTGAGATTTTGAGCTAAATGCTCTCTGGAATTAAAACATGAGTCTGGAGAAGATCTCTGAAAAAAGAAAGACTGATCTAGAACTCTTTCGACTGAAAACACTGGTCTATAGAAACTGAAATGGAAGAGACTAAATAAAAGTACTACTCTTGTAGCTGCTTCAAGTGGCTTCTAGTTTAGTTCTATAATGTGGAAATGATCAATTAAATGTTCTATGGATTGGTAAAGAGTGGCTTAGATGATCTGGGGAATGGAAAGACTAGTCTAGAAATAAAGTGGAATAAAGTTCAGTTTATATTCTTTATAGATTAGAAAATACTGGTCTAGAGGATCTCTGGAAATAATTGAGTAGGCTAAATGCTCTTCTAGAAGATTTCCATGATAAAGGCTGGTAAAGAAACTTGTTTTTAATCAGTAAGCATGTTATAAGAGAGACAGAAAAACAGAGCGCTCCCATCCAACTGATATAACCAGATATATCCATACGACTGACCTAATCAGTTTCTCTTCTAACCATAATCACCAGATCCACAGCTAGTTTGAGTGGTGTACTATGCCATAAATATGTAGAAAAAAAAATGGTTCTATCTTGCACCCTATATCAATTCCTGTCCCTCCAGGGGCACCCTTAAAACACAATGTAAAGCAATTATTTCTCCATCATGCAGGATCCCCAGTAGATCAACTTTAGGAAGCTGAGAACCCTTAATTATGCAAAGAAGCCTTGAGGAACCCATTTTATTGGTAGTGTGTAGTCGTATCTGTGGAACATAGTACAGAGCTGTCAGTGTCTGAGACATACTGGGCAGCTTCACCTCATCAATAGTTGTGAGCTAGACGTAGATTAACACGAGTGTTTTCATTTATCCATTCATTCAGAATGAGAAAGGCAAAGCGAAAAGGAAGGGAGAAAGGAACATGGATATAACTCAAACAAATTTTCAGTGTTAAACAGTGTTTCCAGTATTTCTGGATTATTAAGCATAATACAATATTGAAGTCACAACCACTTAACAAATCATATACAATACATAAACACAGCAACAATACTGTTTTAATTTTCTTATTTAATTTTCATATTATTTAATTTGACTGCTAACACTGGAAATTCTCAGATGGCAAATAAAGGCTTGCAGTTCTATTGTATTAATATGGACCTCTCGAAATATGACGGTGCTATGTAATGATAAGAAAACAGCTTTACCATTAATGTTATTTATTCTTTTATGATTGCTTTGTTATTAGTTTCTCTTCATTAATTTTACTTATTTGTTTCTCTGCATTCTGTTAAAGGGGTATTTGTGTTTTTTCGGCTCCAGATGTATGTGAGGCAGTGTTTTGCACCGCAAAAGGAATATGAATAAAGAACTAAACTAACCTGAGCTAAAGTTTCAGATGGGCCATTTGCAATTCATGATTTTTATATGACTGTAAATGCAATAGTAGACATGTGGATTTTGCTTCTGCCAAAGCTAAGAGTAGAACAATTTAATATTTAAAATTCAATTTAAAAAACAAACTTTCATATCTCAATCCACGTCCAATATGATTTTTATGTGTTAAAATGAACGGAATGTTTGTGTTCCAGCATTTTCTGCATGGCTCTATGTTTTATAAAATTACCTAGTGTCTACTGTGGCTTATCATTCACATTTTTCAAATTTCTTTTCCTTTTTTCTTGTCCGTACTTGATATTTTTACATTTACTGATTTGGTAACAGTTTTCAAACTAAGTCATACTCACTTCTTCTATCTCTCTTTTCAACCCCTCTCTCTCCATCTTTCTCGCTCTTATTCTTGTTGACTTTAACTAGATATTATGAGAGTCGCACTCCTTTGCCCAGTTCAGCAGTCAGTGACACAGGAGTATATTAGCTTTGTCCTAACCAGTCTGATTAAAACAAACACTTTGCCATTATTGGTGCTCTTCACCCCCTTTGCCTAAAACAGCCCCTGCCTGCTCACATGATTTTGGTTAGTGCAGGGAGGGATGGAGACTCAGATTATTATATTGTTGCATCTCAAGTCCGTAAGCCTAGCATAATAAAACGCATAGAGTCTGTTTAAGATCTGGTTAGACAGTGTGCAAAATAATATGATAATCTCATATCACAAGCATACAAAGTTCCTCAACTTACAAAAACCTAGGGAAATTTTTTTAGTGCCAAATATATTAAGGTGCTAACATTTTTCTGTGACCCCGTACATTTTTACTCAATCTAGGAAATGTTTCTGTTGAGGACAGTGATTGAAACAACATGCTTTTATGGTTTCTGCATAAAGTCCCACCCCCCAAGAAAGTCCTCTGTTTTGACAATGTGACAGTGCAGGAGCATCCTGGACAATTTGAGAGTCAGTATCTGACTACACACTGGATTGATTAGGCTTATGCCCAGTCTTTTATGTAGTTATTTAACAACTTGATCAAAGTGTGAAGTGAGATATCCTAAAATAGTTCCACATCATTTTAGTAAAATATATTTGCATATTAATATAATTCATATTATTTACAGGAAAAAACTTTGTGAAAAACAAGTGAAAACCTTCCCTTCACTTTTCTTTTCTTTCTTTTTTTTTTTTTTTTTTTTTTTGGCTGTTTACCAGAATTCGGACTGACACATACACAACACAATAGCCTATCTCACTTCAATCATTCAACAGGACAAAATGCTATGGTTTTGTTTACCATGCTCATGTACTATGAGTTTAATAATGATTTAGGAACTTAGGCCAAGGTTTTGCATGTCAGCTAAATCTGCACACAAACAGTGCTAACCAGTGGAAACCAGCTTGGATCCTCGTGGAATTTGCTGGTCTGTGCTGTTTTTTTTCTTTTAAGTACTTAATTTACTACTCAAACATGCATAGCACTTCCATCATGCCTGTTTCCACATACAGCCAAAGATGATTTTGCAATGGGTTCTAAATTATTCTAGGGATGTGTAAGACAATGAATTAAAGCATATAAGCTTCAGATGATTACTGTAATCTAGTTCTCTTTTGTTGTGCACTGAATGTTGCACACTGAATTTTACGGGCTTGACATCATTGTGTTTCAAAAACAGCTAGCTTCAGTTAGTATCTGCTATATTTACTTATCATTTATTATGAAAATAATGTAAAATTTATAACTTTTTTAAAAATCTAAAAACTTTTTTCAAAAACTTCCAAACACATGTACTCAGAAAAAGGCTGAACACCTGCAGCTGAAAGACCAAAACATGTTCAAACTGAGTACAGAAAGAGGTGAAGTTTGTGTATTGTTTTAGCTTATCTGGGCATTAAGACCCAGAGGGCCTTTTTCCGCAAAGAAAATCTCTCACTACCGGTCTGCATCTGGCTACAGTGTGGAATGCAGAGCATCAGTAATCCCACACACAATTTACCGATATCATGTTAAGGAGTTGGATATAATGGATAGGAGTGAGGCTAGCTTGGCTGGACCAGAGTGGGTGGGCAAACACAGGTCACAACACTCCTCACAACCATCTGCACACACAGACATAAAAACCAACAAACCTGCAAGCCTGAAATGTTAGAATACTATTAAATTCAAGCTACAGTACCTACTTTTTGATTTTTTTAAAAAATGGCTATTGATTCATGGGAGAAAATAACACTACATATGATGTTTCCGACCTGCTGTGAGTTGCCCTGTCAGAGTCAGAGGTGATATTTATCATAATTCATGGAAAACCTACATGCATATGTTTTACACCAGCTCCAATATGTCAAACACCTTCACTCCCCAACTTTAGGCTCAAAAGAAGTCTGACTACACAGCCAGCAGCAGCCAAGCGGGGAAGAGAGAGTAAGAGAGTGATAGTGTAAACAAAGCAAATGGGACCCTGAGAGTGGAAAAATTCTGATAATTATGGGAAAAGGATTCAGGACTGATGAGTTTTAGCTTTTTTTCTTGCTGAACAGACAAAACATTTATTTGTTCTCTAATTGCTTGGAAGGTAATGAATGAGTCAGTCGATTTGTGAAGCTGTTTAGATAGAGACATTTGTGTTTGATTTTAGATTTTTAGATTTCAAATTCAGTTATACTGAACAAGAGTGAGTCATTGCCCTTGGTTTGGAACTTAAAGTTCTTGTTTGTTCTGTGTTTTGGCTAGCATGCTAAAAATATGCCTAATGTGTTTGACAGGCTGGAGAAGAAAATACACAGAATAAGACACATAGAGAACATATAGAGGTGATAAAAATACACACACTGGAAGTGACCAGAGGTGATAATCTTGTTTTTCTACTCTGTATTTTAGCTAGCTATCTATAAGGAGTGGTCTGCCAGCCTTGTTGATGTGTGGAGTTGTCTCCAATGCTGATAGACTCGAGCCAACACAGCAGAACTCTGCGAGATTACGGTGGAGCAACCACTTTTTCATAATGCATCTGTAATACTGAGAAAACACCATTTATATCCTAAGTGCAAAGCCATGAGCTGCATCCCAAAATTTGTCAGTACACCACTGGTGTTATTGCTATTCATACATACTGCTTAGTGCATATCATATAGTTTAGGCCCTGAATTCTATCTTAATGTGTGTATTCACAGCTGTATGATTGTTCCTGGGCAGTAGTGGCACAGTGGTTAAACTATTGATGGGAAGGTTGTGAGGTTGAATCTGACACCTAACTGTCACCGTTGGGCCCTTAAACGTCATCTGAACAGCTCAAGTGTAAGTTGTTTAGGATAAAAGTGGCTTCCAAATGAGTAAATGTAATCCAAAACCAGAAAGACACAGGACAAGCCTCTACCAGACAAGGCAGAATTCAAAAATATTACATCTTGTATTGTTTAGATGATCGTAACTGGTACAGAGAAGGAAAACAAAGACTTGTTTTACCAGCAATTTAACAAAAATGTTTGTGCTGCGATGCTTTTGTTTTTATGCTGTTTTTATCCGAAGTAACATGCAAATGAGACAGGATACAATTGAGCAGCTGAGGCCTTAAGAGCCTTGATCAATGATTTGGCAGTGTTAGTATGATGATGTGCTGAACCGAAGCCAAGGTTCTGCAAAAGTACACACTGTTGAGAGAGCAGTAACGAGGTTTAATGTGACATTCGTTTATAGTAACTTTACCCAGCGGCAAATGTATTTTGAGAGATGATTGCTGTATTACAACAGTTTACATTCAAGATTTTGCACACACAGTATATTTACAATCATACAACCATTCATAAAAAGACTGGAGGCTTATGTTCACTCCAAGCTCCTAAAAGTGTCCTAAAAGTCAAACCTACAGTTGTGTAAGCAGTCACAGAGCCACAGTGGTTCTGACTGTGCAGCTGCAGAATACTGTTGTTTACTCCTAATCCTTCTCACGCTGCCTTTCCAAACATCAGAGAGTAGAGACATTCAGCACTGAGTTGAAAAATCGGCCTCAAAGCTTTGTGTCTCTTCTCCCCCAGCAGACACACACCACTTTGCATCTCCCCCAGTGCGGGCTGTAAAAAAGAAGGAGGTGGGAATGGATGAAGCTCTGAAGTGAAACAACAATACTGTTATTAATGAGAGCTTTATTCAAGTCATCTGGGTAGCTGTAATCCTGCTTCCTGATATGACTGCTGCTTCTTTAGTGACCTGATGGCGCGTGACTAATCCAGAGACTTCTCTGATGTGAGTAAGAACAATACATTCTTCCATCTGCATTGACACTGCAGCTGATATAGGAACACTGTCATGAGCTCTGAGGATACTATGAAACTTAGGGGTATGCAATGTAGTCTTACATCAAATTTAAAGATATCCTTGATCATTTATGTTGTAAAACGCAATTCAAGAGACCATTTCAATTTAGGTGTCCAGTCCAACAAGCTAATAACTATATGAATTCCATAATAAATACAATAACACTGATAATAGTGAGATGCGATTTCCATCATGGTAACTAAATTAAAAAAAATCACAGACCCCTGACTATGCTTCACCGACTCCACTTTGAGAACCACTGTCCTGATTGATCCCAGAAGCTCAGGAGTAACACTCCTTTGAGTCACTTCCCTGTCCTTATTCCACTGCATATGTTTGTGTATGGGGGAAGACCAAGAGCCACACTGCAGACTTCTGGTGAACTGCTGGAGAGTGTTATTTGTGGCACACTGTCACACAAAGGTATGTGTACGCACAATCAAGTGTACACGGAAGCATGTCTGCTTTCACACACCCAGGCCTTCATACAAGCGCACATGCACACTTGCTCACAATAGATCAGATCTTTATCTCAATCGGCAGCACACAGCGTCTTCCTGTTATCTTATTTAAAACCAGGGTCATGTGTGTGCGGTGGTTGTGCAACTACACATGAGCCTGACTAAAGTTAGGTGCAAGTATAAGTGGCTGTAGTCTTGTAAAATACTAATGTATATGGCATAATTATACACAGTGGTACTCATGCAAGCAATAGGTGAGTAGTCAGTGCATATCAGTGCTTGTGTGTATAGCAGTGTAGCAGCAACTATTATCATACACTGCATCCGTGTATCACAAAGCTCACTGAGAGTATTGTGATACATGGATACAGTGTATGATAATAGTCTTATTCAGACCATAAAAGCCATGTGCATCTACTGTGTTATTCAGACCTGTAGTCTGGATATGAATGTTTATATTGTGTGTGTGTGTGTGTGTGTGTACAGCTGTTATACTAATAGACACTAAATCACACAGAGGGAGGAGGCCAGTCTCTCTCTTTCTACAGATTTATCTGCTCTCTAAGCACTATTTCAAAAGCACTATAAACACGAACATGGTGACTATAATTCACATGTAACAATAGTAATAACAAATCTTGTCTTTGTAAACCCTTTGTGTTAGTGCGTGCGGTCTTCTGTGGCTTAGTATTAAGAAGGAAAGTTAAGTGCACATGGATGCATCCTCTCCAGCCTCTGTGGATGAGGTTGCCATTTGCACCGTGGCCTTTTGTGATTGCCAAATATCAGACGGGATAAAAGGGTATTAGTTTTGGATTACGGAGCCAGTTCTTGACCTAAGTGTAGCTCAGTGGTTAGGCTTCTTCTGGAGTGCAGAGTCTCGATAAAGACCATTAACTGGAAGTAAAGCAGCCCATTCCAACAAATGCAAAGTTCATTGTTAAAGACAGTCGTGGCAAACCTGTAGTTTAGTCTGGAATTATGTCAAGTTTTATGTTGCATTCATGAAAACTGGGAACTTTCTACTTTCCACCTCAGACCATTTGAGGTTGGAAAAAATCTGGACGTGCAGAGAAAGCTGCCCTCGTTATGCTCCATAAATATAAAAGGCTTCCAAATAGCTTTTATGCTTTACACACAAAAGCTGAAGGAGAGAGGCAAAAGTGCATAAAGTCAGTGTTGACCTTGCATTATTTTGCCATTATTTTAATTCATTTACACAGCACCTCTTACAGGCCTACTCAAAAGACAGGTTAAAAAGCCTAAAATAAAAGAGCCTAAAACCTACACTATTTTTTCTTCTTACTTTTTACAACAACAAATACCATACTGAAGAGAAGACACAATTCTTCGACTCAGATAAATCAGAGAAACTCTGACTTTACAAGTTCCATGGCACATAGTTCCAGAAGTAGGAAACATCCCAGTTCCTACTTAGTCATAAATGCAGCATGAGCTTTATCTTTATCTTTAAGTGCAGGGTTTTAACAATGTTTGTATTTGCAAGTGCAGCTGGCTTATTATAGATAATGAAACTAAAACTACCATCACAGTGAAAACTAAAACTATGATTATTGTCAAAACCAAAAAATTTGTAAAAAAAAATAAAAATAAAATAAAAATTCTAATTTAGAAAACCTCCTCGTAAACATATATGCAGATATTGCTCCAGACAAACTGAAATAAAATAAAATAAAATAAAATAAAATAAAATAAAAAAGCATGGATAATAGCATCTAACAAGAAGAAAGTGAGTGTGGGAAATTTTGGAATTTAACATTTTCACATAATAAATTAGGCCTATGTATGTACTCATTTTTAATTGACACACTGTCGTCCTGAAATGAATGAGGAAAAAACCCATTTGCACAAAACAATCCACAGGTTTATCATAATTGAAACTTAACACTGACAATTTTTAAAAAATCTCTAAAATTAGAAATAATAGAAACTAACAAATCACACCAAACCTAACTAAAACTAAACTGAATTTCAAATGAAACCTAACAAATCATATTCAAAAGAATTAAAACAAATGTAATAATAACAAAGGCTATAAAATCTGGTGTGTAAATGTTCACAACAGCCAAGGCATCTGTATCTGTCTATATAATAAAATGCTAAATAGGTGAGTAAAACAGTTTAATTATAATGGGCATAGTTTTTGGACTACTGCAGAAAGTATGAAGTGAAGATTTAAAGTCTGCATTCACTTTCTGAGACTTTCCACACACCACAAACCACCTGCTTATAATACCTTGAACTGATTTGGCTGAAGTTTTACTAGCAGACGCTGGATGTTTCAGGCTTTAACTATGTTGTGCTGAAGCCCTGTTCAGTAAACAAGGCACAGAGAGGATTTGCATGGACAATGCAGATGTTCTGGATGCTTCTGAGATTATGACGAATCAATAATAAACACATGCAAACCTAAAAACAGCTGAAGGTTGGCGTAACACATACTGCACCAAGCCAGATGCATACATTGTATAGTTTGTGCTTGTAGTTGGCCTGCTGCTGTATGTTTAAATCATGTGTTGTGACACAACAGGGCCTCTGAAGGCATGCACACGGATGTGCATGGTTATATAAGTGTCTTACTGATCTTTTCCAAGCACCTTTTAAAGGCTCTGGCTTTCCTGTGTTTATTTACAACAAAAGACAAGGGACATACTGTCCACAGAGGATTCCCTCCTCTCTCTCTGTCTCTCTCTCTCTCTGTCTCTCTCTCTCTATTTCATACACTCACACACACTCACACTTTGAACAATGGATCTTAAAGACATGCTGTGAAATGCCTCTGCTTTGGGCAGAAGATGAGAATTCATCTGGAATGTGGTCTTGGTCAAGGGCATAATGATGGTGAGTGAGTCTAATGAGTCTATATGAGGGCAATGTAACATGGAGAGAAATTATTGAAAGAAAGCACAGGAACTTAGGTGTGAAAACAGGAAGTATTTTAGATTTTGGAAGTATGTTGGCAGAATTTATGCACACACAGAGACCTTCATACTACATACACATGTTCTAAACAGAGTTTTTGGCAAATATCTGAGTTAATAAATTGGTAAATTTATTGTATTAAATGCACATTGTTTCATTATTTTAACCTGTGTTAAACATTGCACAAGTACAGAAGACACTTAGGACAACCTCAAATATAAGTAATTTACATAAAAGCTTACATTCATAGTCGCAGGTATAGTAACTATAGCTCAGGGTCTACAGTTTTAATAATCACATAACTCCTCAGTGTGCAACATAACGCAGAGACAGAGAGAGAATAAAAGTTACATGTTGGTCTCACAAAGTCCACCAGCAATGCCATCTGCTGGACAACATGGTATGATGCAGAAAAATAGCTACTACTTGCATTTTTACATCATTCACACATACTGTAGAAAGGCTTATGTTTTAAGATGTTTTTCAGAAATTCTCAGACCTCACACTCTATATTATATTATTGTCCCACGCATTAGCCCAATAACTTACAGAGAAAAGAGCAGTGGGCAGTTTTAAGTAAAAATAACAAAAATATCACCTTTGGATTCAGAGATACAGAGCCGCTGAGGTGACATTGTGGTTATTTTTAATGAGAATTGGTCACACCGTCAAGTTTCTCAAGGCCAATCATTTGGCCACAAAATACTGAACTTCTGACAGCTATTTAAATTAGTAAGTCCACATCATCTTCAGTGAATTTTCAAATACTTGTTTTGCCCATTCCCACCAAATCATTAACTAGAGAACACGTATTAAGTATGATGTTCCCACAACATATTAAGTCATAGGTTCAAGTTACACAATGCACAGGCAAGATACCTCATTTGTTGCCCTGAAATATTAACTTCTGGTCTCAATATATTAATTTGTGGCCTTATCACTGAAAGTGAATGTATTAGAGTCCACGCTGAGAAAGTGTCACATAGCTGTGCTCAGGTGAATCTCTCTCTATCTCATGCAACTTTTTCTCTGTGTTGCCCTCTGGTGGTGGGACAGAAGTAGACACCCATGCTGCAACAGTCTCCATGTTGGGCATCAGACAGTATCCAGACGGGTGAGAAAAAATGGCACTGGACACCGCAGCTGGGCTTGGGGTGTATGCCGGGGGATCATCGTTAGGGTGGGCTGAGTTCCTGGGCTCTCCGTTCTCACTAGCTTGATTATCGATTGGGGTTAAGCATTCTGAAGTTGGATTTTTGGGAGGGGATAAGACGTAGCCTCCTTTTATTGGCAAAGAATCCTTGGGGCTCTCAGAAATGTATCTTCCATCATCATCGAAAGTTAAAAGGGAAGAGAAGAATGTGTCTGAAGTTTCAGTTGGCACTGAAGAGTCCTCACGGCAGAGGATGTAAGGTCCAATGAAGCTTACGCCAGATTTGTCTGTCATTCTGGTCCCATCTACATATAAAGACGAGTGGCTTGAGCCTTGTGGCCATCCTGATTCACTCATGCCAAGGCCCATGTCACTGTTATTGCTGCATGTCAGGAGCGGGTACTCAGAGATACTGCAACAAAAGCAAAAGGGTAATATTGTTATGCTGTGAACTCACTGATTCTGTTAAAAAAGAACTCCCTATCAAAATGATAAATGAGATACAATAGTTTTCCCCCCGGGTTTGTGTGGGCTTCCTGTGCTAGTCAGAGACCCACTGCCTATCCTTGGGAGAGGTCATAAAAATTGAGCTTGGGCAAAAATATATGCAAAAAATTTATTTTTGCAAACATTTCCACTAACAAAATAAAAAAATGTTTCGTGTCTGTAGTTGGTAACAGGTGAATTAGTGGAATTATCCTCATAGCTCCAGTGCAAATAGATTAATGAATAACTACATTAGAGATAAGGGGAAAATTATATTAATTAAATTTTTTTGGTTGAATGCATACCTTAACCTTAATGTGTGCTATAGACTTGATTTGCCTCACTTGAAAGTTCCTCCAGAAAAAAAGTGTCTGCCAAAAAATAGATGTAAATGTAACAAGAGTTGTCTTACCTGCCCTTACAGATGATAGGGTTATCTGAGGTCTGTATGATGAACACAGAGGTTTTCTCATTGCTAGTGTACAGATTGGCCTCACCAGCAAGAGATTTCTGTGTGAGAAAAAAGGTCATTGAAAGCTAAATAGGATTGACTAGCATGCAAGTCTATGGGAATGCATTTGCAGACGCTCCACATACACAGATTTTAAAAATGTGTGTATCAGTGCTGTTGATATGGTGAAGTTTTCTGTGAGGAAAATGTGGTTATTTCACACTTTTGGAAGGAGTCTCCAGTGTCGGTGCTTTATAACAGTCAGAGGAAGAACAGGGGGAAATGTTTATGTTTTCTGCTGCAGAAAGGTATAAAGGCTTTGTGTTTTGATGACAAGCTGTGTTTTTTTTTGTCTAACTAACTTTAAAAGAGAGAAAATAGAGGCTGATGAAGGAAAGACTGTTTATAACTGCTATAATGTAAGTGATAACAGAAAATAACTGGTTTCATGGATGTTCCTTAGCATTTGTTAAAAAAAAAAAAAAAAAAAAAGATGTGTCTGATAAATGAAGAAATTGCAATTGCGTGGTATAAGAGGAATAAAACACTTTAGGACATGCTGCTATTGGATAATAATCAACTTCGGAATAATAGCTGTAACTCCGCTTCACGTTGAGTCGTATTACACCACCCCATTGTTGATTATTTTCCTATAACAGCACAGTCTGTCATGTTTTATTCTTTACTTGCATACTGTTTAATCCACACAGTAAAAGCATAAATATTGCAATTTATAGTCTTTATAGAGGGAAAACATGCAGATATGGATAATGCTGCTCACCTTACTGCTCATGTCCCCCAGGACTTTGCTGTTAATAGGAGAGGGAATAGATACATTCCACAGTACCAATCTCCTACACACACACACACACATACACACTTTATATCATTCAAGGATATGAGTGATGTAGGTGTAGTAGGCAGTTATACTGAATGATTTACCTGTGGCAGGCTGGAAGGGCATTATACAAGATGATGAAAAGCACGGCTACTAACACAGCTGTCAAGATGTAAATTATTATGGTCCAGGGAGCTATACACACACAAACACACACACACACACACATATATACATACATATACATATATACAGATAGATAGATAAAGATATAGATATAGAAGTATATGTATAGATTTGTTTTGTGTGTATATATAAGTACTTTGATTTACAGTCAAGTGTAAAACTATGCCCATCCTTATGACAAAACAAATTAAAATAGCTACAAGATATTTGCTGTGCTCTTTTGCATCCTCTGAACAGCTTTTGGATCATCTCAGTTGTAATATTTGGACCCCAACCCCATGCACGATTAGAGGTCAGAGGTCAGGGTTACCTGGATCAGTGGTGAAGTATGTGGGATCAGACCAGTCAGAGGGTCGTCCAGCATAGTCACGGCCAGGAAGTGCTCTCACCATAGCCATGTAGCTTGTAGAGGACCACAGGGAGGTGGGAACATTTGAGCTGAGATCTGCCTCAGAGACATTGAATTGCACCTTATTCTAAAGAGTGAGATTGACAGACAGTGAGAGGATTGTCAAAAGAGTGATATCAAAGAGTGACAGACTTTAAGGTACACTAGTTTAGAGTTGATGTTTAAATTTAGTTAAAGGTTTTGCACTTAGGTTTGAGTTAAATGTAGCTACAAGTGTGCAGATGCACTGACTCCTAAAAGGGTGACATTCAGGCTCATATAAAGTTTAGCTTGTATTAACAACAATAATGGCATGAAGTGGGAATATCTTGCAGTGTACCTGTAAGTAACTATGATTTGTTCCCTGTATTCAAAAGACAGAGACTGAACAAATTCAACAACAAACAGATCGATATATGCAGACAGACAGACATGCCTCCCACCTTTGTGTCATTGCTTTCGAGGTACACCTGATAGAAGAGTGTGAGTTTATCATTAACACTAGGTCGGGCCCAGCTCAGCTTCCAAACACCATCCTCCTTATGAGCCCGTAGTTGGGATGGACGTGGAGGCTGAACTGTGAGTCAGAAGAAGGATATGAGCACCACATCTCGCAATCTATCGGTTTTACATTTTAGATTACATCTACAGGATGTAGAGCAGCACAGTGGGTAGTGTCAGGGACCCTGATTCTTTCAGGAGCTTGGTTACTGTCTGTGTGAAGTTTTGCATGTTCTCCCTGTGTCCCCATGGGTTTCCTCCCTAGTTTTCACACATGCCCTAGGTGTGAATAAGTGCATGTGTGTGTGTTTATGTGCATGGTGTCCAGAGGAAAGTAAAAAGAAGAAAAGGTAGAATAACAATAGGGTGCCTACGCACCTTCGGTGCTTGGCCCCCTAACAATTGCAAAGTCATTTGGTGGTGAGATTTATTCCTACAGTGGATCAGAAAATCAAGGTTTAGTCTCATTGCTGAGGACACTCACTGTTGTCAGGGTTACTAAATTCTTTGGCTTTTCGTACACTTCTGATCTCCATGGTCAGCAGTTCAGGTTCAGAACTATTCAATGAACATGTAAAATTTAGAAAGGTTCCAGAGTGAGGACGCTCGGTGTGACTGCTACAGTGGATACATTTCCTGAAAGGACCAATATAGAAGAGAGAAATTACATACAGTGTATGTCTACATGAGGCCTAAAATGATTTTGGTTTATGAGCAGGGAAGCAATACTCACATCCTTGTTCCATTGGTGTGGCCACACAGGTGATACGAGAGTAACTCGACCTGCCTTTTCTTCACCTGCCAACTACACATCACCCCTCCTTCCTTAATTACACACTGCAGGTTAATGACACCTTCTATTAGACGGGTTGAATAAAGAGTGGAGTGGGAATGGGCAAAGTGAAGGAGGAAAGAATAAGGGAGATTAACAGTGAATGAATTAGTACAATATATAGTATAGTATATAGTCTCTTAGGAAGAAGCCATTATTTGCCACATATACATTACAGCCCAATGAAATTCTTTTCTTTGCATATCCCAGCTTGTTAGGAAGTTGAGGTCAGAGTACATGGTCAGCTATGATACAGCACCCCTGGAGTAACCATTGAGCCACCACTGCCTCAATATAGTGGTTTCATACACTGAAACTGTCTGATTAGTTCAACATGTGAGTAATGGTATAAAGTGGTGGTTTCACATTTCTAGTCAGACCCTGAACCTTACAGAACCCCTGAACTTGAAACCCCTGAAAAAATGTGATTTTCTTAATAGTTAACTGTTCTTGGATGTCTGATACTGAATATATTGACTGAGATTTGGGTCAGTTTTGTAAACACAATGTAAAGATTGTCAGTTAATGATCTCCCAGAATAAGCTTCTTGACCTTAACCCAAGCACATCGATATGCAAAATTTTTATTTTCACACTTTTTACATAGCTTGTGTGTTAAGCTAACCAGATAACTTATACAGATAAGTGTTACTGTTTAACACAATCTTGGGTTTGTTCATATATATTGATGTGTGACCAAAATGGAAACCAAAATAAAAAATTACTATTGTCTATGAGGAAACATAGACTTTGCCAACATAATGGACAATAAAATGTATTAATAGTTTACAATTTGTTGTTTAAGTGTGCCTTAAAGCTGTTCATCATATGGTTATATTTTTTAGTGAATTTGTTCAATCTCGTAACTAATGCCAGTTGTACCTTCTTCAGTCATCCAGACCACTCTGGGGCTCCAGTTGCTCCATAGGCCTACAGGACCCCGGGCTCGCACCCTGGCCTCATATGAGTAGCCTGGCAAGAACATCTGACTCTCGATCTCAAACTCTGTGACAGTGATATCATCTATCACCTAGCGTGCAGAGAAGAGAGAGAAAGATTAGATCTGCAACACGAACAGTCACACCTTCACATCTCTACCACAGATCTCTATCTGGTTTCAAGTAATTCAGTTGTGTTGCATTATCTTGCATGAGAATCTTGATGGGTTTTGAGGTTACTATGCTCTTCAGAACAGTAGAATAATATGCTATGTCTCTGTGTGTGTATTCTCTAGTGATGCTGCAGAAGGAGGTTGTAGTGTAATACAGGCAAGACGAGAGAGAGAGAGCAACCAAAGACTAGAGGTTCATTCTTTCTGCTTTCTGTGTGTGTGAGAGAGTGTGAAAAGAGAACTGGACTATTATCTGTGCATATATGTCAGTGTATGTCACTGTGTATGTCGCTGATTTTCTCTCAGGTTTTAATTAAGTACATACTGTATCTTACTCTAGCCTAATTGAAAATCAGACATTCTTTGCGAAGCTACTTCACACTGCATTAGATCTTTGTGTACTCACAATCCACTCATGCTCATGTCTTCTGTACTTGAGCTGGTAGGTAAGGTTTAGTGTGAGAGGGGATGAGGGAGGATACGGGCTGCTCCAGCTCAGCAGTCGGTTGTTCCCATTCACTTTTTTCTCGGAAAATTTACTTGGGGGCAGGACCTTGCCTTTAGAGTATGCACGCACACACACACACACACACACACACATAAAATCCTCTTTTTCATTTTTATTAAAATAATTTTTCAGTACATGTGAGCATGCACGTACACTCTTATTTATATTTTCTTTGGGTTAACAGGTAGTGTTCAGCTGACAGTTACAGGTTACACATTTAAACCAAATTGTTTGAATAAACACATAAGGGCACAAATGTCATTTTCTCACCTTGTGCAGCTATATTAAAAGTTGTCACTTTAGAAGGACAGGATGTGTTGAAGAAGAAGACATGACTGGCCATGCTAAACACTTCGGTTTTATAGACACAACTCCTGGTGCGATTTCCACTAAACTGCATCTTACTGTGATCATCAGGGACACACGGTTCTCCACTACAGTTAGACACACACACACACACACACGCACACACAAAAAAAGGAAAGGATTGGGTTTAAATGTATAGATTTGCTTTAGGTTTGCTTCTGTCTTTTTATTGTAATCATTTTAATGGACATATTTTTGTTCCTTACTCGCTGATTGGCACAAGGAAGTCTGTGTGTGACTCTGCCTTCCAGGTACAGCGTATCTGAGTGGTGAAGTCATTATAGCACTTCAGCGACGCCAGCATAGGTGAATCTAAAGAGGGTCAGAACTCATATATCATAAGGTCATCTAAAAGAAAGCTTGGAGCCATGAGCATGTGTGAACTTTTTGGTTGAAAAGCAGTTATACTCTATGTAGTGTGTCAGTTTATCAGAAATATTATACCACAGCTCTGATGAATTCTTGATTCTAATTGTTCAGAAGGTGTTTATTAATTTTCTATATCAGCAGATCAGACAATAGTTCCAGCTTTATTGGAAATCACTAATGAGCCCATTCAAATATATTATCATTTCCACAGTAACATGTATGGCAGACATGCCACAAAAACAGATAGTCTCCAAGATAAGTCTCTAAGTTAGTCTCTAAGATAGTCTCTAAGTCTAAACAGATAGTCTCTAAGTTAGTCTTCAATGTCAGTGCATATCAGTCAGATGTAACACTGTACCTTTAAGCTTTTCCAACATGGGAAAGTCTAAAGGACAGAGAACTATGCAGAATAAAACACTGTAGAAATATCGTCAAATTTGAGCTATCATAACGTCCTTCATTGATTATTGTAACAGCAAGCCCTGTCATGCTTTATCCTTGCTTAAAAAAGATCTAGCATCTTAATGACATGTAGTACCAAAACCAATATGTCTAACCAGTAATATATTATCAAAACCTAAAAAAAATCAACACTATCATGCATGTAGATGAGCCCCCTTTTCTTTAGCTTCCTCACTTAATTATTCCTCTCGCAACAACTATCAGTTCAAATGGAGATGTCCTTAAAGTTTTTCCATGGCTTTCATATGTCTTTCTACTGTTTGTTCTTGCTACGGGAGTCAAGATTTAAGGAAACTAAAGGAAAATAGCTTACAAAATTTTTTTTATTAAAATAAACAATTTTTACATTCATACAGTGTGCTGTGACATCATTCATGATCATGTTGGTCTGTATTGGTTAAACAGAAATGGAAATCTGAGAATGAAATTAAAAAAGAGAGAGCCCGTCCCCCAGATATGCATTCACTGCCCAATTTAATAGGTAAACACCTGTACACCTCGTCATTCATGCAATTATCCAATTATATCAACCAATCAAGCGTCAGCAGCGTAATGCACAAAATCATGTTGATACAAGTCATGAGCGTCAGTTAATGTTCACATCAAACATCAGAATGAGGAAAAGGTGTGACCTCAATTACTTTGACTGTGGCATGGTTGTTGTTGGTGGCGTTGGTGTTGTGGGCAGGTTTGAATAATTCAGAAACTGCTGATCTCCTGGGATTTTCACACAGAGTTTACACTGGTGCGAAAAAAACAAAATACATTTAGTGAGTGGCAGTTCTGCAGAAGGAAATGTCTTGTTGTTGAGAGAGGTTAGAGCAGAATGGTCAGAGTGGTTCAAGCTGACGGGAAGTTGCAGTAACCCAAAAAAACACATCTTAAAACCATAGCGAACAAAAAAGGATCTCAGAAAGCACAACGTTTTGAATTTTGAAGTAGATAGACTACAACAGCAGAAGACCACATCAGGTTCCATGCCATGTTTAAAGTCACTGAAATCACATGTTCCCCATTTCGATG
Organism: Pangasius sanitwongsei; assembly: GCA_037576675.1. NCBI lineage: Eukaryota > Metazoa > Chordata > Actinopteri > Siluriformes > Pangasiidae > Pangasius > Pangasius sanitwongsei. The sequence goes on along the minus strand of CM075015.1, from coordinate 8,500,709 downwards.
TTTGATCTGAACATTAACATTAACAACATGTGTTGGTAATACATTTTGCATGAATAAGCATGGGTACAGGTGCTCCTGTTAAAGTGGCCAGTGAATGCATATTAAACCTCATCCTAGACCATGAAAATTGATCCTTAACCATGTGCTGTGATGTACTGCAGGAATGGGAAGAATTGTGTCCCGAAAACCTATTGAAAGTAGAATGTTTACTTCCACTTACTGTGATGAGTAGAGGTTTGAGAAGAGCACTGCTCAGGGTTGGAGCTCAGGACCAGCAGAGGCAGTGCTGCAATAAGCAGTGTCCTCAAGGGGAACATTGTATTTGGAGTGGGACACCAGAGGGCCCTGACCTCACAATTTCAAAATCTTACGGCCTGTGTGAGAACCTGTGAGAGATATTCAACATACACTTACTTTTGTAAAGACTAAAATGTTCAGAGCAGCAACAAAGAAGTGGATACTTTCTAAACACATACACTATATTACCAAAAGTATTCGGTCACCCATCCAGGTGTCCTAATCACTTGGCCTGGCCACAGGTGTATAAAATCAAGCACTTAGGCATGCAGACTGTTTTTACAAAC
>CM075015.1:8445172-8500025 GCA_037576675.1 Pangasius sanitwongsei | reverse complement strand
AGGAATGGGATGGCACTTAAGTTCATATGTGAGTCAAGGCAGGTGACCGAATACTTTTGGTAATATAGTGTATGTACATATATTATTGTTATTGCTGTAGTTGATTTAGCACACTCACACACATCTGCTAAAAATAATAGCTACAACAACATCCTACAATACTATATAACCTGGAGTGGAAGGATAGACAGATTAAACAACAACAAAAAGACTGAAATAATGTTTTGGTCAAAGAGAAAGTGAAGGTTTCTTCACACACAGCTTTGAGAAACTCATAGTTCTTAAAGATACACGATTACATACTATTCTATAGTAAAACCGATAGTAGTATAGTAAACTTTGTAATAAACTAAATTTGTATAATCATCACAAAGCCTATGGTATGGCAAGCTTAAATAAGATAGATAGATAGATAGATAGATAGATAGATAGATAGATAGATAGATAGATAGATAGATAGATACTGGTCCCCAAGGGGAAATCTGGGATCATATTACAGCAGGCATGGTGCCATACGTCCAAGATGTTATGATCTATAGATAAGATCCTTTATAGGTTCAGTTATTTCCATCAGTGTTTTAATATTATACGTTGTGATGCACATAAAGGTACCTTGCACCAGGAAAAACAGGGGACACCTGGATTTGACCAAGGAACTGCTTGATCTGCAGTCAAATGCTCTACCACTGAGCTACACCCCCATGGGTAACCACATGGGGTAAACAATTCGATCAGCCGTAAAATTAAAACCACCTGCCTGATATTGTGTAATTCCCCTTGTGCCACCAAAACAGCTTTGCTGTGGTATCTGGCACCAAGACGTTAGCAGTAGATCCTTTAAGTCCTGTAAGTTGCAAGGTGAGGCCTCCATGGATCAGACTTGTTTGTCCAGCACATCCCACAGATGCTCGATCAGATTGAGATCTGGGGAATTTGGAGGCCAAGCCAACACCATGAACTATTGGTCATGTTCTTCAAACCATTCCTGAATATCAGTCAAACCATTAAGGAATACCGTTGCCATGAAGGGGTGTATTTGGTCTGCAACAATGTTTAGGTAGGTGGTACGTGTTAAAGTAACATCCACATGAATGACAGGACCCAAGATTTCCCAGCAAAACATTGCCCAGAGCATCACACTGCCTCCACCAGCTCGCCTTCTTCCCATAGTGCATCCAGGTGCCATCTTTTCCCCAGGTAAGCGAGGCACACGCACCCAGCCATCCACATGATGTAAAAAAAAAAAAAAAAAGATTCATCAGACGAGGCCACCTTCTTCCATTGCTCAATCGTCCAGTTCAGATGCTCACGTACCCATTGTAGGTGCTTTTGGCAGTGGACAGGGGTCAGCAACCGGTGATTCACTGTGTGTTAACTTTTTCAGCAATTTGTGTAGAGTAGCTCTTCTGTGGGATCGGACCAGACAGACTAGCCTTCGCTCTCCATGCGTATCAATGCGCCCATGACCCTGCCACCGGTTGTCCTTCTTTGGACCACTTTTGATAGGTACTAATCACTGCATACGGGGAACAGCCCACAAGACCTGCCGTTTTGGACATACCCTGACCCAGTCGTCTAGCCATCACAATTTGGCGTCACATTTTTCCTGCTTCCAACACATCAACTTCGAGAACTGACTGTTCACTTGCTGCCTAATATATCCCACCCCTTGCCACTGTAATGAGATAATCCACATTATTCATTTCACCAGTCAGTGGTTTTAATGTTATGGCTGATTGGTTTATATTAACACTGATAGGCTAATGAAATACAGATTTGTTGAGATTTTTAATTCAGAATTTTTTATCCGACATTTATTTTTTTAAAATAGGTCAAATGAAACAAAAATAGATATGCACTTGTTCAGTGATTAACAGTGTTGTAAAGCAGATCATGTACTGACCATTATACACTAATATGATCATTGGTACATGGTATAATAGTTTACTAATGCTAAAAAATTTATCCAGACTCAGTGTACCAAACACAGCTACCATAAACAGCCATGATAGTATTATGGTTTACTAACCATGGTTCTCATAAAGCATCATAGTACTACTGTGCTGTTATTATGGTTTCACATGTAACAACAGTTAACACAATCAACATCACTGTAGTACCACGGTTTAGATTTCGACTGCCACAGTTACTATGAAGTAATGAAACCAGAGGAATAGTGAACTTTCGTACAAGGAAACAACAACATTAGTCTAATATCTATGTCAAAATGAATGAAATGAATGCAAAGGGTTTCTTAGCTCATGGACGCTTAAATCCAAAAGTTCAGTAAACATCCCTCACCCGCGTGTCCCATGGTGATCCTAACGGTAAATCCAGCGCGTGCTTCGCTCCAGCCACACGCATTATGACGACACGGTACCGTCACGTGACGACGTGTTTCATGGTCTCCGGTAGATATATTATTAAAGCGCGACCTGCCTACTGTGTTAAATACATTTAAAAAAACAAAACAAAGCAAAACAATTCTATACAGCCTCTTCTTTTAATTCTAAAAGCAACAGATTTCCTGATGGGACGTAGATGACAGTTTTGCGACTTCCTGGAATAGGAGGAGGAGGTCAGAGGATTTCCCCTTTCTGAGTCTAGCCATGGGTAGGAAGAACAGAGACGGAAAAAGTGTAAGAAAGGGAGAAGAAAGAAAGTAAGAACAAAGCGAGCGAGTAAATAACTTGGTGAATGACCGTTTTTGTAGCTGTACTTCTGTAGCATACACTTGTAGTTGTGTAGCTGTGAGCTGAAGTGTATTTTTAGCAGTATGGAGATGAATAGGTGTGAAGTGTGAACGCTGTGAAAGGGGAAACACCTTGACGCACTAGTCCACTCTCTTCACGTCTTTTCCCGTCACATATTAAAGCACAAACTTTCTTTATACTGAGAAAAAAAAAGGGGGGGGGGGACCAGCATGATGACCTCAGCTTCATTTCCTCCACTAAATATGAAATATAACCCCCCCCCACCCCACCCTAAATATGAAGTATAATAGCCCAATAAGCCTTGAGTTTATAATCTCAGAAACTTTTTTTTTTTTTTCAGAATATACTCAGAAAGATGTACTTGCTGCCACCCAATGTAGAGGTAAGAAAGTTGAGATCTGTGAGATCTTTAAAACAAATTGTATGAGATAGGAAAGAAATATTTATACACCTGGTCCCTTAAAATCATACTTTAAATTCCATTGGACATTATTCATTTTTGTTAAAATGTATTTATTATTTTTGAGAAAGCACATTACAAGTTTATATCTGTTCCTGCCTTTGAATTAGATGTAGATTAAAGTGGAGTTATCTGAGTCCAAGCGGAAGCTGTGACAGTTTCTGTCTGCAGAAAGTTGAACCATACCATGTTTAGGTGGCTAAGAAAGGGGATTTAACTGTGATTTGGACCCAAGTAACCAGGAAAACACACTGGTGCCTGGCCATAGAAACCTTGGTCAATTTTTATTTCCATAATAGTATCATGTTTTCTTTAGAGATTTACAGAATTTGCTGATTAGGTATCATTTTAATAGACTATAAAGATTTAAAAAAAAAAAAAAAAAAAAGATGGTGAAGATGATAAACAACACTTACCTTTGACGAATTCTGTTAATCCATTTTACTGAGACTCAAAAAAATCTGTTAATAGGTGTATGTGGACTGGCTTAACTGTAGACAGTTCCTTGAGTGCATGTATTTTTTTGAGAGTGTGATGAGGATGTACGTGTTCATTACTTTACAAAAAAAAAAAAAAGTTCCTCTTTTTTTTTTCATTGTGGTCAGCAATTTTTTTTTTGTCGCCTGGCCAACGTGTTGTCACACTGTATTAACAGCAGACAAGACAATCAGGAAGTAAATGTCGAATGATTAATACAGTTAATGCAGTTCTTAGGTACAAGTCAACAGGATCCAGATGAGATTATCCATTAAAGAAAGGGTGAGACTTGGGCATAAACTGTTTTTCAGAGGTGCAATCTTTAGGGTATCCATGTGGAGCCATGCACAGCAACAGAAAGCGAGTAACAAGTGCAGAACGCTCCAAGCAGAAGGAGATCATCAGGATGAATCACAGCAGTAGAAATGTGTCAGGATCTGGCATCACGTCAAGCAGTGGGAGTACACATACAGACAGAGAGAAAACATTCAGATCATACAGTGGTTTTAAAACGGTGTACATTGAGATCAGAGTGCGGCAGGTTTAGCCCTGACAGCATAACTAAAAGGGAAAGCCAGAAGATGACACAGACATGACAGCACCATGTAACATAAAACTCCCTGCCACTTCACCGTCAACAAACCTGAGTGAAATAATGTCCCATGAATAATAAAATAATAGAAACTATTAGTGACGCTATCTTTAGTTTGTTTTTAGCATTCATTTCCTAATCCTGTGTATCCAAAAGCAAAGCCCTTTTTGTAACCTAATGAATTTCTAACCACATTCCTTTTTTTATTTGAAAACTTACAAAATATACAAAAAATGGATCACCAAGTCATATACAGTATATTGTTCATTCCTCACTGATTGCCTGCCTGTTTGTGAAATCGATGCGTTGTGTGTATTGCACAGGGCTGCTCATCTCATAGCAAAACATTAGCTTGCCTTATCTGGATCGCCTTTACACGTCAGAATTTAAAGGCTAGTTTCAGAATCTGTGAAAGCACAGATACAATCATGAGTGGGTTTAATCAGTGTTAAATATCTACGTGTTTTATTCCTCTTAGTCATCTTTACTTTAAACAGATCAGACTGAACGTTCCATATTCGGATGTTTAAATGACAGCGTTCAAACATTGTTGCAGTATTTAAGAGGAATGCTGTCTGAAAAAGGCCTGGGCTTGACTTTGAACATATTCTTAATCCTTAATGTGTATGATTAATGTAGTGTATTTTGTTTTCTATTTACTGTAAAACAATGGTTACAGTTTTAATTTGGTAATCTGGAAAGCAGTTGTTTTTCTGGTAATCGATAAAGCAATTTTTTTAAAGAACTAAAATCCTTGCATTTAGTACTTTGTTCAACCTCCATTTTCCATCATGACAACATAACAGTGATTTCTCCTATAATGATTGATGAATTGGAGAATACAGAGCAAGGAATCTGAGCCCACTCCTCAATACACAATCACTCAACATCCTCCAGGGGCCTAGGTCCTCTCTTCTCTAGGACTCTTCTCGTCAGCTCACCTCACAGCTTTTCAATGGGCTTTCAGTCAGGGGACTGGGATGGCCATGTCAAAACATTGAATCTTTGGTCATTGAACCATGTTTGTGTTCATTTGGTCGCATCTACCGGACCACTGTCCTGCTGGAAAATCTGATCATGACAGAGTTGTAGCTTTTTGGCAGAGGCAGCCAGGTTTTCATTTCAAAATCTTCCAGTAAAAATCTCCAACTGTGATCCTTTAACAAGTTTTTATTTCTCTAACAGTCATCCTCACTGTGTGTGCGGGTAAAATACACTTGCGGCCTCTTCCGGGCAGGTTCATTAACATATTTAAACTTCTTAATTATTGCCCTAACAGTGGATATGGGCATTTTCAGGAGTGTACCTAATTTTTATAGGCATTGCCTGATTTAAGAAGGTCAAGGTTTTATATCAAAAGGTCAAAACTTTTTTATCCCATTTCATTTGTGTTCTTTAATCTTCCCCATGTTGATTAATCACTAATTTATTTTACTACTTTTTAAACTAATCACTAATAAATCTGGCTTGTCACGTCATAATACCCCAATGAAACAGGAAGCCATGGATGACCATTTAAGAGTTCCTAAATGCAAAGTAAGTAAAGTAAAATATAAACAGTAACATTTTTCAGTTACATTTTGCTTCTGCTTTTTAGTGAAAGCAGGACTATCAGGGAGAGAGGTGGTATATCTCCAAATGATTCCTTAAATCTTACAATGCTGAGCAGCATGACTCTGTGTACAATTAATCAGTAATGTCAGTTTGAGTGAAGCATTTTATGTAGGCATAAACCAGGCTGAAAAGCACAGAGCTCGAAGTGATAGTATTTAGTGCCTCTCGTTCTTTAAAAAGCATGTAAATGCTTTTCATTAATCACACACAGGTGTAAACACTCACTCTTTATCTGCTGATTCTCTGTGACTCCTCCTTCCATTCACTTACCATGCCCTGAAGCCACAATAGTCTTAATTATACTATGAAAGTTCTATTCAAGTCATTTACAAGTCAAAATAATAATGTTGATATCACACAAAAGTGTCTATAGTACTGCCCATAAGTTTGAACATGATTGAATATTTGTTTTTCATTATCCTAAAGATGGTTTGATCTAGAAAATGGCAAAAATAAAGTGATGTTAATGTTTATATGTGAATTTATTTTGATGCCAATTTTTTAATACTCCCAGAAACATCTACAATTAATAATACAGTTTAATAATAAATAGATGAAAACCAAAACCAGTTATTGAACTGAAAAGTTATTTAAACAGTGCAAAATCTTCAGATCTGAAAGCTAAATTTTTTTAATTGGATTTAATTGGATTGGAGATATCACTTGGCATTATACCAAAAACACATAACAAAACCTTAAATTATATTCTGTATTGCAGACTGGTAAACAGTGAAGGGAAGCCATAACAGGAGTGATGCCTTCCCTCTTTCCCATGGTGGTGTCGATCATTAGCAAAAAGCAAACATGCCATTCATCTGTGAATTGCAACAGTGTGGAGTATTTGTGTAAAAACAAAATAAAAAATTGAAGAATAGTGATTCAATTCAGTTCAGTTTTATTTGTATAGAGCTTTTAACAATGGACGTTGTCAAAAAGCAGGTTTACACAACTAAATACATTCAGAGTATAATGTGTGAATGTATAAATGTATAATGTAAATGTATGAATTTATCCCTAATGAGCAAGCCAGAGGCGACGGTGGCAAGGAAAAACTCCCTGAGACGATATGAGGAAGAAACCTTGAGAGGAACCAGACTCAAATGGGAACCCATCCTCATCTGGGTGATAACGGATAGTGCGATTATAAATAAATTCTTTCTATAACATGTACATTTATGGCATTTGGCAGATGCCCTTATCCAGAGCAACTTACAATTATCTCATTTATCCACCTGAGCAGCTGAGGGTTAAGGGCCTTGCTCAAGGGCCCAGCAGTGGCAGCTTGGTGGTGGGATTTGAATTCTCAACCTTCCTATCAGGAGTCCAACATCTTAACCACTGAGCTACCACTTCCCGTAAGTGTGTGCTACATGGACAAATAGTGCAGTTGTGTAACCAGGAAATTCATTACAGTTTTCACATGAAGTCTGTTTTGTTGAACCTATCTACTGTCCACTGATGGAGACCTGAGTGCAAAACTGCGCGCGGCAACCCCAGCCCCAAAGCCACCACAGCAATCGCAGTCCCAGGCCATCACAGTACAACTGCCCGTGAACCGCAATCCAAAGCCATCTCCACGGTCCCCAAGCAGCACCATGCCCCCAAAAATCCCAGTGATCTTCACCTCCAACCCCAACAGCAGCAGCAAGCAAACTCCAACAGGTGAGAACTCCAACCAGAAGTAGGGCATCAGGATGGATCATCAGGTCCAGAGAGCAGAAGGGGTCAGGATCACTAGTATCTCAGAAGTAGCATGTGTAGCTCAACAGAAAGAGAGAGAGAGAGAGAGAGAGAGAGAGACAGAGAGAAATTGTTAGATATGCTTTTTGTCCCTTGATGGTGTGTAGATTAGTGGTAAGACAGCAAAAACGCAAAAAGCAAGCAGCTTAAAGCATTAAAACAGGGGGAGGGGTATGCAAAGTCCAGAGAAACACTCACTAATTGTATACCTACAAAGTGTCAATATGGTGGGGTACCTAATAAAATTCCAATGAGTGTTGGCAAACCTAATAAAGTACATAGCGTAGAGGGTTTCAATGAGTCACTTAAACAAATCAAATTCAGTATTCACTCAGAAAGTGTTTTGCATGTTCACTCATGAACGATCTGTACTCTGGATTCCCCTTCTTGTAGCAGTTCCCTCTAAGATTGTAAGATATGATGCATATGAAAGTATCTTAGTGGTTCTTTGTTTTTAATTGCTGTAGTTAATTGTTAATAGTTTAGTTAATAGTTTAATAGTAACAGCATCTAATGTAGTTGCAGCCGCTACAGCGCAGGGTTCAAGTGTCTCCTAATTACACCTAGTATTCCATACTATTCACTGGAAATGAGTTCAGTTTTGTATATTCATACAGCATTTGTTAATTCTATCATAACATAGCCTAAACACTGTCATAATTTAGAGTAGACTTTGCTATATGCAGTGAATATAAAAATAGTGAACTTTTTTTTTTGCCACTGGAGTCGAGTAATAGCTTAATCCTGAATGTTTTGGTGTCTATCAGTATTATTAACGCTGATGCTGTGAAGAGACCTCTTTCTTCCTGTTCATGTAAATCAACCCGAAAACCCCACTAAGTACAAAACAGTTCCTCATATGATTCATTTTTAAATCGATCTTGTTGGTTTTAGCAGCAGGTTAAGCTTCTTAAGTTAGATAAAGATAAGTTACTTGCATATCTAAGCATGACACCGAAATAAATAAATAAGAAGGACATTATGAATTTCCCAGCATGCTGAATATTAATCTGAAACTTGAAAGCAAATTAATCTTTTTAGTCCACAAAGTATGGCATATTGATATAATATGAGCTACACAAGTGGACTGTAAAACATAGAGCATTGTGAGAAAATTCTCTGGAGATCTGGAATAGACAAAACCAGACTACGTTATTACTAAGAAATTAAATCCTGAGAATAGAATTAAGGAAGGAACAATGAGAGGAACTAGACATCTAGACATCTTTTTTTTTTCGCATTTCAAGACTTCCTTGTCACAGATGGGTGACACGTTAAAAGAAAAAGCCAACATAACGTGTAATAGGAAGGTGTTGGGCCACCAGGAGCCACCAGCTTCAATCAAATTATAGATACAAGTCACTGGAACTGTACTGGAGGGATGAATACCATTCTTCCAAGAATATTACATCATTTGATGTTTTAATGATGGCAGTACAGAGAACTGTCTAGAGATTTGGTGACTGTGAAGGCCACAGCATATGATTGACATCATTTTCACCCTCATCAGCCATTCAGTTCTGTTCTGTGAATGGAAGCGGAAGAGACCACTCCCATCAGGATATTCACATGAATGTGAGTTAATGACGTGGCTTAAGCAGGAAGATTTTGCAATACAAATTCAATAGCATTCATACTAACACCAACTGGGTTAAGGTATATAGCATAGTACACTGTCAAGAAATGCTGATTTTGTTTAAAAGCATGCTGTTTCTTTGAGCATGTTCTCTGCAACATCACCATCTTGTGGCCAGCTCAGGATTTATGTTATAGTAATATAACATTTGATCATGTTTTGACAATGTTTCACATTATAGAACATTAAGCTTATGAAAAAAGTATATCATATACAGAGTAATAGATACACTGTATACAGTATTGTACATTACTTCCGCACTTCCATCTGAATGCCCACACACATTCTCAGCCATGCTTGCGCATATGTGTGGTTTCCTGTGTCAAGTTAAAGTTCCTCTAAAGTCGTATGCTTACATAGATGATACTCATTTAGATGTGCTGTGGCTGTTTCTGAGAAGTATGGTCGTTTCTTTTATATGAAATGAGTATCACAGTTCCACCCTGATGTGTACTCACTCACACCATACTGCTTTTACATTTATGAGTTTTGAGTTCTTAAGCCAGTCGAATTCCATTTGGATTGCAGATTCGCTGAATCTTTGTAATACTTGAAAAGACTGTAAAATGGGACATTTAAATACAATTAAGAAGATGCTGTTTAAAATGTGCCTTATGGTCAGGCAGTCATGTGGCACAAAGACCCCCCATATCTCACCCTAACACATTTATTAAGTTAATATATACTACAGTTTAGTGTAGACTTACAGTCATAAAACAGCTCTTCTTTATGATTGCTACCACTAACATACCACTAACCACTAAGCAGTTAATAGAATGGAATCCAAGCTAGGAAAGTCCCAGTTTTTTGTTATTGTTTTAATTAGCTTGTTTTTATTAGCTATTTGTCAGCAAACAATTTTTAAGTACAATTATTTAAGTGTAGTTTCACTGGTTTGCTACTGTTAGCTGTGTTAGCTAGCAATCCCTAGCACTGTTAACTAGCTAGTCAGATTTAAGCGCCAACTTTAGCAGTAGATGTCTGACAGGTAACTTATTTATTTTCTTGGAATTTGAATTTATCTCTCGCTTCCACTTCTGAGATGTCCAGTGCACAGAAATTCTGCAATTGAAACTTTGTGTCAGGTTCAACAGGTGAACTCTGAAATGAAAATATCGACTGTTGAACAGTAGCTTTCACTGTGCTGATCTCTGAATGGAAGATCCAAAAAGGAAAAACGCCTATTATAATAGGTTTTATGTAATAGGTCACTTCCCAACCTGACTCTTCACAATTATTCAATAAAAAAGGAAACACATTACAGTCAGACAGTTGGATTAGCTATAATTATCTTTTAGATTTGTGGTTGGGTTGCTAAATCCAACACACTTGCATCTTTAGAAGTACAGGAGCAATGTACAGTTGTGATTCAGGTTGCACCTTGTGTCATGTAGCTAGAAGGTGTGTACATTCAGTGGGTTATGTGTGTTAGTGGAGGGTGTGAGTTCCGTGTCTCCTGCATAGAGTGTGCAGAAGCTCTCAGCATTCAGCAGTTAACACACTGCTCATCATCCCACAGTGGTAGTTCTATAAAGGATTGGGGAGACACCTACCAATGGGGGAAAGAGTCACAATGAAATAGGAAGAGAAATGTGGTAAAAATATTAGTGGGATTAAAATCAAGTAGGTCAAATTTTATCCCAAGGGATGAATTGACTGATTCAGAGACCCACAACTCATTGACATTGACATTTTTATTATTGCTCGAGTGTACACTTCCATTTCTGTAAGAGTCCACTTTTTCACTAATTAGATTCATTTAGCTGAATATGTCTTTAAGCCCAGTGCATGATTTTGATTGCTGTATTTAATTTGCTTAAGTGGTTTAGAGTTTTTAAAAGCACAATATGAATCTGAATATGAATCCATCCTTCATCACTATCCGTCAACACCATTAAGACTAAAACGTCTGTGGTATACTCCTGAGATAATGATTTAAATTATGGAACGGTAGTAAATAGCTCTCTGTGAAGATCACCAAGTAAAGATAATAACGGATTATAAAGTCTAGTTATTTCCTGCATGAAGTGACTACAACAGATTTTAAAAGAATTGCTTACTTCTTCAGCAAATTTCACAATTTCCCTTAAGATGTGGTAGAAACTATTGTAATCGACATGTACATATGAACATGAGCGTTTGTGCAGACCTAAAATGGGACCATTTCCTAACATCAGATACCACACAATGAAACAACATCCTATATAAAATCATTGTTTTTATTGCTCTTTGCTTTACAAAAGCAATAAGCCACACGATGGCATGTGCTACGGTGATTTTCTCGCATGTTTAGGGGGTTTTAGGCACACTGCTTCACAATGCGCCTAAGAATGTCCTTACTTGTGATAAAATAACTTTAAAGCACACCCACTGGTGGATTCCTGCTTTAATATACCTTTTTAAGGCATTGCCAGCTACAAAGGTAATCCATTTCATCTTCAGGATAAGGTGTCCCCAGCACATTTGCTGAAAGGATCTGCATTATCTATCTGTTTTAAATCAATCTATTTTTTGTATGTAATTACCTACATATTTATATTTAGTTGAACATCAGGTTGTGCATGTATATTATGTTTTTTTTTTTTTGTATGTGGTAATGCAACATTTGTTTTTCATTTATTCAGCTTCAGTAACCACTTAATCCCAGTCAGGTTCACAGTTGATCCAGAGCCAAACCTGGTAACACTGCGCATAAAGTGGGAGAATTCACCCCACATTCATACCTTGGGCAATTAAGAGCAGTCAATCCACCTATGTGCATGTTTTTTTTGACAGTGGTAGGAAACTGGCTGAAACCCATGCAAACACAGGCAGAACACATGAAGCTCAGTAACCTGAGCTCAGGCTCAAACTGGGGACCCAGGAGCTGTGAGGCAGCAGTGCTACTCCCTGTGCCAACGTGCCACCCTAGATTTTTATTATATTATTTTTATATTATTTTATTATTTTATATTATTATTATATTATGCACGTACCACCCTTAATGGAACTTAAATTTGCAATAAGTGCAGATTAATTATTTGCATACTACTTCATGCATGAATGTGTTAAACCATGTTGTTTCTGAGAGTGAATACATGGTATCAGCTTGGTTTCTGTTCTGCTCTGAGGTTATGCAGCAGTGCTGTTCTCTGCAGCAGCTTTAAAGTGGTGAGCCTCTGTAGCCCAGCATGCATAAGAGAGAGCCTGGTGATGTAACAGCATGGAACACACACACACACAAATCTCCTACACTTACACACCATATCAAAGCCTACACAAACACAGATACACAGATGCACAAATCAACCTAAAGGTTTTTGACTACAGAGTTTATGAAAAAGAGAAAAGGGAAGTGTTGTGCATATAAATATGTTACACTATCTAGTCAGAATGAAGCCTGATCCACCTCCACAAGTCAAGGCCAAACCTCCACAAAGAAAAAAAAAAAAAAAACACAAAAAAAAACATGCAGAGATTCACAGTATATAAAAAGTATTGATCGAATTGTGCTGAAAAATGATTGCTTCTCTATGATCACCATAGAGTTTGGATTCTTTTAAAGCTTAATTGTGCAACGTGTTTAATAATGTCTAAAGATTTTTCAAGACATATCATAAACGTTATTTCAGCTATACCCTATTAAAACTGTGAATTGCGAATTGTGAATTATATTATGCCATGGATCTGGCTAATGTTTTCATCGCAGGCTTGCATTTTATTTTATTTTTCTGGCCCATAATTTAGCTCTGCCCAAGTTGGAATGGTGCTGCTCAGCCTTGCACCTTTTCCTTAAAAGGTAATTCATGAGGCATATGTAGTTCAGTGGAGTCAGTTGCAGGGAAGGTAGTCCGCTAGCTGTATTTTTGAAACTAAATATGGCCAAGAACCACCTACTTTCACAGTCATTTCACAGACTTTGCAAACAACAAAATGTTTCTAAAAGCTAAGTGTATCATGGTGTTCAAAGGTTTGCTTTCTCATCCTGGAAAAGTGGAAGTGTGGATACAAGGAAGTGAAAAAGCCACTCAACTTGCAACTTTTGCAAGTTGGTGAAGATTGTGGCCAGCCTAATGTACAAAAGACACCATAACCTGCTTGAGCAGAGGCTGAGTTTTAAGATATGTGTGGGATTGTTTCTCTAGTCCCACTCCTATCTTCTCCTGAAGGAATTCTGACCGATCCTACCTGCTTCGACATACACTCCTTACCAATGACAGGTGGGCCATTTATGATTGAGTCACAGACTGCTGGGAAGAAAACTGGTGCTAATTCATCTGTAAACAGTTGGTGCCAACATTGATAGACAGAGTGAAATTCCCTCTTCCTCAAAAAGAATGGGGAAAAAACATGCAAGGTAAATGAAAATAAGGCCCAGATTACATAAAACACGGCTTTCCAAGCATGGTTTGTGCAGTCCACATTGTGCTTTGTGTTGTGAGTTATTGGCTGTGGAAACCATGAAACCATCAAAATTCAAAAGGTATTCAAAATGAGATCTGGACACATCTCAAAAAAAATTACTAAATGTGTGCACTTCGTGAACTCACTCGTCGCAACGAAATGCAAAAAAACCCACACAATTACAGAGCATCTTGTTTTACCCGCTGCATTCGACATGACCAGAGAGATCCTCTGCACAAATCATTTGGAAAAAAAAAATGATATCCAATGACACCCTACAGGGGACAATACAAGAAATGTCCAAGGACATAAGGCAGCAGATGGTAACACACTCATCCTGATTTTGAGACACTTATCAAAATGAAATCATACCCTCAGGTTTCCCATTGATTTGCACAGGCTATGATTTCAGCTCTGTTCTTGTTAAATCTCATTTTTATGTTTGTGCATTTAATAGTTGTGCATTTTTCATATTGAGTGTACAATTTGTAATACAAAATTTGGGTCAGTGTTTGTTTTATTTGTTAGGCTACTGGCCCATTCTTATATTAATGTCATAGAAATTAATTTTACTCTCGATTAAGCATATGCACAGCATATACACTGATATTTATTAGGTACTTACAACCTTAACAACTCAATATGTAAGCTGATTTATATCCTGTGATCTCAGGCAGCAAATGATTATTATCCAACTTTATTAGGCCTATGCAATGGATAATTATTAGTAGTATTAATAACATTTATATACAAACTTAATCTGCATTTCTTTGTTTAATTCCACATGATACACAGCTTTAGTGTTGCGCTGGGTCATGTCCAACATAAAATTTGGATCCTGAAGCAAAACCTTCAAGTTGTTGACCGCTCCCACCTGCTCCTGCAGTTATTATTTTTGTCTGTATCTGTCTGTGAATACTCTCCCATGTTAATGAACATGGTCTTTCTTTGTCTCACATGCTTCATATCTGATCACCTGCACATGAAATCTGTAACTTTTTTGTTGGGTTCTCTTAAAGCTACCCATCCATTCATCCATCCATTTTCTGTACTGCTTATCGTACTCAGGACACACCCTGGACGAGGTGCCAACCCATCGCACACAATCGCACACACACTATGGACAAGTTAGAGATGCTAATCAGCCTACAACGCATGTCTTTGGACTGGGGGAGGAAACCAGAGTACCCAGAGATAACCCCCGAAGCCAAGGGCGAACATGCAAACTCCGCACACACAGAAATCAAATCCCCACCCCCAGAGATGCGAGGCAAACTACTAACCACTAAGCCACCATGTTCCCCCTCTTAAAGCTACATTGTACAGAATTTGTTTTGTTAAAAATGACCCCAAAAAATTGAGTAAAATTGATTATCGAGTCACAGTGCAGGGTGCACACAGAACACCCAGAAATGAGTGTAAACAATTGTCTAATTTGGTGGGAAGAACAGAAGATTCCTAAGGCTTGGGGAAGTTTATTGCAAAGGTTGAGTGAAAATACTTCTCCTTCTATACAGATTTGAAGGAGTGATCCCTCTTCTTAATGTGCCTTGTGGTCTTACATGATTGCTCTATTTAGCAGCCATGATTACATGAAGAGTACTTGGTGAGGTTAAATGTTAACTGTTAAATGTACTCACTGCCCTTCATCCCCTTCCCCTTTACTCTCTCTTCCACTAGGGGCTCTGTAATACACTTACAATACTGTATATGTGCTCAGAGCTTTACACATTATACTACGGTTTTTCAGATTACACAAACTCAGAGTTTTGCAGTGTATTTCTTACATATTATTTATGGCTATGCTAAATTCCTAAAGTAGCTTGCAATATAATTTTTCGACCAGAAACTCAAAAGTTCCAAAAATCTTACTTCCTGAAGATTTAAAGGTGGTTCCTTGTGCCTATTTTTGTCTTTATTTTGTTCTTCTACAGTACAGTCCATTGTGTGTGTTTACTGTAAGCTCTGGTTGTGCTGTAGTCTCTGTCACACTGAGAGGTTGAGCTTCATTAGTGGCCAACTGATTTGGGACCTGTGCCTAAAAGCTTTTCCTCATCAGCACTCTGGGAGTCCTTACACTTCATGGTCACTTAGAAAATGCACACACGCACACACACACACACACGCACACACACGCAATGTTCAGAGGACATCCCCTGTAGGCTCTGGGGGAAGCAGCAAAACAATGTTGCGATTTTAAGATCAATATTTCCCTTCAATCTTTGTGATTTTAAAGCTTCTAGCTTAAGGAAGAACCTAAATTAAGTTATTATTTACTGTAACAAATCAGTATTACGTTTATTAGGTATGTGAAAAAAATTAGGTATGTGAAAAATTGCAATATTGAATTTAAGTGAACTAGGAAACTAGAAGCAACTTCTGAGACTGAGTTTGGAAATGGCAGCTTGTTTTGTTGCATCATTTCATCAGTTCATTTAGAGGAACCATAAAAATCTGTTATCCAGTTCAGTAAATTGAATAGTAAATTCACAATAATTTGGTTGGGGCTTGGCACAACTCTGCACATGCTCCACGTCTACATGCACAATCTGGTCTTGTCAAACCTAAAGTTGATTATTTGTGAGCAAACATTGTTTTCAGGGAAATTCTATCTTACCAATTACGTGAGATAGGAAATTATAGTAAACAATAGCAAAAGGGCATGCATGAAAATAATATAATATCTATCTAGGGCTGCACGGTGGCACAGCTGCCTCATAGCTCCAGGGTTCCCAGTTTGTAGAGGTAGGCCTTTAGTCTTCGTCTGAAGACAGCCAGTGACTCAGCTGTTCAGACAGCCAGAGGAAGTTCATTCCAACACCTGAGTGCCAGGACAGAGAAAAGTCTTGCTGCTGCAAAGTCCAGTCGAGCCATACTAGATATTTGAAGGGAGTGTGGTGTAAATCAAGGTGTGATAAGTGCTGTTGGTTTGTTTTTTGGCTAAATGGGCAAGCATCAGTATGTTCAGTATGATGCGGAAAGCTACAGGAAGGCAGTGGGGGGAGTGTAGCAATGGGGTGGTTGTGTGAGAATTTAAGGAGGTTGAAAACAAGTTGGATCAGCGGTCCAGATCAGAGGTCAGATGTCACACAGGAGAAACTAATACCATGCTGTTCCCCGAGGTCCAAGACTCATGAGGATGGACAGGAGAGTTTTGTGACTGTGTCGAAGGCTAACTGAAAGGTGGAGGAGAACAAGAAAGAACTTCAAAGTACATTGCAACTGAATCGGATTCTTCATTTGTCCTCAAATCACAGCTTATTTTGATTTCACACAACACTTTAATGAATCACACGCAGATTTGTTTCTGTTTAGACACAGCTTTGAGGAATAAGAGTCTTCATTGGCCTCTTTTCTCTAAGAGTGGTGTTATGTAGTTGTAAAGCTCTCAGCCCAGATTACTTGGCTCTGAATCATCTTCTTTTTCACCTTTTTTCTTTCCTGTCCCCTCACTCACTCTTTCTTTTTATTATATTTTATGCTCCAATTCAGTTTGCTTTGCTATTTCTTATTATCTTTATTCCTCTCTTTCTCTCTGTCTGTCTGTCTGTTTACCTTCCTTACTACCAACCTTCATTTCATTGACTCTTTCCCCCATTTCTTTCTTTCTTTCTTTCTTTCTTTTTTTTCTTTCTTTCCCCTTTTTTTGTTTCTTCTTTCCTGCATAATTTCATCTATCTATCTATCTATCTATCTATCCATCTATCTATCTTCCTTTATCCCCCCTTCTTTTTCCCCTTCTTTTTCCTTTTCTTTTTCTTCTCTGTTGCTATTTACACTGGTCTCACACTGTTGTGTATATGCATTTCATGTAGTCTTGCGTATTATTCTGTGCTGCACCATGGTCCTGGAGAAACGACATTTCGTTTCAGTGTAGCTATACAAGCTATATATAGGAATGACAAAAAACCCCGCTCAACTTGACTTGACTATTTATGCTTCCTTTCTATCTCTTTTTCTTTCTCTCCACATTTTACTTCAAGCTCTTTCATCCCCTCCCTGTCATTTCTTTCTTTTGCAGATAGACACACTCCCACTCTCTCTCTCACTCTCTCTCTCTCTCACCCTGTTCCCTCCCTCCCAGCCTCCCTTTATCTTTCTCTCGCACTCTCTCTCCCCTTCATCTCACCTCCAACCAGTCAGTGCTCCCTCTCCTTTCTGCTCTCTCCCTCTGTCTCTCTTTCTTCCTCTATATCTCTCTCTCTATTTCTCTCTCTCCCTCTCTCTCTCCCTTCCTTTCTCTCTGTCTCCCTGGTCGGTGTGCTCTGACTCCTGGTCACTCAGCTACTTTACTCAAGCCTGTCCAGCTGCAGTACTCAATCCAGGACCCACTGTCAACACTCAACACCAGGTAAGAGACAGGACACACTCTACACCAAGAAAGAGACAGGACACACATTCCGCAAGATGCAGGACCTCTTTTAAACTGGGCAAGACACAGGACACACACTCTACAATGGGTAAGAGGCAGGACAACCTCCACGCCGGGTAGGACAAACACTCCAAAAGACACAGGACACACACTCCACACTAGCTAGAAGACAGGACACACACTGCGCAGTGGGTAAGAGGCAGAACATGTTTATTTAACCCCAGGCAAGAGGCAGGGCAAGTACACCAGCTAAGAGAAAGCGCATATGGGAGGGGAGAGAAGGAACACATTACTACATCCAGGAGACTATAGAGACAAAACAATATAAGTAAATAAGGAGAGGAGAGGGTTGTGGAAAGCCTAGACATTGTGCGAGAGTGTGAAGTGCTGCAGAAGAGTTGAATGCAGTCAATGGAATGGAGAAAAGCAGCAGCGTGAAGAATGCCCAGAAGGAAGGTTGTGAATGGGAATACGTAAGCGAGTAAGCGAGAGAGCACTGCATGCCTCGTCTGAAAACAAAAAGAAAGAGAAAGAAAACGAAGTGCAGAAACAGATATTGAACGAGAGTAAGAGAATAGGAGAGAGAGAGAGAGAGAGAGAGAGAGAGAGAGAGAACAAAGCCAGATCTCTGTATGGATGCGGCATCATCTCTGTCTAATACTCCATTCACAAACCACAGCTGAGCTCTGACAGCCGCCTGAGCCATGTGAGTGTGTGTGTGTGTGTGTGTTTGTGTAAAAGAAGGTGAATGGACTGCACAAAATAAATGACCTACGGGTGACAGCTCCCAGCCTTTCTTTCCCTGAATGGAGAATTACTTTTAGAGTAACAGGAGCCATGAAGAGGACACAAACTTCTACAGCAGTGTATTGCAGTGTAGCGCTGGTGAAGGTTAAAAGGATGGAAATGATGATGACCATGAAGGCTGCCTGTTTGTCTGTCTGTCTCTCTCTCTCTCTCTCTCTCTCTCTCTCACACACACACACACACACACACACACACACACACGCACAGACACAGTGTCTCCTTGGGTTAATCTGTGCAGCAGATTGTGAATGCAGAAACAGCTGCACAGAGTGAAGGACTTTAACGCTGCACAATTGGCAGTGTGTGTGTGTGTGTGTGTGTGTGTGTGCACGCGTTCCAGGGTGTGCAAGTGCACATTCATCCAGGTATAACAAGCCCAAATAGAGAGAGACTTTGCAGAAAACAAAAAAGTAAATGAGAAAATAGGGAAGAGAGTAAAAAGTGGATGAAAATAAAGGAAAGGGGACAAAAGTGAAAAAAAGAAGGACTTCTTTAAACTATTTAAAATATTTAAAAGAGAGATAAGCACATGGTATGGAAGCTGCATCACTGCACCTGTGCCTGAATTGCTGCACTGGTGCTGACACATTAGCATGTCTCTCGAGACTGATGCATGCCCTCTCAGTCTGCTGTGCTCAGTGTCTCTGTGTGTGTGCGTGTGTTCTTGAGGAGGACTGTCAGTTAGCGAATGGTATAATGTGAAGCTTATCCCAGCAGAGACATCCTGCAGTAATAGCACAAAAGTATATGTGTGTGTGTGTATGTGTGTAAGATGCATCACTCCTGCAGGCAAGCTCAAGCTGCTTGCTGTGGTTAATGAAATGGATATCAGCTCCCCCACCCTCCCGTTCACACAGTGAAGGAATACATCAGCATTTTTCAGCTTAAATCTCTATATGCCACATCTGTAGCATATGTGTGATTGTCATGGATCAAGAATTATGATACATAACCCTCTACTGAAAAAAAAGGACAGAAAGTCATTTTGCTCAACAACTCATTTATAATGGAAGTCTAAGGGCAGTTGTTGAATTCTGTCAATAAACATTTAAAGTATTAACTATATAAATATCTATAAAACAATAAATAGCTTAGGATGAGACAGACATGAGAAAAAGTCTTACTCTTATGCAGTTTCATCCAACCAGCCAACACTGGAGCAATAAAACAGTAAAAGTAGTTCCTTCTAGAGATTTAGATCTTTGACTGAATTCATAAAATAGTTCTACAAAAAACATGCATTTCATATACAGTCAGGTCCATAAATATCTACCACATGTGCCACAGTATATTAGAGTTGTAAAGCACCGCTGCTCTGTTTAGGCAAGCATCAGTATGTTCAGTCTGATGCGGGGAGCTACAGGAAGCCAGAGCAGGGAGTGTATCAATGGGGTGGCTGTGTGAGAACTTGAAAGCACGTCATGCAGCTGCATTGTGGATCAGCTGCAGAGGACGGACGGTGCGCAGAGAAAACTATTATCATGCTGCGTTACAAGTTCCAAGACTCATAAGGATGGACAGGAGAGTTTTGTGTGTCAAAGGCTGCTGAAAGGTGGAGGAGAACATGAAAGAACATCACAAGAACATTGCAGCTGAAGCTGATTCTTCAGTTGTCCTCAAATCACAGCTTATTTTGATTTCACAAGACACTTTAATGAATCAGACTCAGATTTGTTTCTATTTAGACACAACTTTGATGAATAAGGGTCTCTGTCTTCATTGGCCTCACACACCTGGCCATGAAACAACTGAGCAGCCAACTGTCCAGTTACTTTTGGTCCCTTTAAACGTACCACATATAGCTAATTCCTACACCGTTCATCTGATTTGGATGGAAGTGCCCTCAAATTACAGCTGAAAGTCTTTGAGCACTTTGAGCTCATATTCATTATTTAATTTCAACTCCAACAGACTGTGGTAGACAGCTAAAATAACAATAACTTTGTCCAGGTCCAAATATTTATGGACCTGACTGCAAATGTTTATTGACAGCTTTCAACAATTGTCCTCAGACTTCTTTTAAAATTCAGAACTCACGTTCAGGGTTCTTTACTTGTCCATACGGGGGAACCCTTAAAGATGGGGATAAAGTGTTTCCCTATCAGAAAGGGCTCCCTTTTAGCAGCCTAATGAGACCTTAAAGAGCCTGTAAAGATTGGAATAGTGGTGCTTTAAGAGGAAAATTAGGGGTCTTAGCTCCTAAAAAAGGGTTCTACTGTACTTGGGACACTTTTTGTTAGGAAAAAACATTGTTGTAGGGTTCTACATAGAATGTTTAAGTGTAAGTAGAACCCTCTTAGCTTCCAAAAGAACACTTCTTAATTAAAGCCCTTAATTATACAATGAACACTTAAAGAACCAGCATCCCCATCTTTAAGGTTTCATTGCTTAATTAAGGGGTCTTCTTAGAACCCTTTCCCTGTTCTACTTAGAACCCTTTCTGATACGAAAACACTTTGCTGTAGGGTTGTCCATAGAATCTTTAAGGGCTGCAAGTAGAACCGTATTTAGAAGCTAAGAACCTTTAATTATCCATTGAACCCTTAAAGAACAATCATCCCCATCTTTAAGGGCTAAGGGGGTCATTAAGTTGATTATGTTTGATTACGTTTTCTTAGCTTTAAAAAAAAAGGTTCTACCTGGAGATCTTTCTGATAGGAAAACACATTGTTGAAGGGGTTGAAATGGACTGTTTAAAGGTCGCAAGTATAGTGACAACTGAAGAATCCCTTAAGGGTTTAAACATTTCTTGATAGTGTAAAGAGAAATGTGTCAGTTTGTTCCTCTGTGGCAATCACACATACGCTACAGATGTAGTATGTAGAATTTCGACTGAAAAACACTGGGGCATTTCTTTAATGAAATCACAGAGACTGCACACGTTCTGACCAGACCCTGATCAATTACCAATTTACTGACTGGAACTGGCCATCTGTATGTGCCTGTGCAAATCTGTGACAGTGTGAATGTGTATGTGAGACTACGGTTTGTAAGCCTTTTCTTGGTCTGCAGTGGGTTTTCATGTTAAGCCTTCTTTAGCTCTTGTGCTGAATTGTATTCCTAATGGAGATTTGCCCATTTAATATCTTTTAAGCTGAAAATCTGCTCGTCCAGCCTGCATAGTTTGATATCTTTATTAAGTTCATGAATTAGTATGTGGGTGGTATAATATGCTGTATGTGGTTGAGAGCTACGCAATTTTTTTTTGTGTGTGTTGTGGAGTGTTTTACTGTATAATGCACTTCGTGAAGGGTAGGTGGGGAAACAGCATTTAATGATTTCTTGGCACTTGGTTTGTGTGTGTGTAGGTGTGAGTGTAGGAGAGAGCGTGTTTGGATAGCTGACACTAATTGAGTATTGGCAGATAGAAAATGCAAGTTTGGTGTGAATGTAGAGAGTATGAGTATCTACAAAACGTAGCCAGCTTCTAGATCAAACTTGGTCACAGCCACGCACACACACACACACACAAACACACACAACTACATTCTCTCTAGTCTGTCTCATCCTAAGACCTGTAATGTTAGCGTGTATCAGTTGTAGCTCTAAATTTGGTTTATGTAGCCACTTTTTTCAAACATTTATACACAAAACTCAAAGGAGTTAGAAAAAAAACCTCCATTAGACTTCCATTGTAAGTGAATTTTGAGGGAAATAAAGGGAATAATAAGACACCACGTTTGTTCTAACACTCAATCTAACAAATAATGAAGTTTTGACTGCTAAAATCATCTTGTAATTATCTCATTAAATGTCTGAAGGAGTCGGGGATTCGTCTAGAGAATACACAATCAGTTCAGGTAAAGATGCAATAACCAAATTATTACTAAATGCCCTTTGGAATGCTTAATGAGTGCTAATTAAAACAGAAATTGGTGCAAAGTTAATGATGTGTCATTACAAGACTCTAGTTACACTACGATGTCAGCATGCAGAAGCTCTTGTTCGTGAAGGCTGACTCATTCACACTTGCGCTAGAAATACTAAATAAAAAAAGCAATAAAGCAAGCAATGTAGTCTATATATCGTGCACAGCAGAAGTGACGTATAGTTGGCAGTTTGGGAGGAATTTGTCTGTGAAAAATTACCCTTAAGTGATAATGCTTTTCTCAATGCCAGAATTGATCTGAGTTATGGACTCTGTGATATCTGTGCATGTTTCATTAATTTTGCTATGTTGGTAACACATAACCTCTGAAAAAGTATTTCCATTTGTGAAAGTATAAATTAGGCAGATATACTGTAGATCCTAATTTACAATTAACTGAGGAATTCATAAATCTGTTTCAGATAAACATTTATTGACAGAATACAAGCCCTGGCCTTAGACTTGTATTATAAGTGTGTTTAAAGTGAACAGTTTTCCAGCCTTTTCTCAGTACAGGGAAGTATGCCAAAATTCACGTGCATGACAGTCACTCATACAGATGTGTTAGATACATCATAGGTTGAAACAATGCTGGAGTGAAATTAATAAGCCTATAAGCACTGAAACACAAATTCACATTAACATTCTGCACAGTTTTACACTCCCCGTCCTGCAGTGTTTTAAACACACCCTCCTGTAACAGCAGAACAAGTCCCATTGTGCAGGCCACCATGCGGCTCCTGAATCATAACGATCTGCAGGTAGTCATCTCTATCTTACACGCACAGTGAAGGATCATGTATAGTGCCATGGTCAAATGTGCCTGATAATTCTGTCAAAATGCAGTACTCAACATATATACATTGGTCTGTCTCTAACATTCACAGAGCTAATAAGGGACTCTTAAATCCACAGATGTTTAATGTAAACACTGAGTCTAAATAACACAATCTGTGTCACTTTGCTGCTTTATAAATACATATTTTTAACCAGACGTGACTGGTGTTATTTCTAAGTGAATGAGCAGTGATTGTGTAGTCACTTGCACTCCCTGGTTCTCTCCCTGGCTTTAGTTTCTCTGGCTTTGCTTGGCAGAGCTCCAGAGGGTTTTGAGCCTCTGCCGCTGTAATTTTGCTGTCAGAACCAATGAAAAATATTGACTGTGGCCCACGTCCTTGACAGGGACAAGTTGCATGTTTGTGGTTTGGACGCAGTTTGTGTGTGTGTGTGTGAGTCTCACTCGATCTCACAGTAACATATGCTATCAATATCATGATAAATTGAGTGTATACTTACTACTACAACATTTAAAAAATTTTCTTATTTCACAGAGTACCAGTAGTAGGCAATTAGATGTTCAAACCTATGAGCACAGTTAAACCTACTGGCTTCATATAGTGGATATAAAAAGCCTACAAACCCCTGTTAAAATGGCAGGTTTTTGAAACCAAGATAAATTGTATCAGATCTTTTTCCACCTTTAATATGATATAGCAACCAACAAAATCAAGGTGAAAAACAAAGAGAAACATTTTAGGAAAAAATAAAGAAAAAGCTGCTGAAGAGAAGCAGCCCCATAACATGGTGCTGCCACCACCATGCTTCACCGGATATGGTGTTCTTGGGTATAGTGATAAGCTGTCTTGTTTTTGTCTTGTTCTTTTGTCTGTCTTGTTATTTTAAAGTTATGCTCAAAAAGTTCTACCTTGGTCTCATCAGACCATTTTGCCACATGTTCTGGGGTAATTTAGGTGGGCTTGGATGTTTGTTTGCTTTTTTCATGAGAAAGGGCTTCCATCTAGCCACCCTACCCCATAACCCAGACATGTGAAAAATACAAGAGATTGTTGTCACATGCAGAGAGTGACCAGTACTTGCCAGATATTCCAGAAGCCCCTTCAGTGTTGCTGTAGGTAGCAGCTTCCCTGACAAGTTTTCTTCTTGTCATTTCATCTACTTTGGAGGGATATCCTGTTCTTGATAATGCCACTGTGGTGCCCCATTTTCTCCATTTGTTGATGATGGCCTTCACGGTGTTCTATGGTACATCTACTGTTTTGGAAATTCTTTTGTATACCTCTCCTGGTAGATACCTGTCGACAATGAGATCCTATACATGCTTTGAAAGCTCTTCAGCAGTCGGATGACTGCTCATCAGCTAGTTCCAAAGGAAACTGCCCTGGTGGTCTGAAACCAAAGAAAGTAGAATGGAAGGTTATGTATTTACCAGTGGTTCTATGTCTGAGTAGAAAACTCTTAGGGCCACCTGGGTCACTCTAATTGATGAGAATGGCTTGATCACTGTCACAGTCATGAGGTGACAACTCAGCAAGCATATGAGGAAACGGAAAAATTCCAAAACAAAGAAACCACCACTCAGTGATAGAAGCCCAGTTACATACAGTACATAACCTTTCTGTCTTTTTGCATTGTGTCTGTAAGATCTCTGTCCTCTAGCAAACTTTTTTTTAACCTTAAATGGTTTCTTCCCTATAGTAATTGCATCCTACCTTCTAACTCTCTCACGTCGCACCATACACATTATAAGTGCTTTTTGTATCATTTGAAATAATAGATCCTAATAAGTGGTCAATTTTGGTCTCTTTGTCACTTTTTTAGGGCGAGTATTTTTACCTAGTCTCAGAGGTCAGAAAGGTGGTGTCTAACTTAAGCAGACACTAAGATCATCATGGCACTCTGTGAATCGTAGACTTCAATTAACCAATTCCTGACCTGCTAAATGAGGTCACCACTTAGGCAGACTCCTGCTGGGAAAAGAGGCTAAAATGGTCTTCTATTCTCTTTTCATTTGGTGAGATTGTAGGGAAGAAAAAAGGTTTGCCTTAAATAAACGCATTGATGTGACCTAGTTGTTCAGCTTTGGTCTTTAAAAGTGGAACCGTTCTAAAAGGCAGCCGTTGCACATGAGCTAGTCTCTATTGATATGTTTGCTCTTCCTTTTACTTACTGTTTCTCTTTGACAGAGGTCAGCCATTTATTTGGTCAGTGGTAATGAGATTGAAACTAAAGAGAAAAAACAGAGTGAAACAGAAAGACAAACAGGGCTATGGGAAAAGGGGGATTTTGAGTGGATTTGCCCCACAGTACCACTCACTTTGAGAAATGCAATCATAGGCCAGTCAAACCCTGCTTTCTGATCAGTAACTGCAAATCACTGGGGATGGTGTCAATTTTGAAGGTGTCCCTCTTGAATATGCTGAAATTAAATCTAGACAAGGGATCTAGACAGACACATGGACAAAGTAACACAATACAATTAACCTTAACCGCTCTAGGCTTGTGTTTGACCTTAAGGGACCAATAGACTTCATCCTATCTCACTAAGGGGCCAATCAGGTTTTACTTTGGTTACTAAGAGGTCTCGTGACTCATGTGTTTTAATGGTGTGTTGCCTATTATTAGCTTGTCCCAACTGTCCCTAATTGTTCCAACTGTGGCAAAAAAAAAGTGAAAAAAAAATTGTGACAAAGCAAGACCAAGGTCGGATTCAAGTTTAGGTTTATTCATAAAGTTCATATCATAGAATCGAAATTCAAACATACAAGCTAGGGTCAGAATCCAAAAGGTCAAAGCAATGCCAAAATCAGAAACAAGAAACAAAGATGGTGTGGCTTAGCAAGTTTAAACTTGCAATATTTGAAATACAACACAGATAATAAGACACTAATTCTACACAGGTGTACAAAAAAAATGTGGAAAAATTTGTACTTGGGTGATGGCAACATTTGTGTTTTTATTGTCGTGTGAGAAGATAGAAATAAGGTTGATGTTTCAGTTCAAGGAGTGCCCAAGGCATTAATTTCATTATACTTAAGTCCAAAAACTGCTACATCTAGTGGCTATATCTAGTACTATTAAATGACTTTTGATATAATCTTCAAGACCTGAAGTAGAACCTTAGATAAACTGTTTTTAAGATCTTGTCACCTTAATGTCTGCTACTTGCTGCTAGACATTTCAGAACGACACGGATGACTGAAATCCTTCACAGGCACATTAATATGTGGTAAAATGTGGTACCATTCTTTAAACAGGGAAATGCACTGAAATCCCATTCTATAAGAGGAGCTATAGGAGGCCGGGTAGAATGGTAAAACTTTATTCAATGTACAGGGATTAGATAGAGCGTAGTTTAATTTCTAATTCAAATTCATGAGAAAGACATGAGAGAGAAGAAATGTGTCTGTGCATGTGTGTGTGTGTGTGTCATTCAGAAAGACTATCTGAGTTGCCAGCTTTCTTTCTGCTTCTCTGTGTGTGATAGAGTGTGAAAAGAGAATTGGACTATTATCTCTCCATATATGATAGTATTTGTCACGGTGGAGCTGAATGTCTCTCAATGATTAATTCATCTTTGAACTCAAGCTTCATTTAAGTACATATCATACTATCACTTTATATAACTGACCTTTCATAGTTTCTTGTGAAAGAATGTTTCTTACCTGACATACTGTGTTAGCTCATGATGCTAAGTCGAGTGAAGAAGTGTTTTTTTATAATGTCCCCACACGGAAAGGAACATCTGACAGGTTTGACCTTGTTGGGACATTTCTCTGGTCCCAGTAAGGAAAACTGCTTTTTTAATACAAAAACTGCAGGTTTTAAAAACTAAAAAAGCAATAGGGTTTTTTTTTTTTTTTTTGGTTACTGAGGTTAAGGTTAGGTTTCGATTTAGGTGTAGGCATAGCAATAATTAGCAGCATTCATAATTATATTAATGGAAGGTCCTCACAAGGATAGTAAGACAAACGTGTGTGTCTTTAAGTACATGATGCTACATGGTCAGAATTGAAAGGTCAAGGTGAAATTATCTACTGCTGTAGGACTGTGTGTCATTCCTTATAATTTTAGTAAAAAAAGAAAATAATAATACTTGTCAATCCTTGCCTGGGCGAATCTGTTGGGGACAGCTGTAGAATATTTCACTTCACTGCTTATACTAATATAATTATGTCCAAGCAAAAGCTATGATCATATTCTCAAGATCTCCTCTCAACTCCCCTCCTGCTAGGGGTGTGTGTGTGTGTGTGTGTGTGAGAGAGAGAGAGTGTGTGTGTGTGTGGGCGTTTGTTGGATGAGTTTGTGTGTGCGTAAAGATCAACCAAACATGAAAAGTGCTGACTTAAGATATTCGGTTCGCAAGGACTTTACACCAGGCTTTAAAGTCCGCTATACACATACACACATACACGCACACACACAGACGCTGAAAGAATACTGATTTCGTTTTGGGTTTTTTTTCTCCTCAAGCTGTGGACATGACAGGAATAGAAAGAGAGAAAACACGTCCTGCAGGAAAACAAAGAGTAAGAGAGAGAAAGAGATGGTAATTTCACATCTGATGTCTGAGATGGACTGGGCTCCTTAAATTAAGCCAAAATGGAGCAATGAAGAGCAGAGTAGATAGGAAAGGAAGAGAAAAGGAAGAGAAAGTTAAGAGCTAATGAAATGTTACAAAAGCCAGAACAACTAACAGATAACACAGAATAAAATGATATATTTTACAGAGGTGTTCTGGACTAATTAATGGTTGTTCATTTATTGCCTGATTATGTTGACTGTATCCGCTTCCGCTTGTTAAGAGTGGTGATGTGGAAGAAAGGCTTGCTCCCATTCTTATTATACAAATGCTGAGCCAAAACTTCATCTTAGTATCCAGAATTATTTTTGGTGTGTCTTCTGAAGGCACCTTTCTGGACACTTTTTAAGGCTGCACTCATCCATCAAAAACACAATACTTGCTATTATTACAATGAAATAACAAGCACCAAACCTGGGCAATGTGTAAAAAGTGCACTACATCATCTGTTTCAGAAATACACCAAGGTTGAACTTTTCATGGACATACTTGACCATGTATCAGCCAATTGGAGGTGATTTCCATTTCACATCATTCCAGTATCCTCTCATGTTAAATTTTGTAAATGTTTAAAATATGCAGTGACATAACATGAAAACTTCAACTACAAGAGAACTGTTAGACTCCAACAATGATGCGAGACACAGTCTTACATTTATAACAGTGGACCCATACAGTAAAATGTCATTCTGTTTTACTTTCTCTAACTCCACCATTTTCCAGCGATGTTCAATGTCATATGCAGCTACATGACAGAGAGTTATATCAAAGACTTGGCATGGCTAGTTAGCAGTCTACGAGATGACCAATGCAATGGCGCTGAAGGTGGTATTTGCAGGAAGGTTGAAGCTTTGGAACCTTAAAACCTTAGTAACTGATCAATTCATGGAAGATTTTTAAGAAAATGTGTTTCCCTTAATTAGGGACTCACCATAATAAGTGATGTTCAAGTCAACTGATGTTGTAAAGGGAACACATACACTTTCTCATCTCAAGTGTCACATTGTGTTTTGTATTATCTATAGCAGTTATTAAATTCTTTCATACCTCCTGCTGGGATGTGACCCAGAACCAGCCTTGGACCGCTAGAGTCCCAGAGAGAGGATTTCCAAGATTCTGATGCTCATTCCTCCAAAATACACCCAGAACTGACCTAGAGTGCAATGTGGGAGCATTTTGAGGGCTCTTCCACCATAACATAGTCATCGTGACACATACTTATTTGACCAGGTGAGAGGTGAAGATAAGCCCCATGCCTAAGTAGCAGCATAGTGTAGCAGTGCAAATCAGTGATGAGGTTATAGCAGGACTGGCGGCTCCGTATGGTGTGTTCATCACAGGGTAAAGAGGTTCAGGAGGGAGAACGAGACAGACAAAAAGAAAGAGCAACAGAGGCCCTGGTTGTGGATGTGTAATGTGTAGTGTGTATGTGATGTGTGTGGGAAGGTTTACCTTAGCTATGTGAAGATTTTACCAGTCCATATTCTTGCACTATTGAATTTTGAAGAGAAGTAGCAAGCATTTACTTTTAATTGCCAATTATTTATCTCCATTGGTCTAATTATTTGAGGCCAGTGTGTTGGTGCCAACAGGAATACCTAAACAGCCCCATCAAGCAACCTGGCTCTGATTCACATCAGTGTGTGTGTGTGTGTGCGTGTGTGTGTGAGAGAGAGAGAGAACTAAGCAGGTGGAGACACATTATCAGTAATAGCACAGCAGCATGAGAGGATTTGGCTCACAGTTTACTCCCTAGAC
This sequence comes from Pangasius sanitwongsei, assembly GCA_037576675.1. Lineage (NCBI taxonomy): Eukaryota > Metazoa > Chordata > Actinopteri > Siluriformes > Pangasiidae > Pangasius > Pangasius sanitwongsei. The sequence continues at coordinate 8,470,224 of CM075015.1, read as the reverse complement.
TATTCTCTTTGAAGCATGCTGTAATGACTTGGTATCAAAACCCAAAGCCCATTCACGTTCATCAGAAACCCTGGTCCCACTCCAAAGGACACACTCAAAACCAGGGTCCAGTTAAATCACTCTTGAACCAAATATTCCCAAATGATCAACATACCCAGAGTGCAGTTTTAGATTGCTGTAAATTACTTTTATTAGACTACTGCTCTGCTGACCATTTACACACACGTGATGTTGTCACTGAATCTCTCTATCTGTTTTCTCATGATTTCATCAGTATGTGTTTGGCCCCACCCACTCAGTCACCAGCACCTGTTCCTAGTTAATGGACTCATCATATCTCATTAGCTTATTAATATATATTCATTTGTTTGTCAGATCTAGTGTCTGTACACTGTGTTTCTATGCCATGTTTCCCAATCCAAATGTCGTTTTCCCAATTTCCCAGTGTTCCCAATGTCCTAATCCTTTTTTTTTTTTATTATTTTTTCATTTTTCTTTGAATAATTCATGGTCGCTAGTGTATAACTGGTTGGATGTTACAATAAAATATAATTTTACATTACATTACATTCACCTGCAACTTTAGTAGGAACACCCTGCTCATTCATGCGGTTATTAAATCAGCCAATCATGTGGCAGCAGCACAATGCATAAAATCATACAGATACAAGTCAAGAGTGTCAGTTTAATGAAACTCTGATGTGAACTCAAACATCAGAATGGGGAAAGATGTTATCTCAGTGACTGTGGAATGGTTGTTGTTGCCAGATGGGCTGGTTTAATTATTTCGGAAACTGCTGATCTCCTGGGATTTCACACATAACACATCTAGAGTTTACACAGAATGGTGCAAAAAAAAAGCCCAAAAACATCCAGCTAGCAGCAGTTCTGTGAGTGGAAATGCCTTGTTGATGAGAGAGGTCAGAGGAGAATTGCCAAACTGGTTCAAGCTGACAGGAAGTCTACGGTAACTCAAATAACAACTCTTCTCGACCATGGTGAGCAGAAAATCATCTCAGAACTCACACCATGTCAAATCATGAGGTGAATGGACAGAAGACCACGTCAAGTGCCACTCCTGTCAGGCAAGAACAGGAATCCGAGGTTACAATAGGCACAGGATCACCCAAATAGGACAGGTTAAAGCTTGGAAACCAACAGACTACCCTTAAACTCTCACTTTATTGCTCATTTGTTCATCTTAAAGGTATGTATTTACAAGAGTGAGGAAAGTCTATCTAAAGTGAGGAAAGTCTAAGTAAAATTATTGCAAAGTCAGTGATGATTTTTATTCTTAATCCCTTTTTAGTGCTATTTGGAACTGTGAACCATTTAGTGCTGAATAGGTGATAAGGCTAAGTCAATGTCACAATAAAATGGCACTTAGAGAGGAGTGTGTGTGTGTGAGTATGAGAGAGAGAGAGAGAGAGAGAGAATGTCAGTTGCTACCATCTAGAAGACAAATGCAATAATGTTGATTCAGTGCCAAGGTACAGAATGTCCTCCATGTCATTATGTACAAGTTTATATCCAGACAGCACTTTCATCATCATCATCAGAAACCACCATCCTTTTATCCTTCATCAGTGCTGAATTGGAGTACTTGTCTGCAGAAATGTGTCCTATTGAGATGTCCTGTTAGTCTAATGATAGTGTCATTTGTCATTTCTGCTGAAAGCGAGATGGGAAGACATGTCCGGACTTAAACAGGAATTGATTTGTGTGACATATAAAATCATTAGAATTCTTTAACAGACTTATACTAGCACCATTTGTCTAAATATTTTCACATAAAAGGTGAGACAGTGTGAAAAAATGAACCAATAAAGAGAAGGCAAGACAAAGAATCTGAAAGCACAAGTGGTAGAAGATGTATGCGTGGTGCTGTTAGACAGGATGGAGACACAAGGAAGGTGAAGAGAAGGAAGCGTAGAAGAGATCTGTTTTGGAGAAAACCATCCTTCCCTCCTGATTCTCTCTACCTGCCATCCTTCCCTCTACACCTCTCTACCTGCCTCTATTCATTACGCACTCTGACATCCATCTTTTCTTTTTCAGTTTTCCTCTGTTATCACCACTTTTCTTCACTTTTTCTCTTTTCATTTAATTCTCCTTCATGTTTTTGTGCGCCTTTCTTCATTACAGTTGTTGTCGCATTTAGTGTGTCATGCTGAGTGGCTATCGGTGTGTGTGTGTTCAGGAATATGTGAATGTTGCAGAGAGCGAGTGCAGTTTTCTGAATACAGAATGCATGTCTGGTAGGTAGTAAATTTGTGCAAGAATCTCAATCTTCTTCAATATTGTCTGCATGGCTTTACATCTTTAGAAGGTTTTCTGGATCTACGGATTTCAAACGTTTGCATTCTCTAACTTCTTTAACTCTTTTACTTATTTAAATCTTTTATTTTCTTTGAAAACTCTGCAATTTTCTCTTATGGCTCACATTCCTGAAGAAAAAGCTGTTTCTGAATGTATGTGTGTGTCCTCTACCTTTGCTAAAATAGCTGAACTCACTGTCTAAGCAGACTCAAGCTGTCATATCACCAAAGGTCAAACTATTGATCTTGTAACAACCCAACACTTCAGAATCTAAGAGGCACACTCCTCTATTATTGTTCTGCACAGCATCAGAGTGTGTGTGTGTGTGTGTGTGTGTGTCAGTTAAAGCCTCAGAGGTCAGGAATATGTTACAGCCATTAAAATAAGTCACATGAACTTTACATGTGTTTTTTAGACATTTCACATGTACTGTTTCGCACTTTTTTCACATGAACTTGCATGTTGTTAGTATTATTATTATTATTAATTTATTAATGTTCACTTTTATTTTCATTTTATTTTTATATGTATGGCATATGGTTTGTTATATGACGTATTCTTTATAAGTCATATCATTGGATAAAGCTTACAGGAATACCCCAATGTTCTTCAACCTAATGTTTATCCATTATCTACATCAGTATAATGTGCATGTGTGTGATTACCATGGATACCATGGACGTCTACGTGCAGTTGTTAAACACCGTTTAAAAAAAAAAAAAAAAAAAAATTCAAAACAACTGCAATCAAGGTCTTAGCATGACTGACAGACTTGAGAGCTTTTAACCAAAACTGTACTTATGAGGTTTACCAAAACTGTACTTATGAACTTCCCAACACAATAGCAATACAGTAAAGAGTAATGTTGCTTACTTTTGTAATACTCTTGTGGTATCCAGAAACATTAGCACAACTTCTTCCCCCTGAAAAAATAATTACTTCTCTGAAAGGATGAATTAGACAGATTTAAAACTTAATTTACAAATGCATTTCACTGAACAATTCATGCATGCATTTAGTTACACTGTTTGCCCCAATGTTCCTCCTGATTCTGCTGCTGAATAAAGCACAAAACAATCAGCCTGACAAAAAAAAAAAAATCTAATGATTGTTGCCATTTTGTGTAATTTTAGAATAGGCTTGTATGTGTCTTTTCAGAGAAATATTTTTCACAGTAAGGCAAACAGAAATTATTATTGCATGCACTAAAATGCTCAAAATCTCTGATAAAGGCTGAATGAGCCTGACTGGGACTCGGTGAACTCACTGACTTCGCTGATCTGCAGAACGAGGGAGGAGAGAATCTCAATCCTGATGTAGGGATGACTGAAATTTTACCTGATGCTCACACTAGCAAGTGAAAATGCAGCAGCGACACCATTTTTGGGCAGTGGGGGCTCAGCAGTTAAGGTTCTGGGTTACTGTTCAGAAGGTTGGGGGTTCAAGCCCCAGCACCACCAGGCTGACACCGTTGGGCCCTTGAGCAAGGCCCTTAACTGCCAGGAGTGCCGTATCATGGCTGACCCTGTGCTCTGACCCAACTTCCTACCAAGCTGGGATATGTGAAGGAAAGAATTTCACTGTGCTGTAATGTAGATGTGACAAATAAAGGCTTCTCTCACAGGCATTTTCTACTCATGTGCATGACACTGAGCTATGATTTCATCAAAAGTGAGACATGCAACATTTGAATAGAGATTTTCTCAATTCTATGCAGATTAGGTATGTCGCAGTAAAGCGATAGATCCAAACAGCTGCCTCGAATGATTCCTCAGACTAATCCTATGCTGCATGTGGTCTGACATTTCTTTACTCATGATTTTCATGAGTTCCCAACTCATGACTTTCAGCTTCTACCTGCAATTCCTATTTACTATTTAAATCACAAAACCATGGAAGATAACGGTGGTTTCATCATAACCTTCCATATATGACCTCTCATTAAATGTGTACAGACATACAGTATGTAGCAGAGATCGTTGGTGCCTCTGGTAAGTGTGCATAGCTAGTACACTTAGCTCTGCCAGTGAATCTAAGCCAAGCCTAGCATATAATATACACTATATAGCCAAACGTTTGCGGACACCTGACCATCACACCCATACGTGGTTCTTCCCCAAACTGGTGCCACAAATTTGGAAGCACACAATTGTATAGAATGTCTTTGTAGGCTATAACATTACAATTTCTCTTCACTGGAGCTGAGGGGCACAAACCTGTTCCAGCATGACAGTGCCCCTGTGCACATTGTCATTATCAAATGAAGACATGGTTTGCCAAGGTTGGAGTGGTAGAACTCGAGTGGCCTGTACAGAGCCCCACTGAACACCTTGGGATGAACTGGAACGGTGACTGCCCCCCAGGACTCCTCATCCAACATCAGTACCTGACCTCACTAATGCTCTTGTGGCTCAATGGGCAAATCCCCACAGCCACACTCCAAAATGTAGCGGAAAGCCTTCCCAGAGGAGTGGAGGATAACAGCAAATTGGGACTAAATCTGGAATGGGATGTTCAACAAGCACATGCTGTATGAATGTTATGGTCAGATGTCTGCAAACTTTTGGCCATACAGTGTATGTATCATATCATACCAATTTTCACACTGATTAGTGCATTATTTAATTTGTGTTTAACTAGTTAGCTTTAGAAGCCATATATAGCTACTCCATCTAAAATAAAATACTGGACAGTACACACTCACAAGAGACAAACTACTTGTTTCACGAATGACTTTTCACTTGCTAATGTTAGTTAGAAGTGTCATATTCTTAACCATTTTTCATAGTGGTAGCTAAACCTGCCAAAATATCCTCTAACAATCAAAACCGAATAATGTCAGCTAAGTTAGATAGCTAGTTTATTGTTTTGTAGCTAAAAGTTTCCACTTACCACTTAATCCTATAAAATTAGCATATCGAACTACAGTGCGTACAGAATCGTGGAGAAAGTCGATTGAAGTTTCGATTGAAATTCGTGCTGTGGTAACAAATCTGACACAAAAATAAGTCTATATGATCAGAATAAGAGAAGGGGAATCACGTTGTTACATTAATATTGGTCTGCTATCAACAAAGTTAAAAATGTAAAAGAAGGAAAAAATTCCTGGTTTGAACACTGGGTGTCGCTATTATCTAAAACCAACTCTACAAAACCAATCGGTTCCTCCATTTCCTCGTCTTTGCCTTCTACAGGACATTAATGAGGGTTAATTCTACAGGCCTGTATTAATAATACTGAGCTTTTGGGTAAAAATGGCTACACCAAAGGAATGGAAAATATATTGTTCATGCAGGTGTTTGCAGAGACTAGTACAGAGAAGTGTGTATTTAATTAGCCAGAAATCAGTTGCTTAAATTAAAAGGTAATGTAGTGGTGTCTGTTAAGGAGACCTGTTATCCATCAATCCATCGTCTGTACCACTTATCTTGCGCAGGTTCACAGGAGCCTATCTCAGGTATCTCAGGGCACAATGCAGGGGATGCAGGGTGCCAACCCGTCACAGGGCATAGCAGCACACACACCCCTTCACACACTACAGACAATCTGGAAATACCAATCAGCCTACAAAGCATGTCTTTGGACTGGGGAGGAAACCAGAGTACCCGGAGGAAACCCCCGAAGCACAGGGAGAACATGCATACTCTGCGCACACAGGGTGGAGGTGGGATTCAAACCCCAACCCCGGAGGTGCGAGGCAACAGTACTAACCACTAAGCCACTAAGCCACCATGCCCCCTAGACCTATTATTTATTTCTTTATTTTTATTATTACCGATAGATGGTTGTCTGTGACTTCATATTTTTTCTCCATCTGGCCTACAGGAAGAAAAGCTTGGACACCCATGAGATAGATGGATGACTGGTCAGTATTAGGGACAGTAAGAGGGATGTACATCCTCAGGCCAGTGATGCATTGTGGGTTGGCTGGAGTGAGATTCCCATAAAACTAAACATATAAAAGCAAGTGTATTCCCTACACACCTCTTAATTCTGTTTTGCTGTATTATGTCTAACACGAGGCGATATTTAGTTAATTTTCGCTTTCCTCCTCCTTTCTCACATATGCATTTTCTCTTCTACCTTAACTTTATGAGAATTAAGAAAAAAATTATATTGATCCATAATTCAGTCCCCTAATTTCTCTCTATATATCAGTATAGTATTCAGTTACAGTAAATGACTACATTACCCCTGGTTTGTTATGTACCATGTGTATGACCTTTTTTTTTTTTTAATCTTACATGTGTGTATGTACGAATTCTCCATTCTTCATCATATAACATCATCATATATCCTCCTTCCTCCATTCATTATTAAAGAGTGTGCATTCACTTACTGTATAATCCCACACATGTCAAATTCAAATGGTGCAAAACAAGAAACAAGAGCCACTCATCAAAATTCACTGTCTTTACAGAAGTGTAGGTCTCTGCATGCTGCCTTCGTTATGTTATGTGAAGGAGACTAGCTTTAGATTATGAGTGCCCAATACAGCCATGAAGCCTTCAAATACAAAAAAAGAAGAAGAAAATAGAAAAGCAGATAAAAAAAAACAACATTGAGAAATAGTATTATAGAATAGCAAATCAAGTATGCAATAAAATATCTGAAATGAATGAATGAATACATGCCTAGAGTATTTAAAGAGCAATGGAAGTTAGACAAGAAATAGAAATAAAAGCTATTGGACAGAATGAGTCGACTAAAATGTATTGCTTTACAAACCCTTACCGAAAAGTCACTTCAACTTCACATGTGAAATTAACATGTAATTCCCATGTGGTAAACACTTTTCACATTTTCACTAGTGGCCTTTTCACATGATGTGTTTTTATTTATGTGATTTTTTTAACATCATTTCTTATCACACGATTCTTTACACATGATTAATTTATTTTCAGATACGATTTGTGTTCGCACAATGTACTTATTTTTATATATGTAGAACATGTGGTTTTATTCATCACTTATTACTCATATGATGTCAGATGTGGGCTGGAGTCAACAAGTGCAATTTCCAGGGAATGATATGTTTTTCACAAGATCACATATTACTCAAATAATCACATGTGAGATTTATGTCACTTTTCCCATAAAGGGATGAAGATGTGTCACACAGAGGATGGACACACCCTGTGGTAATGAGAGCACTACTGCACAAAGTGAACTGATTGTAGCCTATTTAAAGAAGCAGACTATACTATATTCCAGATGGTAGACTAATTTTGTTAAATGAGGCAAAAAACCAACAGCTACAAGCACTTGCGTCCCACTGTGCTGATTTCTCAGCATTTCTTTTTGTAGGTTTTTTTTTTTTAGCTGTGAAGAGTTTCTTTATTACATTTACTTTAATGAATTATTATTAATTCATTAATTAATAATTTATAATTCTCTGTTTTTTAATAATAATAATTTTAATGTTTAATATTTAGTTATCTAATGACCATTTTCTTAGTAACTTTTTGCCACCATTTCCATAACTACTATATTAGATTGATCTCACTTTTTTTTTTTACTTTTATAATTATTCATTATAATTATTTCAACTTTATCACATTTTGTCCAAGTCTGTTTTCTCATTTCTTAAATGTTCCTATTTTTTGTTTTATTTTAAATTTTGATTTTAAGGTACCATAAGGATGTAGTTTATTAGTTTTCTTGTGGTACCTTAAAACATAAAAATTTAAAGAATATATAGCTTCTTCTCCTTCTTCTTCTTCCTCTTCTTCTTCTTCTTCTTCTTCTTCTTCTTCTTCTTATTATTATTATTATTATTATTATTATTATTGTTAACAGAAGTTGGGCGACATGGTGGTGCATTGAGTAGTGTTGGCGTCTCACAGCTCTGTGGTCCCAGGTTCAGTCCTGAGCATGGGTTACTGTCTGTGCATAGTGTTCTCCGCATGTCTATGTGAATTCCTCCAGGTTCTCAGATTTCCTTCCACCTCTCAAAAACATGCATGTAGGCGGATTGGCTAAGCTAAAATATCAATAAGTGTGAATGTGTGCGTCCCATCTAGGCTGCATCTGGATCCACTGCAACCCTGATCAGGATAAAGATGTTACTGAAAACGAATAAGTAAACAAAAGAGTACAGTATATTGCATGTATGACTTTGTTCACCACTGTCCATCTGCTTACTGAACACAGGATGAGGCTGAGTTTCCCAAAAGCATCACAGCGCAAAGATAATCACTCCATGGTAGAGCAAGCATCATATTAAACACTCTCTCTATGAGTTAAACTGACCTTCAGTGGTCTGACCTTTATAATGCTTTGTGAATTTAAATGGTGCATGGTGAATGTGACTACACACTATAGCATTTTTATATTGTACACAAACAAAAACTATTTGAGCAAATTTCCCAAATCTCTTTTATTCATAGCTTTGTGCTCACATGAAAAAACTTCTCAAATTCTGTAATTAAGTAGAGTGAAATAACATATTACAGAGCTATAGAGTTATCATTGTTTTAGCTAAATGATTTCAGCGCATTGTAGTATCATCAGTTCATTGTGCATTGGGCCAAAATTCACTCACTCACCTTTAGTAATTGCTTTATCGTGGTCAAGGTCTCAGTGGATCTGGAGCCTATCCTGGTAACACTGGCCACAAGGTGGGTGAATTCAACCCCAAATAGGACTCCAGTCCATTGCAGGGCACTAGACACACACACAGATTCACACCTATGTACTGTACCCAATCTGCCTACCTGCAAGTTTTTGTAGGAGGCTGGAAACTGGAGACTTAGAGTAAACCAACATGAACACATGGGGAACATGTGAAACTCTGTACAGACAGCTCAGGATTGAACCCAGGACCCTGGAGTTGTGAGGCAGCATCAACAATATTACCCTCTCTTCACTCTCTTAATCTCTACCCCACCCTGATATCACAGAATGTTGTAATGCAATAAACCAGCCAACGTAGAGATCACTGGATATGTGATGTCTGCTTGCTAGCCTCAGAAAGACAAGCCTTTCTATAACAAAAGTATCTTCAAGAGACCGTGATGGACTGGCATTTTATCCAGGATGTATTCCTGCATCACACCCAGTGTTCCCAGGATAGGCTGTGGATCTGTTGTGACCCTGACCAGGATAAAGTTGCTAATGAAGATAAATGAATGAATGAATCTCCAAGAGATTTGGCTGCCCTGGCCCCTAAATCTTTTGTAAATCTCAGGTAGATTTACTTTTATCAACCTATATTGACCTGACACTTCAGCACTTTGGTGAGCTAAATTTAAAAGCTGAGTGAAACAACCAATTGACTACCAATTAACTATTAATTTTGGTTCTTCAACATGTAGAATTGTTTGTGTTCAGACAAATTGGCTCAAATTTGACTTAGCACAGCATATGTCTCGTAGGAGGTCTATAAGTTTGATCCCTAAGTACGTTTTCGTGCAAGTTCATGCTTTCACTGCTGCATTACACATAGCCTGTGGGAAATAAATGGATCAGATTAGAAGCAGAGCCCTTGAGTGCACATGAGCAGCTGGTGCATGAACTGTTCTTAATGGCTGTGTAGCTGCTCTTGTCTTCTCCTCTCCTCTGTACCCATAGCTCCTGTAATTGATGGTAATTAGGATATGGTGCCCTGGACTAGTGAAGCAGCTCCTGAGAGGGTGCACCTGAGAAAAGCCCCTGAGAGGAATTAGATTCTGAGCCGCAATGCGGCTGAACTCAGTGCAGCCTGAAGCAGTGCACAAGTAACTCCAACAGCATGGCTGACTACACTTAGAGAAAAAAAAAAAAATCAAGAGTATTACAAGACAGAAATAAAAATGTTGTAATCAAAGTGTCCTCTGGGTTCAGGAGAAGATTTATTATTTGCCCTGTTCTCCCTGCACTCCCTGTATATAACTTTGGACTTGCATGAGCAGTGCTGCATTGCTGGAGGGAGGATGTAAAGGTTGGACCCAATCAGAAACCAAATAATCCACTGTGTCCTCAGAGCCTTTCTCAAATGGCTCGGTGGACATCACATCCACTTATGTCAATGAAGATACAATCTTGTTTAAGGAGAACAATGGCTAAAAGCATTGCAGCATATTATTTTAGAAAGAGTACAGTATTGGACGTAGTGCAAGCACACAGACTTCTGTTTTAAAGGTCATAGTGTTTGGTGTGAACAAGTGCAGACATGCCTGAATACTAACATAACAATGTGTGTATGTGCATGTGTGTCTATCCACCGCTCAAGTGACACTAGTAATAAATGTCAAAAACTGAAATACACACACACACACACACACTGCAGTATTCTTCTCCCTAAGACAGAAACCAGTCTTTCAACATTATGTTTGTTCTTAACACCAAATAACACAACCTCAGTGTTGTTAATTTACTGTAGATAATAAAAAGGCTTCTGAATGATTGTGGCTCTCCATTTTCTCCCCTCTTATTGAGCCCATTTCCTTTTCCATCCTGTGGTTGTATTAAACATATGGATTAGTAGAGACTATTAAAGGAACACAGAGGAGCGGCTGTGACCTCATCAAGAGTTCATTAATTCAGAGAGACTATCTCTTTCTCTCTCACTTGGTCTCTTGACACCTGTAATGTGTTCTTCCCAGTGTTTACCGATACAATGTGAGTGACTACCTGTCACGTCAGAGCGGTTCAGCTGACACACACAACTCAGGTGTCTCTCATACACATGCTTTGTCTTCTTTCATCATTTGTATGGTCAAAGGAACTTTGAAAACAAGAGCAAAGGAGATAAAGTGAAAATGCTTCTTGAAAGATTTTTGAAACGTAATAAACAGCTCAGTTGTGTAACACCACCATGCCTGAACTTCTGTCCTCTCAGATATGAGCCCTTTGCTGTGCAGTGAAGGTGACAAGTCCTCTGAAGGTGTGTTTCCACCACAGGAACCTTTCCCGGAACTCTTTCAGAAGCTTAAAGCAGATTTTAGTTTGTTTTCAGTTCCTGCTTAGAATATTGTACTTTTCTGTAACTATAAATGGAGCTTATTTGTCATTTTTATGTGACTTTTTATATACTAGAGTTTTCTATGTCCAAGTTTCAGAGAGGGTAGTTCTGAGTCTGTTTCATCTCAAGGTTTGTTATTTATGTCCTCCTAGGGACATTTCTCCTTGCCACTGTTCCCTCTGGTTTGCTTACTGGATAACTTCCATGAACTTCAATCTCAACCCCCTCTCTATGTTCTCTATGTTGCTGAAATGTCAGTTGTTGTGCAGATTGCATCACTTCTGTTATTTTATCTGATTGTTATGATCCCTGCAGTATGCAGGAACTGTGTGGTTCTCACTCAAGCAACTTGGTCTCATAGGATATCCATACCATTTCAATGGAACAAGGTGATGTAGGTGGATTTTGTTTGATGACATATGAATAAAGATGTAAGACAAGATACAAATACTAGGGATGCATCAGTACCTTTTTTCCAAACTGAGTACGAGTGCATGTTATGCATTTATGCTAATAATTAAGTAAAGTATGTTTTATTTTCAATGATTGATCAAGTCTGATGTTCAAGAACAATATACTGGCTAAGAGCATTTATTTTCACTCACCTAGGGATATCTGCAAACGTTTTTCCTTTTCTAGGCAGTGTTTGCTGCAGTCTCGGTTGCTACGCTATGCAGCTAACAGTTAACTGCTCATGATGAATTGTATGTTTAAGATGTTTTATCAGGTTACGCATATTGTAGGAATATGCTGTAGTTCCTCATCCTGATATTTTCACAGAATACAGTTTTCAGTCTGCTGTTTTTTTGCCATCATTAATCATGTAATACATTCAGATCTCAGGTCATTTTGCGCCCTCTGTTAGCGCGGCAGTATACACTAGGCTTGTGTCACATGCTATCACAATTTTAACAAGCATGATATTGGACCATGCTGCTGGCCTTTGCCCTTCATACTGCTGTGAGAGCTGTGTGAGCTGTGAAAGTTCCACAAAATCTCTTGTTTTTTTTTTTGTTTTTTTTTAAATTAGGAACATTGGAAGAAATGCTCCTTAATATAAAGCAGCCCAAGTAGGGCTCCACTGCAGAAAGAGTAGGTCTGAGTGGGTGTGATAGGAACTCCTAAGAACTAGGTCCTAAAAAAAGAAAAAGTAAAATGACTTTTCTCACGTTTAACAATCCACATCACGTTTAAGAGTCCACGCTGCTGTTAGCCGTGTTTGGGTCATGCAAATGTCAGTGTGGGTTTAACCCTGCCAAGTAATGTTTACACTTATGCAACATTAACATCGAAGAGCCAACTGAGCTTTGGTAGGCTTTAACCTTTTGCTTTTTTTCTGGGTAAAATTTGATGCTTTCTGGCTATGCCTTCCAGCCACGTATTGTAATGATCTAGATTTTTCTTCTTTCTCTTCTTCTCTTTTTCATTCTTCACCTCACTCTTTCCCCCTCTACTCTCTCTGCACCTCTCTCTCTCACTCATCATGCACTTCACTCATAGCTTTCTTCATTTATTCCATGACTTTTACTTATCTAGTTCTTTTATTCTTCTTCTTTTACTTCTTTTTATGTTAAACCTTTACTTTTCAAATTCTCATCACCCCCCTTTGGGTTTGAATTTGGGTTTCTGTCATGAAATGTGCTGAAATATGGCATAGCAAAATGCATTCTCAGAACCTGAGAGCACCAGTGGAGCAGAATTACAGGGGCAGAATTGCAAGTGAGAGCAAGAAAGAAAGATGATTTTCCATAATCTCTTTGCTGTGTCCTGCTGGCAGGGTCATGTGATAACCTGCGGATACCAGCAGGTGTCTCATAACAGCCGAGTTAGCTGGAGACTTGCCATCTCATCATCAGTGCACCTGACCGTGACAGCTTACCGCTGTCTGTCTGCCTCTTGCATTCATTTACAAGCTTTCTTTCTTTTATAAAAGTTCAATATTCCATTTATAGGCTGTGATGGTTTTTATGATCATTTTGAAAGTAACCCTAGGTGATTATAACAGACATTATCTGGCAGTTTGAGTCCTGATCTGTTCTTTAATATAATCTCTCTGCCAGAGACAGGGGTCTCGGTTGGTCTATCAGTGCTCAGTGGTGTGAAATGTTCTGGAAGGATGGCATTTGTTTTGCTGTAGAAAATGTCTCTCTTGTGTGTTGTTCAGAGCTGGGATTTGTTGGTTGGTGTTGAACTTGTTGTTTGTGGATGCCGTGGAAATATCAGAGCTTCTCTACTCTCCTTGTGTCAGACTGAAGCTCATCTGAAACCTGTCACTGAGTTCAGCTCTGCAGTAAACTATCTCTGAACCTTTTTTTACTTCACTTATCTTTCTTTCCATTGCGGTCTTTCTCTGATTCCTCCACATTCTCACTTTTTCCTGTTCTAAGTCTCTCAGAGACAGTGCTGGATGAGAGATTTATAGTCAATCCCTCTAAAGCATTCATTTTTGGTAATTCGCCAATGTCAAGTGGGCCAGATTTTTTAAAAAAATCAAGTTTAGTAGACCAATAACACATCAGCAACAGCAGTACACATCAATGACAGTAGTACATATCAACAACAATCGATATGTAGATTTACCAGCATTTATCTGAAAGGTACATTCTTAATGCGCAAAAAAATTAAAAATGCACCTACAAAACAGATGAACACACTGCAAGGAACAAATTTTTCAAATTAGGGTTTTACCATACAGTGTCTTCTATAAATTTTGACCCCCTTGAACCTTTCCATATTTTGTAGTGTTATACTGTTAGCACAATTTGTTAGTAGCTGAGTCTACGGCCCTAAATGTATGGTGCTATTTTGCCCTCTAGTGGAATAACAGAGACTAGCTTTTTTTTTTTCTCTTTCATTTACGGCCATGAGACAATTGTTATTTAGAACACCAATTGATGGCCCGGGTCTAGAAAACTAAAAGTGTTACTTTCTTAATCTACATTGTAGGCCTGTACATTCATAGAAAATAAAACTGACAGTTTGTACTGTACATGTTAAGTAGTCCTGTGTTCCCTATGTTGAAAGTTTCCTATTTGGGAAAGATTAAAATAGAACGTTTCGAATCCAGAACAATTAACCACCCAAAGAAACAACTGTAAAACTTTATCTCTACATTTCTTGCAATCACATAAGACGATGAGTAAAATTTAACTGTACGTTTTGAATGAGTCAGTTTATTTATTCATGCAGGGTGGCTCTCTCGTGGTGGAGGAAATGTTTAGGTCATTTGAACACAAGGTGTAATCAGGGTCAAGGCAGAAGATTTGCTTACTGGCTGCTGTTCCGTTGCTGTTGCTTCAGTGTGTTTAGTGCAATATAGCTAGGATGTTTTGTGTAGCACTGGAAGACAAAAAAATAATATAGCAATAAAGAAAAAGAATAAAGTAAAGAGAGAGTAAGCATAAAAGAAAATGATCATGGAGGATCATCAGTGCAGGCAGACATAACTGGAAAAAGTATCAGCGTTGACAGAAAATGGAAAGCCATCCAAAAGCAAATGTATCATTTTTATAGGTTTTTTTTTTTTCTTTTCATTTTATGGGCCAGATACATGATTTGTATCATCGGGCATGTCGAATTGCACTTGTGCACTTTTTTATCCGGAAATATAACTATAAACATGCAAAACAATCTCCTATTTTAGACAGAAATATAGTGCAGTTTTCTGTTTGGACATGAAGGAAAATAGCTTTTAAAAAGTTCTTAGTGTAGTTTTAGCAAGATATCTCAAATGAACCTGAGAAATTTATGTGAATTCAAACAAGTGAGGGCAAAATTGTTGGATTCTGTCCACTTTCATTTAAACTTGGTCATAAGAACTTAAGTTATGAATGTTATCTCTAATTCTATGAGTGAGTGAGTGAGTGAGAGAGAGAGAGAGAGAGAGAGAGAGAGAGAGAGAGAGATGGGGGGCACTTTAATTAATACTTGTGAAAATACTTGTAAAAATTCTAGTTATATTAGCCTGCAGGGGGTTAGCTTAGCTAACATACTAAAGTAATAACCAAAGGATAGTAAGGATAATACAATTATACAAATAGGATGTAATAGGGGAATGGTTGTTTTACAAGCAGGTAGATTTTTGTCTTTTTTTTTTTTACGATGGTGATAGCATACCATTACAAACCGACTTAAATTAAGCCCTGATCATACAAATTGTTATGAATTTGCAATTGAGACCATGTTACACAAACTATTAGCTGGCCTCGAGCTCTGATTTATAAGCGCATATAGTGTTGCTAAACATAGTTGTAGGTCTGCAAGTGCAGTTCTGCTTGTGTAGTAATTTAAATCCTGGACCTCAACCTCACCTCAACCTTCCGACCTCTGCATTACAGGAAGGTTTTACAATGTTTCTGTTTCATTGTGGTCTTAATAGATCTTCTAAGCCTGGAGGCTTCTGACACTTATTTTTGTTTTCTCTTTGTCACTATCTGTTTCCCTCTTCATCTCCATCTCTCTATCTTCTTTTTATTTTCTCATGGATAAAAAAAAAAGATAAGGGCAAGAATGTGATAAGCCCACCATCACCATACTTGCTCTTTGCCCACTGATTGCATTTGAGTTTAGTTGGTTATAGTTTTATTAGTTACTGGATCTGCCTACCACTTTTCCCGAAAAAAGGAAAATCTGGAGAGCTGCCAGGTACATTTGCATTGCTATTATCTTATATAAAGACACTTATCATTCTAATCATGAATCACATTATATACAGACATTTTTAATAAACTGGCCAGCCATTTGATAGTACATTGCCGTTATTCTTTCTGGCTGCCCTTTGGACAGGATGATGCTAAGAAACAGCAGGAAATTCCCAACTAAATCAATATTCTAATGCCTTGTCAAAGGTATCTGTCATGTGCTGGCCTAAACTATCTATGAACTGTAACGATAATGATAATGTCAGTATATGTTTATCTGATTTGCGTTTCAAAGCTAATTGGGTGTTATTAAAAAGTGATTGGCTTATACTTGTCCACAGGTAGTGGGGTTGTGGGGTGGTCATGGTGAAACCAGTTAGTCCAATCAGTGCAGCAGCACAGGGAGATGACATACACTCACTGTCCTCTTTATTAGGAACACCTGTACAGCCGCACATTCATACAGTTATCTAATCTGCCAATCATGTGGCAGCAGCGCAATGCAAAAAGTCATGCAGATACAAGTCAAGAGCTTCAGTAAATGTTCACATCAAACATCAGAATGGAGAAAAGTGTGACTTTGATCACGGCTTGTAGGTTGGGACCAGAAAGGTTTGAGTATTTCAGAAATTGCTGATGCTGATTATGGTGAGATAAACACCTTGCTGGTAAGAGAGGTCAGAGAAAATGGTCAGATTGGTTTGAACTGCCAGGAAGGATATACTAACTCATATAATCACTCTTTACAACCGTGGTGAGCAGAAAAGCACCTGGTCTTTTTCCAGGCTTCAACTGGAAAGGTAGGTTGTGTACTGTTTGCTGATTGACCAAGGGTTTCAACTTGCAGGCTTAATACACTTTAGCTCTGTACAGAGCTGAACAAACGTCACACCAAAGCAATTGACTCCTATCCAGCAATTAGTCTGTACTCAGAGCAGACACACATACACGCATACTAGTACTGTATATGTAATATAATATACTATAATTTTACCACTTGGAGCTTGCAAATATAGCATACACAATTTTTGATTCATCACTTGTGTACAAATAAATGCTCTAATAAATAGTGTAAACAAACCTATCATAAAATATTTAAATTTCAACATTGTTCAGTATGGCAAGCTCTGCGCTCCTCCTGGACACAGAAAAGCTAGCTCTGTAGCAAATTTAAAAAAATCTACATTCACAGAACTAAATTGTTCAATTGCAATTGTTGTTGCAATTGTTGCAATTGTTTCTCCAGTAGTTTACCAAGTTTACAAATAAAAACTTTCTTTTAGTGGAAACACACCTTACTGTGTCTCACTTGTTCAGTTACATGAAACTAAACTACATGTACACAGTTTCTCATATTCACAAATCTGCTGCTTACAGGATGTTTTTGGTTTACACCATTCTGTAAAAACTCTAGGGACTGTTGTCTGTGAAACTCCCAGGAAATCAGCAGTTTCTGAAATACTCAAACCAGCCAGTCTAGCACCAACAACCATGCCATGGTCAAAGACGCTGAGTTCACAGTATTTCATTCTGATGTTGGATGTGAACATTAACTGAAGCTCTTGTATGAACATTAGCTGAAGCTCTGTATCTACAGTGGATATAAAACGTCTACACAGCCCTGTTAAAATGGGAGGTTTTGTGATGTAAAAAAAAAAAAAAAAAAAAAAAAAAATGAAACCAAGATAAATCATGTCAGAACTTTTTCTACCTTTAATGTGAAATTACAACATATAAAAATTAAGTCAAAACAATCAGAAACATTTTAGGGAAGAATAAGAAAATTTTTTACAACTTACCAAGTTGTAAGATTGTTATTGTAAGATTGTTGTAAGTTGTTGAAAAACTTACAATAACTTGGTTGCATAAGTGTGCACACCCCTAAACTAATACATTGTTGAAGCACCTTTTGATTATATTACACTACTCAGTCTTTTTGACTAAGAGTGTTTCAGCATGGCACAACTTGACTTGGCAATAATTTTCCCACTCTTTCTTGCAAAAACATTCTAGATCCATAAAATTGTAAGGGCATCTCCTGTGCACAGCCCTCTTCAGGTCAAGCCATAGGTTTTTAGTTGGATTCAGGTCTGGGCTCTGGCTAGGTCATTCAGAAACATTGATCTTATTTTGGTTAAGCCATTCCTTTGTTGATTTGGATGTATGCTTTGGGTCATTGTTGTGCTAAAAGGGGAAATTCATATTCAGCTTACTAGCAGACACCTGAAGGTTTTGCATTAAAATCGACTGGTATTTGTAGCTATTCATGGTCCCCTCCACCTTGATAAAGGCCCCAATTCTGGCTGAAGAAAAGCAGCCCTAAAGCATGATGCTGCCACCACCGTGCTTCACCATGGGTATGGTGTTCTTTTGGTGATGTGCATTTTTTGCACCAAACATACCTTTTGGAATTATGGAATTATTATACCTGTTGGAATTGGTGTCATCAGACCATAATACATTTTGCCACATAGTTTGGGGTGATTGAGCTTGGATATTTTTTTGTCAGAAAGGGCTTCCGTCTAGCCACCCTACCCCATAGCCCAGACATGTGAAGAATATGAGAGATTGTTGTTACATACAGAGAATAATCAGTACTTGTCAGATATTCCTGCAGCTCCTATGTTTTCTTGCCACATGATTGGCTGATTGGATAATTGCATTTATAAGCAGGTACCTAAGTACCTAATAAAGTGGCTGATGAATTTATGTGCACAGTCTATTGGAACAGCTTACATTAAAATGATTAAAATAGGATTGGGCTCTTAAAAAGCAAGTATACTTTTTTCCATCATACTCAGTTTATGTCTATCCCACATCTGTGGCAGCGTGGACTTTGTTACTGTTCTAAATTCAGTTTAAAGGTTGGTCTCATAACAGCACAGTAAGTGTGAGTTATTAAATCATATTTGTTTGTTCTTTTTAATTTAATGCTATGTATTTCACAAGTAGGAGTGTTTGTCTGTAGAACTGAAGGTAGTGCTGACTGCGACTTATTTACCTGCAAAGACAATGAGATTATATCAGGACAAACATCACTGAGGCCGTTTGGAGGTCAGCACCCAGAAGCTTAGATTTCAATCAATTGACATTTACCTGATTGTAGGACAGCAGTGTGAAACGGCAGCTAAAATGAAAACTGCAAGGTGTGCAGTCCCCTGTGCACCTGAACATCGCCCGCAGGAGCAGGTGCTCAAACAGCTCTTAACTCTGGGCAAATCTGTTCTGCAATTCTGCAAGAAAAAGGATTTTCAAAGGTCGAAAGGTCATGGCAGCATTGTCCTCCTGGCCTCTTTATCAAAGCTAGTCTGCTGCTGATTGTAGTGGCAGTGGTGTTACTAGAGCCAATCCCTTAAGCCATAAATATTTTATTTCAAATTCAAATCCTCTCACCTCCCAAAATTATGCATGTAGGTGGATTGGCTAAGAATGAATAAATGAATGAATAAACATTAAAGCTTTCACTCTGTGGTGAAAAACAGATCAGCAGACATAGCAATAAGAAACGAAGGAAGGAGTAATACAGAGGCAGATATGATATAGACAATACCATTTAAATGATAAGCATAATCTGGTTTATAAAGAAAATGCTAAAATAAAAATTAAATTAAATGTAAATACAATTTAAATAATGTGCTGAAACAAAATAAAATGATTCATTTAATATTTTTTGGGACTCTCAATTCTGAAAATAATGTTGCTGAAAAGTAATAAAAGCTCTCTAGATGCCTCTATAGCTCTGACCCAAGCCCAAACGTCTTTAAATCCTATAAATGCCCTTATGGAGGACTACCATGAGACATAAGCGCTGCGCTAGCAGAATGTAGTTATAGCAGCATCTCTTAATCGCATTGCTTATCAAAATTTCACAACACTTCCAGCCTGTCAGGCCATCTCAGTGCAAGAGCACAGTTTCCATCACAGGATAGACAATATGCTGAGGAGGGCTGCAACATGCACAAGAGACATGAAAGAAAATCTCTGGTGGCACACTTTAGAGGTGCGTAGTGAGGGCAGGGAGGAAATGAGCTTAAGATGATACTAGGAGTGGAAAATCAAGAAATAGATTTTGAGGTTCCTGAGAAGTGAAATCATTGTAGCAGCATTAGGCATTATACAATGCATATGTGTAGTTGCTTAAGCC
Source organism: Pangasius sanitwongsei (assembly GCA_037576675.1). Lineage (NCBI taxonomy): Eukaryota > Metazoa > Chordata > Actinopteri > Siluriformes > Pangasiidae > Pangasius > Pangasius sanitwongsei. The sequence goes on along the minus strand of CM075015.1, from coordinate 8,450,177 downwards.
TGTGTGTGGGAGTGCAGGACTGTGTTTCTGTGAAACATTGCACATCTCATTTCTGCTGAATAAGGAACTGGGTTTCAGCTGAACATTTTGAAAAAAAAAGCATTTACACAAACTACAAATAGACAAATAATCCCTGCGCTATTATTTATACATTTATCACTTCATTTACCTTATTCACTTTAAGTCACTCCTCAGCCTCAGAGAAATGTAACTCTGAACTAAAAAACTGAACTCTCTCTTTTTCTCTTTGTCTCTCTCTCTCTCATACTCTCTGTCTGTGTATCTCTCTTTATATCTAGCTGCAAAAATGGCAATGAGCAGCATCCTGAACACTGATGACATCAAGAAAGCCCTGGATGCATTCAAAGGTAAAGAATGCATTTGTTGTATCCTGGTCACATTTTATCAGACACATTCTCACAACAGATTCATCTTTGCACCAGATTATGGCCTTCAAGGGAGAATCACACTTAATAGTGATGATTAGCCAAAAACTAGGCTTCATCTATGCCTGTAAAGATGGTTTTCTACAATCCTCTGCATGAAATGGACTGTGAAATGGTCACATTATTGATCATATTTCATATGACCAATAATTCTGTTAAGATTTCCCAAGTTACTATAAAATGAAAACTAATTTAAGAATTCAATTTTGCACAATATTCTCATTGTTGATATTGTTGTAGCTGCTGACTCATTCGACCATAAGAAGTTCTTCGAGATGGTGGGGCTGAAGGGAAAATCGGCCGATGATGTGAAGAAGGCCTTCCATGTACTGGATGCTGACAACAGCGGCTTTATAGAGGAAGAGGAGCTAAAGTGAGACATGCACGTACAGCATAGGTTTAATTTGTTCAATCAGTATTTGTTTGAGGTTCATTTTCAATGCCTCTGATATCTGTGTATGTGTGATGTGAATGAAGATTTGTGCTGAAGGGCTTCGCTACCAATGGAAGAGATCTGACTGATAAAGAAACCAAAGCCTTCTTAAAGGCAGCTGATAAAGATGGAGATGGCAAGATTGGAGCGGAAGGTGAGCTATGCAACATGGCAGGAGATTAAAACAACAGCAGGGTACTAGGCTGTTGGCCATTAAAACCCTTTTCAGCTTATTTTCCTAGTTAGCTTTTTACCATCATCATTCTGTTCTGTGGTGAATTGTAAAAGGAAGATGCTAAGACGTTGCTCTGTCCATTTAAGAGACATTGGAAGTAGATGACATGATGTCAGGTAATACTATTGTATGTACAAATCAGAATTAGGAATATGCATATGTCAGATCCTTCTTTACACCAGCCACAGAAACTGAACTGACTTCACTCATTGTCTTTGTTCTGAAGATTAAAGAAATGTACAAACTACGCAACTGAGACAGTTTGAACTTTTAAGTGTAAAAACAAAAGCACTGTGTAAATGTAACCCCTCATTCTTACCTACTTTTCCACCTAACCCTCTTCAGGTTCTTTACATTGCTGGGATGGTGCCGATGCTATTCATTGTATGCGCTGACACACCAATCCAGTTATAACCAGGCAGAAAATTTAAGTTTCTGTATTAGCCAAAGTTACATTCAGGAAGTACACTATATAGCCAAAAGTATGTGGACGCCTGACCATCACACCCTTATGTGCTTATTGAACACATATGAATGTGATGGTCAGGTGACCATATATATTTTTGGCAATACAGTGTATAGATCACAGATTACAAATTATAGTTTAACACGTTGGGGGCCAGTTGCAGTAATAGGGTTTACACCTGGTCCTTAGCTAAGTCAGTAAGAACTGAGTGTAAATTTAAAAGCTGTTGCAAACTAAACTTTCCATAACACCATATAAAATTTGTCTAGCAGGGGTGGGGAAGCATTTTGAGTTTCCCAGTCTTGGCTGAGGAAGTTAAGACTTGCTGGTGTAACATGCTGGTGTAACTGGCCCCATTTGAAAGTCTATTGTTTCATAGACGTTGAAATATTCTGAAATATGAAAGATATCACTTATTCCTTACCAATAATATGGAGGCCTTGTGAAAAAGCAAAAAGGTTGAAATCATGATAGTGAGATCTGAAAACACGGTAGATAGAATGTAAAAGACCGAAAGAATGATTTCATATTTACTACAGTACTTATATTTTTATATAAGAACTGATAAAACCTGAAAAAGAAAGATCTAACCTAACCCCTATTTTCTCTCTCTCTCTCTCTCTCTCTCTCTCTTTTCAGAGTTTGTTGCTCTTGTCCATGAGTAAACAACACTGTCCAGGCCATCCCATGCCCTAATGACTCCTGACACACACACTCCCAACACACACACGCACACACACCCTGTACATTTTCACTCACCTCCTACAATCATGCTATTTATTTTTTTCCTTTTTTATACAAATGTGTGTTTGTGTTAGTGTACAGGTGAAGAGGTGTAAACCTTCATCTTGGAAGTATGTACAGTAGATACTTTAAGAGGAATAGCCAACTCCCTTCAACTGTATTATTCTGCATTCCTTTCTCTCTTTCCCTTCTCCCTTTATCATTTGATCAGTTGTTCTTTCCTCCACTCCTTGGCATTGCTTTGCCCTTGTCCTGTCTCCATCTCTCCCTCTCTTCTCTCTGGTACAGAGCTGTTGTGAAATACAGCAAATGAAAGAGGTCAAACTGTGAAAGAAAAAAAAATAAAACAAGACAATATGCCTCGAGGGCTCTGGCTCACTGTGAATCTTTATTTTTTGTTGTCTGTATTTTTGTTTATAGTTTTTGTCACATATAATATACTACTCCTGTAGATCTTTAGGATGAGAGAGATAGAGAGCCACATACACAGAGTTAGAGAGTTAGGTAAGTACGGACTACATTATACTGGTTAATGCTTATCTATACACAAGTTCAATTAGAAGGTGTTTTGTATTGTGGCATTGTTGCCCTGTGGCCAGGCCAGAAAACAAAGTGCCTGTCAAACAAGCTATTATCATTATCGAGAGAGAGAGAGAGAGAGAGAGACAGCTTGACTAGGTCTATCCTCTGGAAACCTGATCTGTCCAGCACAAAACACTGCTCCCTAAATCACTCTCAGACATATATCCACATCGCCGCAGCAATTCAAAAGCTTCTAGTCAGTCAAAATTTAAATTAGAAACAGCACTCACTAAACTAATCAGGTTTGTTTTATAGCTGCAGGATACATCATGCAGGAACAGCTATAATCTGAGCAATTAATTTAGCCTTAGTAATTATAGCTTTATTCTTATGGTCACATTGCTCTCAAAGGTCTAAAAGCATCCAATGAACATATTGACTAAGTAGAAAACTACATCACATTTAGACTGTGAGACACGCAAGACAACAAAACAGCCTTTTATGTGGGAACAAAAGGAGATAATTATTTGGTATTTGAATCCACATCAGTCAACACTTCGGACACACATGCTCATAGAAGGTTTTTCATTTTACTATTCTCCAGTATTTTAGACTACTAATTAAGTCATTAAAACGAAATTAAATTCTGTAGTGAACAAAAAACATATTAAAGAAATTAGAACTATTTTACTTTTTTAAAATTACATCAGTTTCCTAGTGAAACTTTGCTCATTCTTGCCATCTTTTCAACCAGCTTCATGAGGGAGGCTTGCTTCTCCTAAATGGAATCTAATTTTTTTGAGGAAACTACTTATTACTTATTAAAAATACATTTTGATTTAGAAATAAATATATACATTTGCATTAACATATAATAGTATTTATATTTGCCATAAAAACATATTTTAACTATAAGGCTTTATCCAAACTACTCTAAGACTATGTATTCATTTTAATTTGTTCAAACTTTTGACTAGTAGCATATAAACACAAAGAGACACTGCCTTCAATTGTAGCTTGTAGTGGCACCTGAAGAGTAAGGCTTTCTTGTCTATCCTGTCAAGTTACCACATATAAGCTAGTTGCCTAGTGTTAGCAGTGAAGAGAACTATTCACATTTACAAAATAGGGCTTTAAAATCTTCTCAGAAACCCTAAGTTAACTCGACTTAGCTAGCTGGCATTAGCAGTCACATTTATGAACATTTAAGAACAACTTTTTTAAAAAATCCACTCAGAACATGTGCAGTTAGCTCTTTTAGCTATGCTATGAACATGTAAGAATGACTAAAAACTCTCAGAAATCTTGTCAACTTACGTTAGCTAGCTAGCTAGCATTAGCAGTGTCACTTACAAGCATTTAATAATGACTTAAAACTCCTGTCAGAAATCCTGTCAAGTTAGCTCGTGTTAGCTATGTTATGAACATTTAAGAAATCCTCTTAGAAGCTCTGTCAAGTTAATCATGTTAGCTAGCTAGTATTAGCAATAATGATTATGAACATTTAAGTATGACTTAAAAATTCTGTCAGAAATGTTGTTAGGTTATCTAGCTAGCATTACCAGGTAGTATTATTAACGTTTATGAATATGACTTACAAATCCTGTCAGAAATCCTATCAAGGTATATCCTATGGAAAACCATTTTTGTCAGTATATGGCTCAATCAAATAACTAGCAAAAACTCAAGTTGAGTTGTTTATGGCAATTAGTCAAATACAAGGTCAAATATCTTAATAACTGTCCTTTAAAGACACTGTTCTGTCAGAACATCTGTTTCAGTAAAAATTAAACTGCACAAGGGAAATGATAATAAAGTGACTATTTTATTAAGGAAGTCAAGGACTCATACTCAAACACAGATAAACTACAGCAATTCATAAAATGACTCAGCAACTAGCAAGTAAGGAATTAAAAATGACCGGATTATTTTCTCATAACATGTCCTAAGGTGTTTTATTCCCTTTTTTTGAACAGCAATTTGCCAACAATTACAAATTTTAATTTATTAATGAATCACTCATCATGTTTTTGTAACACTTATAGTTCTATTCAATGAAGTGGAACACCTGCAAGTCAAGTTCCTGTTTAAAATAAATATATATATATATATATATATATATATATATATATATATATATATATATATATATATATATA
>CM075015.1:8418227-8445072 GCA_037576675.1 Pangasius sanitwongsei | reverse complement strand
TATATATATATATATATATATATATATATATATATATATATATATATATATATATATATATATATATATATTACAATGCAAGTTGTCATGTTACAGGAAAACACAAATTCCTCTGTCCTGAAGACTCTCCCATAGCGGCAAACATACTCACTGCTATGAAGCACTGACACTGGAGACTCCTTCCATAAGTCTCCTTACTGAAACCTTCACCATTTCAACAATTTTGGACTTTCTTTGTTAAATAACAGCACGTTCATTATTCATTATTAGTCTTAGATTATGTAGATCATCCAATATACAAGTCCCTGTGAATGAATTGCTACCATAGAAACTCTAACCCTTACCATCACTACTAAACACATAAAGTGTAAAGAGTAGAAAGAGTACAGAGTATTGTATATGAACCAAAAGGGTATGAAGTGATAAGTGAAATATCCCTTTGCTCTGCCATGGATGGATCTCTGGAAATAGACTCAGGCTAAAGTGTCCCTATGGAAAACCAGTGATGTATTATGAAAATGTTTTATTGTTTGCTACCATATCTACATTCCAGGCAATAATCAAATCAATTAAATTATTTTTTACAGAAGAAAATGGATAAAAAAAATAAAAGCCAGGTTACCTAATTGCCTCCAAGCCCCATCTCAGCTTTCATTCTGTCATTCTTTCTCTCTAAGTACAGCAAGAATTTACAGCTCATATCCTGAGCTAGCAAAAGCCTTCAATGTCAATTTCCTCTCTATAGACATTCTCCAGCTGGAATATGAGCAAGCAACATCTGAGGCAGTCAATTACAGCTGCTCAGTCTGCAGCATGCGTAGTGCTGATTTATGATGTGCTGCACTCTGATGGGGCTGTGTTTAGATGTCTCTCAGCTCTCACTGGTTGAATATGTTAGGCTACACGTGGAGCTGATCTGTCGTTGGTTTTGGTGGGTTTCAGCTTCACCGTTGCAAAAGGGTTTGTGCCTCTGAAAAATGCAACACAAAGGGTTGAGGAATTACATTAAATAGAGAAAAGTCAGCAAAAGCTTTTTTCACACACAACTGTTGTGGTAAAAAACTTTATTTGGTTTTATTTTGTACCTCGGGAAAAGTTCTGGTCGAGAGCCATAGCTATCTTGTCTCTGCAGGAGAAAGGATAAAACATTAGAGGTGTAGTTAGTAAATTCCACCAATGTTCCTTCCAAAGCCATGACCTGTAAGGTAACATGATTGACAGATACAAAAAAATGTCTCCTTGTCCTGATTGGTTTGATATTTGTGGGATGCCACACAGACCAAATTTTTTTTTGTCTTCACCCTGTGCAGATTCTTCTTTTCCTGAGGCAGAATTGTGTAGTTTTTATATCAGCCATCTTATGTGAGACACCTGGTGTCTCACAGCTTTTCATGCACACACAAACGCACACTAAGTAACAACAAGGAAACAACATGACCTTGCTCTGAAATTACAAGGCCAGCATTAGAAACGCATGAAAAACATACCATGCAAAGACAACACACACACACACACACACACACACATACAAACAGACCCTCAGCAGCTGGAGCTGCCACCTTGCATCCACCAGAAAGACGGCTGAGGTGTCATGGAGAAGAGAACTTTGCCACAGTGCCTCTGCTGGCCAAAGCAGTGAACTGAGACTTAATGTTCGGCACGTGACGCACCTTATCAGCATCATTTAACATACACTTTGACTACATTTTCAAACAATTACAAAAATGCTCTAAAATGCAAAAAGCACTGCTAAATGTGAAAGGTGGATAAAACATAAAGAACATGGAAACTTTGTTATTTTTGTTTTTTAAATATTAACTTTTAAAGATTGGTATTTGGGTCAAATGTGTCATTTTCCTGTTGAGCTTAGTTTGTGGTGTCACCAATTGGCTCAAAGGTTTGAACCCTTCATGTCCAAAACATAAATTATTAGAGTATATCATGATACCCAACTAATTTGCCAGTTGTCAGTGGTGGACAATATAATGATGTTATGGTATATTTTGGCTAAATAAATGTTAAATACGTTTAATATATTATGACAACACAGATAGAAACTTAGATACTGAAATTTTAGTTGTGTCTACTTATGACATTTGCACTTGTGATGTTCCTGACATTTCTTTTTATAATGGTAAATGTTCCCACTGCATTTTAGTAGCTTCTGTGGCATTGAATTGCTTACATTACATTTTCATGGATATTAAAATCCTTAATTTAACATCATCTTTAGTTTGTACACTTTGCCCACTCCTTTTACACTTACTTTGTTTTCAAAAGAAGTGGGAGTGACTGGGCGCGAGCTGCTCGATATGCTTGGAGGTGGTGGTGGAGGAGGCGGAGGTGCGTTTGTTCTGTTGCTAGATGATTGGTCAAGATGGTTGCTCATGCTGCTACTGCTTCTAAGTAAGCCGCTGCTGAAAGGGAAGTCAGAGGTAAGGAACAAAAATGATATCGTCTGTGCCATTTGAGTTTGAGATCTTGCCTCACCTGAGGTCAGGCAGTCGAGATGTGTCTTCCATTGGACCAACATATGTAGCTGGAAACCAGCCTTGTCTAAAAAAACACACATACATAAGCACAATTACATCACATATGCATTAACCTACTGATATATTTTTGAGTTAATGCCCTTGTTCAAATTTGTCATAATGTAACAATTTCTAATGTAACAGTTAATTCAAAGGGACTTCTATTATTATACATTACTAATAAACAGACACAGGAATGTGTTGTTATTGAACAAAGAAATAAACTGTAACTTTACGATTTCTGCCATGAGAATTTGTGCTTTCTGGTTTCTTGGTAACATGACAAGCTGCATTTTTTTGTCTTATTAACGTCAAGTGAGAGAAAAAAGGGAGGCTGGTGAGGGAATGACTGTTTATAGCTAGCTTATCACGTAAGTAATATCAGGAACTAACTTGTTTCACAGACATTCCACAACGTTAAGTGTAACTATAAACTGATAAAAAGAAAAAAACATGTTGTTCTTTAATCAAATTTTAATGACAGACAAAATTGCTGTGGTATAAGACGAATAAAGAAACTATGTGACATGCTATTGTAGGTAAATAATCAACATTATTCCTTGTATATATATGATTTTTCAGTTAAATCGGCTCTCCTCACCGTGCTGAACTCTCAGAACAACCGTACAGCCAGCCATTTCGGGGCTCTGGCACAAGTACTGTAATGGTTTCTCCTTTGGAGAATGGCAAGAGGGTGGAATTAGAAGAGGGGGGGTGTGGCACCAATGCTCGCATCATCCTACCGCCACCTGAGCCACGAGTTTCTCCAAATGAGCTGGAGCGGGATCGAGTCGGTTGGGGGGATGGCCCTAGAAAGAGAGAAACAGACAGACAAACAGACAGACAGAGAGGAATCAAGGCATAATATGTAGCTTATGTTACAGACAGAGGATTTTTTTTTTTGCTTGTGCCCTGTAGTCTCACCTCTAGAGGGCACTCTGCCTAGAGGCTGTTCTGCCCAGGCTTGACTTTGATCATCAGCCTGACCAAAAATGGGGAAAGTAACAACATTAACAACATTTGTCTATTCAGAAACTATGAAAATTAAACTGTTTTATTGTTATGAAGCTTCTCACCACCTTGTCTTCTAGTCTGGATGCAGTGCCTGGACGAGACCCCCTTGTCTGATTCACCTGCTCTCTCCAACCCTCTGCTCTCTGCTGCAGGGTGTTCCCTGTCTATGGTGGCAAAATGAGAATGATGAAACACGGTTCTGCCCTTTGGCTCAGCTAATCAGTGAGAGGTTAAAAGGTAAGGGTGAAAGGGTTATTTGTTACGATATGTAAGTACTATACTTAAGCAGACCTTCAAAATACTCAGTACAAATCACAAAGTGCCAATGACAGTACACTACAAATTAATCAAATGGGCTCAGTTTACTATCCAATCATTAAGTATGGCATCCAATCAAGTCCATCAATGTAGAAAAAAATATATCAAGAATTGTGACAATTTTTCATCTACAGTGACCTTCTCATGTAGTTAGATCTATAGCTATCCATGTGTATCGGAATATGGATACGCCACCAGACTGCAGCGTTGAACTTGAAGATGAGCACCCCTGGCCCTACCTCAGTAAAATGGAGTGAGCAAAGACTTGTAAAAAATGGGCTGTCTCTAATGAGGTTTTGAAACAGCATGCTAAGGTAAATTCTGCTAATTTGCTAACATTATCTGGCTATATTTAACCAAGTTTGCTTTTTTATTTCTTTGCTAATAGCAGGTTAGACTAACATCAAGTCCAATATCTAACATAATTTTCAAGTCAAATATTAGCTAATGGCGAGTACTGGTTATTTATATGATACTTTATTTTGTTACTCATGCACATGAACAGCAAATTTACAGAGACTTATTATTTCTGGCAAAATTATTTGTTATTTTAAAATGAAAACCTTCTTTAATAGTTTTAGATAAGTAATAAATGTTACTTTTCACTTAAAAACATGATATTACATTAATTCCAGCAGATTAAAACGTTTACTTTTAATACTATAATACTTGAGTACATTTAAAAAATTAGAAACTTTTCTACTGTCAGATTTTGACAAATTATCTATTCTTTCATTTAAGTGTAATCTCTGAGTACTATCCACCCCTGTTAAAAGGTAACTACACTGATTCTGAGACCCATATAAACACATATGTGAGACAGATTTATGTTTGAATTGGGAATCAGTATTTTCCAGCAACTGTACTCACAGAAATTATGAGGAACTTTGTTAGTAAACTTACTAGTAGATTCCAAGTGGTTAGAACCTGTGCTCATTGTAGCTTTAACATTAGGACATCAGTTTTCTACAAGACAGTCTCAGGCGCTGCTCTGTAAAACCCCTTGATCAGCACATATTGATCATAAAGCTGAGAAAGTTTTACCTTGGTCATGAGATATAAGAAGGATTGAGTGAGTCCGCAGTGTTTCTCAGCCAGAAAGCGATATCTTCTCTCTTGTTCTTTCAGGGCGTCTCTCTGGCTTTCTCTCAGGAAGTGCACATATTCATTAGCATCCTACACACACCCACATTGCATTGGTATTATTATCATCTTCCTTCACACACACTTATATACCAACACCACTTACATATAGACTCACATGTGAACCCCCTCTCTTCCGCTGTCTTTCCAGGGCCATTGCCTGGTTTCTCACCTCCATCTCATAGCGCCTCTTACTGTCCTGGAGAAATGATGTGACAACATCAACAAGTAATCTTCACCGTTCATATTTCTTGACAGTTTTTACTGCTGTTAATGATTGTGCAACTGTTACTGACAAATATGTAGTCATTATCCAGCCTGCTGTTGTTTTCCATTTCCTGGAGGACTTCGTTATGGAACCAGCGAAACTAAAATACATATATACACAACACCACAGTGATGAAAAAAGTATTGTGACAAAATCAGTACCATAGTCAAAATTACACTTGGGTAAGTATATTGAAGAGTAAAAAGTAAATGATTTTAAATAAAATTATAAATCATGATTGTTACAATTTACACAATGCAGTTCATGTGAGGATTAGGTGAGGTTAGCACTCATACCTTTTTTTTTTATTTAATTTGCATAAATCAAACAAAATTTTAAATATCACTACACTCACCGACCATGTTAGTAGGAACACCTGTACCCCTGCTCATACATGCATGCAATTATCCAATCAGCCAATCATTTGGCAGCAGCACAATGCATGAAATTGTGTGGATACAAGTCAAGAGCTTCTGGTAATGTTCATATCAAACATCAGAATGTATGTGACATGGTTGTTGGTGGCAGAGAGGCTGGTTTGAGTATTTATGATACTGCAAATCCCCTGGGATTTTCACATACAACACTCTCTCTAGAGTTTACACAGAATGGTGCAAAAAACAAAAAACATCCAGCGAGCGGCAGTTCCTCAGAATCCCGTTCTTCAGTGACAGGAGTGGAAGCTGATGTCTTCTGCTGTTCAAGGTTCGACATGTTATGCATTCTGAGAGGCTTTTCTACTCTATAAAAAGTGTTTCTTGAGTTACTGTAGCATTCCTGTCTGTAGCATTCCTGTCATTACTGTAGCTTGAACCAGTCTGGCCATTCTCCTCTTACCTCTTTCATCAACAAGACATTTTAACGCACGGAACTCTGGATCATTTTTTGTTCGTTTTTTTGCCCCATTGTATGTAAACTCTAGAGACATCCTTAATAAAGTGTTCAGTGAGTGTATATAAGTGCAATTACCTAAGTACTCGCCACTTCTGCAAACGTATACACATTATGTAATTGTACAGTATAGAGGAGGTCTGGAGAAAAGAAGAGAAAATAACAGAGATGAAAAGAAAAGAGAAAGCAAAAAGAAAGCAAAAAGAGAGCCAAAGAAACCTACCACCCCTGCCAGTTCACTGGTAAGTCTTCTCTGACTCTCAGATATCTGTATTAGTATGTCACCTGTCAATACACACATTGCACATTCATACATTAATGAATAAAAAGAAATCTTAAGAATTGTGTGTGTGTGTGTGTGTGTGTGTGTGTGTGTGTGTGTGTGTGTGTGTGAGGTGTGGTAAGACTTTTAAAGGTCGCAGCTGTTGGTCAGTTATCATTTATAATTTATGATCACAGAGTCACCTCCATTACCTGATAGCACAACACCATAATGCACACACATACACACGTGTCCTGTTGCACACACATGTGCCTGTCTCTCTCTCTCTCTCTCTCTCTCTCTCTTTGTATGTTTCCTCCCTCTACAAAAACAAACTGCAAATTTTAAGAACTATACAATGAATTCCAAAGCAAACACACACACCCATGTTCATCTTGGAAGAAGGATTTAGAAAGAAAGGTGCCATGTGAATGAAATAATGAATAAATTTAGTTCTCTATCAGTGTGTGTGAAAGCCACAAAGCTAATAGCAGAAATAAAGACACAGAGCTCAGTAGAGTTTGTGTGCTATTTAATAGCTCAGTGGCCTGTTGGGCTTTGACAACTAATACCTCAACAAGCACTAGTCCCCACCCAGTCCACTAGGGCAGTCAATTAGGCTTTAGAGAGATTACAATGTGGCAGCTGTACAATGTGAACACTTCATTGTGTAAAATACTCCACTGTGTATAGCTGTGCTTAGCAATATGGAAAGAATAAAATGTTAAGATTGTTGAGGAACAAAAAGATCTTACCTAGTAAATGGGATGACATAGTCTGCATGGCCTGTTCACCCATCTTACCAAGAGCACTAAAGTAGGCTTCGCTGGTCACAGCTAGAGCTACACACATACAGAATGTACTATTAGTATACATTTTTACTCTCCAACATTATGAGTGATGATATGAGCAGCGATCATAAATACAAGCTAAGATACAAACCTGCAAGAAGCATGAATACTTGTACTCTTATTCAATCATCTTTCCATGAGGAAATACTTTGTACTTTCTAGATCTTCTTGTGCACATTTTCAACCTTAGTTTTATTTCTAAACTATATTTAAAACATCCAATAAAATGTTTTATTTGTATGGATTTGTATGGGTGCCAAAACTAATCGTCTTGTTTTTATTGCTCGACTGTTGATTATTCTCATTTGGTCTTCATACATTAAATTTACTTTAATGGAAAAAAAAAAAAAACCTCACGTATTTGTATGATTATACAATTCAAATGAATGAGGGTAATGTGGTTAGATTTCATTTGATCTTATATTTACAAATGAAGTCATAAGAAAATGAAATGTATGAATGCTAACTCTGTCCCCAACTTTAAACTTTTATGCAAATTGAATGCAAAGTGTTATTAAGTGTGAGACCATGTTACAAAACATGTCTTGCCTAGTTTAATAATTTTTTTTACTTTAAATACAAGAGTACTTTTAAGTGAGGACACATATTTTAACTTATATCATTTTCATGTATTTGAAAACTTAACACATTACCCATACTTTCACTTATGTACACTTGTTCTGCACTTTTTCCACCCGTTGTTAACAAGAATATGACCTGGATTTTAGCAATGAGTGCCATTTTAAAACATCATGTACAAGCAAGAAATTTAAGGGCCTTTCATTTTTTTCTGTCTACAGAAATATTAAGACTTGTTATATATATTAATGTATAATAACCTGTTCATAGAATTCTTCACAATCCTAACATCAAGTGTTTAAAAAAAGGTGGCATGAAAAGAATATATTTTAAGAATATTGCATTTTTACTTTATTTTCCTGGCATTTTATTTTACTTTATTAGTAAAAATTCAATTATCGCCTGTTACTAAATGTTGATAAGTAAATGAACTCTGGTCTCCAGGTGTAAATATTGATATTTGCTTCAAGTTGTGAACTTTGCCAGTTAGGAATCGCAATTGTTTACTAAGGTGTTATTCATATTGTGGGATAAATTTTACTTATGGATAGAATAAACATTGGTTTATGCAGGTGGTTTATTCATTAACATATTAGGTGTATTACTTTAAAAACATCAATTAGTACAGGTATTAGTTATTTTGTTGGTTACTAATAGTGCATTAATGCTGAAGTTCATTATTTGTATGTTAATTAAGGTGTATTAAGTTACTGTTTTTCATTTTAAATTTTATTGTTTTGAAAATCTTTTTCATCTTTGCTCCATGTACGTCAAAGACATCTTTATTACCTGTTGCGTGTCATATATCAGTGAACTGTAAACACGTATTACTGTGGCTCCTTTTGAACTGTTAGGAAGCCAAAGTTCAGCTTCTTTCATGTATTTCCTGCTCACCCTTAGTCTTTTACACACCTTTCATTTCACTTGAAACTCCCAGCTTTCACGCACCTCTCACTCATACCAGTTTCCTTACCTTGGAAAGCCTGAATGTAGTTATTCCCTAGTGCCACTAGCCTCTGCAGGCTGGGGTTGAACTGGTCCATTAGAGTCTGAGAGAGAGAGAGAGAGAGAGAGAGAGAGATTGACAGTCACATTTTCTCTATGTCAGAATGGGGTTTCAGTTGCAACAATTATTCTACAGTTCAACAAAAGGGTAGCCAACACACTGCAACCAGACCTGTACTGTACATGTTCTCTTGGCTTGAGACATTTCAAATAATACATGGTTTTACAATGGACACCTCAGTAAATCAGAAGAGCAAAGGCAGGATCCACCTGTTCTATTATAGTCACTAAGTCACAATGTTTTTTGTGGCAGAGGCATTTCTTGTGGCACTAGTAAAAAAAAAAAAAAAAAAACCATCACTATTACACACCCTGCTCATTGGAGGCCCACATTAACTGTACATTTCTTTGTTACTGGAGTGGTACCTTTAAGTGTACTTTTTGCATATATCTAGAATGCTAAAAGTATCCTAAAAGTGCTAAAGGTATCTTAGAAACTAGAATGATGCATGAAGTGTTCCTTTAAAGCTGTACTCTAAAAGGTAATTACAGTCAAATTATGTACCTTAAATAATTTTAAAGGTTCACTATATGCACGTTTCCTTGTGAAAAATACATATTAAAGGTACGAAAATTAAGGGTACCACCCCAGCAACAAGGAAAAGTACACTTTAGTACCCTTTTTCTGAGAGTGTACTGTTCCACCTACTCCACCTGATTGTTGCCAACAATTTTAAAAGATAGCGTTTTGCTCAGATTTTACAAATTTAACTGAACACATTATATTAACAACAAAGTAGCACTTTGTGAAATATGTAACTAATTATATAAATCGTGGGTATGGATTGTGAGGCATGAAGTTTTCAGACTCACCATGTATATTCCCAATGTGGAGCGATGGAGTTGGTCACTGTTCAGCCCTGACATCTTGCAGCTCAGTTATTGTGAAAACCAAACAAGTAAACAATGTCCTGAAAGCAATATATAACCAATCGGACAAATAGCCGTCCACTGTTTGTCGTCTGTGAACTGCTGCCCTCTGTATCTACCTGTGTGTGTGTGTGTGTGTGTGTGTGTGTGTGTGTGTGTGAGAGAGAGAGAGAGAGAGAGAGAGAGACGGAGAGAGAGAGAGAGAAAGAGAGTGTGTGAGTTATTGACACTTAGCTGTGAATTATTGAACAGAGAAGGACAGACAAGGTGTGGGTGTGGACTTAACCACCTGGAACAGAGAGATCAACCTGTACAAGCTGTAAAAACTCCTCTGTATGTGTGTGTGTGTGTGAGTGGCATGTGTTATCATTTGTTATAGAAACTGAATGAAATTACAGTACAAGTTAAATAAACGTGATTGCCTTCATGTCATCAGTGATACAGTCTGTCTGTCATCATTGTAATTGTGAAGGGAGAGCAACCATGTTCCACATACAGTCAGGTCCATAAGTATTTGGACAATGACACAATTTTCTTGATATTGCCTCTGTACACCACCACAGTGGATTTGAAGTGAAGCAATCAAGATGTGATTGAAGAGTAGACAGCTTTAATTCAAGGGATTTAACAAAAATACTGCATTAACCGTTTAGGAATTACAGCCATTTTTTTACAGAGTCCCTCCATTTTCACAGGCTCAAAAGTAATCGGACAAATAAACATAATCATACATAGGATTATTTTTAATACTTGGATCCAAATTGTTTGCAGTCAATGACTGCCTGAAGTCTGGAACATGAGGTCTGAAGACATCACCAAATGCTGGGTTTCCTCCCTTGAGATGCTCTGCCAGGCTTTTACTGCAGCTGCCTTCTGTTGCTGCTTGTTTGTGGATCTTTCTGCCTTCAGTTTTGTCTCCAGTAAGTGAAAAGCATACTCTATTGGGTTGAGGTCATAGGACATGTAAGAACATTTAATTTCTTTGTCTAAAGAAGCTCTTGGATTGCTTTTGCGGTATGTTTTGGGTCATTATCCATTTTTTTATCCATTTGTACTGTGAAGCGCTGTCCTATCAGTTTCGCAGCATTTGGCTGAATCTGAGCAGAAAGTATAGCTCTATACACTTCAGAATTCATCTTGCTACTTCTATCAGCGGTCATATCATCAATAAACACCAGTGAGCCCGTTCCATTTGCAGGTATACATGCCCATGTCATAACACTGCCTCCACCATGTTTGACAGATGTGGTATACTTTGGAACATGAGCCCTTCCTTTCCTTCCCCATACTCTTCCATTCCCATCATTCAGATACAAGTTAATCTTGCATTAGAACTGGTCACACCTTTTTTAAAGGTTTTTAGCAAAGTCTAATCTGGACTTTCTGTTCTTGAGCGTTACCAGTGGTTTGCATCTTGAGGTAAACTGTCTGTATGTACATTCACAAAGGAGTCTCTTGATTGTAGACTTTGACAATGATACACCAACCTCCGCCAGAGTGTTCTTGACTTGTCTAGACCAAGGAAGGAATTCTGCAATCATCCACTTTAGCTGTCTTGCATGGTCTTCCAGGCCTTCTGGTGTTGCTGAGCTTGCCAGTGCATTCCTTCTTTTTAAGAATGTGCCATATTGTTGATTTGGCCACTCTTAAAGTTCCTGCTATCTCTCTGATAGGTCTCTTTTGTTTTTTCAGCCTAATAATGGCCTCCTTCCCTTGCATCGACACCTCTTTGGACCACATATTAAGAGTTTCCATGAGCAGCTACCAAATGCAAAATCAACACTTGGAATCAACTCCAGACCTTTTATCTTCTTAATTTGTCATGAAATAACAAAGAACCAGGCCACACCTGGCCATGAAACTGCTTATCAGGCAATTGTCCAGTTACTTTTGAGCCTGTGAAAATGGAGGGACTCTGTAAAAAAAAATAGCTGTAATTCCTAAAAGGTGAATGCAATATTTTTATTAAACCCCTTGAATTAAAGCTGAAAGTCTACACTTCAATCTCATCTTGATTGCTTCATTTCCTATCCATTGTAGTGGTGTACAGAGGCAAAATTATGAAAATTGTGTCACTGTCCAAATACTTATGGACTTGACTGTCCTTCTGGCCCTGTGCAAATGTTTCTGTGTGCCTCTTTCATATCTCTTTTAAGTCTATACGTCCCTGTGACGTCCCCTTCTATCTCCACGATTCCCCCTGGAGAAACTGAAAAAGCATTTTACAAAGTACATACATTTACACTGCTCATTTCATGCTCCAATCCTATTTTTTTAGTACAAATTTTGTTATAGCTGTTTATTTTATTATTTCTGCATTATCGAGTCAGTAATCAAACATTTTAGAATTCCAAACGATACTTTTCCAACAAAGAATTTTATGTTACAGAAAAATGTTTATATATCAGTAAAGAAAGCAACACATTATGCAACAGACCATGTTTCAGACAAAAAAATACTATAATAAACATATTAACATAACAAGGTCTGCAAAGTGCAACAGTCAGTGTCTTCAGAAGAACTGTGGCATGTTCTCCAACATGCTCAGTAAAAACCTACCAGCCAATTTCCTTATAAAACTGCACTAAGTGTACCTGCGACTACTGATTTTTTCTTTCAGTTTTAGTTTATTACTGTTAATTGCTCTTTGTAGTGTTTTGTTTTGTCTTTTTTTATTTTATTATTCTTTGCTTTACTGCATTTCTTTGCATGCGCCTGAGACTTTTGCACAGTGCTGTAAAATCTTGGTGGTCAAGACTAATAAACCAGTAAACTTGTAAACAGGTCAACAGGTAAACAGGGCTCATCTGAGCAATGTAGCTCATTATTTTTGGTCTGTGGTTGAAAGTTTTGATTCTACTTGATTTAATTTGATTTCCATCTCATTCAAGTGTATATATTTTTTGAACAGCGGTGTCACACTATGTTAAAACCGATTCATTTTAATACAAGAACAGTAGAGGGAACTGTGACCGCCTTTAATCAGAGAGTATAAAAGAGTGTTGTGTTTGCGTGTATGAGATCTGCCATTAAAAACATACCATATACCACATCCAGATTTAATACCAGAGCAGTCTTTATCTTTCCAAATGGTGATTTATTTTTAGTTTATTTATTTCTATACATAAGCTACTACTAATTACTACTAAAAAGAAGAAGAGGAATATGCAAATGTAGAAACTAAACAAGTTATTGTAGTGCATTAGCCCAATTTTCATCCGTGTGCTAAAATAGTCTCCATTATTTTAACACTTCAGGCTCAGGGAAACTGGTTTACATTGCTAAATGTAATTGAAAATATACAAAACAGCATCATAGAACACAAATGATTAAAAACACATACTTTCCTTAAATATTTTTTCACTAATGTAATATTCTACATTTGTTATTACAGATATTGTGATAAAGAAAGAATATCCATGAGAAAATGTTGTGCAATTCATGACTACACAAAGTAATCCATACAGTAGAAGTAGATTATACTTCGTATGCATTAGGTAGAACCATGGTTCTCAATGTCAGGTCTGTGAAGTATAGCCAAGGGGTCCTCGGGGTCCTTGACTGTATTAAAAGGTTGGAAACCCCTGATGTAAAAGATTAATATAAGGTGAATTCAGGTGTATTCAGACATCAGGTAGATTGGAACAGCTTAACTTAGCAGCATTTATTTTAAGTGAAATTTAAAACTTACTTAGCTCATGCAGTAGAAGTGCTTGATAGAAATAACATGGCTTAATTAATGTGGCGTCATTAAAAAGGGGTGTGGTCAGCATCAAACAGGAAGTTGAGCCTAAAAATCTTGAGTTAGAAAAAATGACATAAGCGTTTTTTGTTGTTGTTGTTGTTGTTGTTTTTGTTTTGTTTTGTTTTGTTTTTTGGGAGGGGGTGTTTTTTTTTTGTATGGTTATAAAATTGTCGTGACTGACATATTCCATATATTTATGATGCATAGTCTATATACATAGGATGTACTACTGTAACATAATAAGCATATAGTTCAAGTCATATGCGTATTTTTAGAATGTAATCACTTTGAAGAAAGAAAAAAAAAAGGCTTTCTGTCAGTTGTGTTATAATGGTAAACCAGGCAGCTTTCTTTAGAATATAATATAAAAATATTCTTTATGTTGATAGTCAAAGTCTTGACAATTTCTGAAATGTATCGCGTGTCGGGGTTTAAATAATGGCAAAAATGCATAGACAATGAGGAAATTCAAACACACGCACACAAAAAAAAAGTCCCGATATAACTGCATTCCCCCTTACTATTGCACTCGCACAGGCCAGTCGTCTCAATTTAGTATAGCTAAAGACGATTGGTTGAGTGCAGATATGATTGACAGTTACCCCGCCTTACGCTCCGCCTACCGCTGTCTCCTAGCTGCAGCATTCCCCCACTCAGAGTCACGTGACGGCGTCGGTCACAGTCACTGGTTGGTCTGCGCGCGGCTCTGTGCTTCTGTTTTCCCCGATCAGCTCCTTTCCGTCTCCTCACCGGGCGAAGAGTCGTCTCCTGTCCCAGACTATGGAGCTTTCAGCGGCGGGGGACCGCGTGTTTGCCGCCGAGGCCATCCTGAAGCGGCGCGTCCGCAAGGTTAATGTGTTTTCAGTTTCGGGGCGTTTTGCGGCCTGCGATTAAACTTTGCTCTCTCTCTCTCTCTCTCTCTCATACACACATACACTGAGTGAATTCATTTCAGTGACAATGCCGTGTTTTAGGTGCGGTTCATGAAAAGCAGGGATATGCTCAGTTTTGTGTCTGTTTGGGGCGAAAAAAAACCCAAACTTGATGAAATGTCCGCTCGCAGTGCTTTAGACGCAGTTAGCCGTGCTCCTGTTGTGTTATTTGTGCAATGTGTTGTGATGCAGAAAGCGTTAGCCAGCAGGCTAGTTGTGTGTCTGTGTGGCTAGCGTTAGCCTGTAGGACGGAGACAGCTGTTTTGTGTCTGCCCGACTTGCTAATTCTGACAAAGAGCAGTCTTCCTGTGCTCAGGACAGGGCCATGGCTTATTTAGAGCAAAGAATAACCTGAACTCACACAACTTATATATAGATCTCTAAACACAGCCCCTTTATGAGCCCTTTGTTGGAAAAAGCCCTGCAAAAATCATGGCTGTCTTTAAACCTGTTTGGGGAACTGTATAGCTCTCAACTCTCTAGCCTGCTTTCCCAGTGTTATGTGTGTATTATTTTGTTGCTGCTGCTTGTAGGACACTGGCTTCGCTCTGGCTGGAGATCTGTATAGTCACATTTCCCCATGTGCTTTTGTTTTCATTCCAGGGACGCATGGAGTACTTGGTGAAATGGAAAGGCTGGGCTATAAAGTAAGTGATCTGAAATGTTAACCATTATTATCCAGTTATTAATAAACAGATTTTATAAAAAATAACTCCTTGTGTTGTGTGTTTGTAGGTACAGCACTTGGGAGCCAGAGGAGAACATCCTCGATGACCGCCTCGTAGCAGCTTTTGAACAAAAGTGAGTGTGATTCTCAGACTTCTCTGTTAAACCTGCATATAGTACGCATGTATGTTTAGTGGGAATATAACATGCAAAGGAACAACTGGCGTGACCTCTCGAATTCTGCGTCTTCATGTTTTAAGTTCCTGCTGCACTGATCTGATACAGATTGTTAGTTTGGGGCTGATCGGTGGAACACTGTCGGATCAGATTTGACGACACCTCATCCGAGGATGGGGTTGTTGTTGATCTGTGCCGTGCGTGTTGCGTTGACTGACACGTCACAGATCTTTCACCTATACAAGGAGCACATCTGTATCATCGCATGTGTGAACTTTTGTATAACTTAGCGGCAGAAGTTTCCAGAGAGTCAGCTTGTTTACTGCAGAGATGCCAATCTCAGTATTTGGCTGATGGTTAGAGATTTAATGTCGTTTTGAATATTGAAAATAAAAACATGAGATCAGTGCATCCATATAGAAAGTATAAATCTGCTGAAAGTTAAAAAAAAAAGCAAGTGTAGGACAAAGAGATTCATGCATAAAGCCTGTCTTTTTGTGGATATTTATATGCATTTGATTAGTTTTTTTTAGTATGGTTACGCAATATGGAAAAATATCATACTTTGAATGCAATCGAAATTACAGGTTGCTGTTAATGTGTTACAGAACGTGGTACAGAACTGTTTTTTTAATCCCACTCCCACCTAGTGCCACAGGAATTCTTACCAAGCCCACCCGCTCCTGCAGAAAGTTTGCCAAATCCCACCCGCTCTTGCAGTTTTATACATATGTGTGTGTGTGTGTGTATAGGGAGCTATTACACCAGTTTTGTAAGGAGGAATGTGCAAAAACTCCAGCAAAGTATTGTGAGAAGCTTGTGGAAGGCAGCCGCAAGCCTTTGATTCAAATTAAGCAATTAAAAGGCAATGCCACCAAATGCTAACAAAGTGTATGTAAACTGAAAATCTAATATAGTAAATAAAAGTTGAACTAAATCTGTCCCTTAACTACTATTTTGACCTCTTACAGAAATAAAGTAGATACTTTAATTAACTATATGAGAATGTGTGGAGTTGTGAAAAATTGAGTTTGAATGTCTTTAGCCTAGGTGAATGGAACCGTTTGGTCTCAACTGTATTATGCAGTTCTTCTCAGTACACACGCTGGATGCTGGTGTCATTAATCTGCCATCACCCAGCAACATTTGTGGTGTGAGAAAGTGCAGAATCATCATGTAGAGGAAAGTGAATTGGGGGAAGTTGTCATCGCTCACTGTGATCTCTGGTGTCTATTGTGAACAGAGATGAGTGTGCTTTCAATGCCGTTATGGCTGTTTGATGTGTGAGTGTTTTGAAGTGGTCTGTATGAGTCAGATAATGACAGTATGACAGAATTCTTGCAGGAAGTAATCAAACAGTCAACTTTAGCCAGTTAAGAACTCTGCTATGGGCCCCCACGCTGGCACTTCCGGTACACCAGTATTGCTAGACCTGAGATTGTGAGTTGGTGTGTAGGGTTAGGGGAGGAAACGGAGACAGGGCAAGGCTGTGTATTGCTTGATCAGTGAAATGGGTAGCCAGTGTAACTGCCTGAGTATTGAGTATAACGTGTACTAAGTTATGTGTAAGTATATAGAGTTGTCTATAGAGTTTTCCATCTAGAGATTTACAGAAATGCAATGAAGAGGGAATTACAGTAATCTAAGGGGTAACATTATGAAAGTCTGAATCAAAAGGTTCAAATGAATTTTTAGCTGATACCATCTGTGCTAACTGAAAATTCTGTTTCAGGGAGCAACAAGTGGAATTTCTGTTTTGTCTGGATTTACTTTAAAAAAAAAAAAAAAGCTGCCATCCATCAGTGATTTTAGATGGTTGGTTAATGAGGTGAGAGGGAGAGCTGTGGTGGATCTAGTACTGGGAGATAAGACCATGTTGCTGAATAATCTGGCCAGGGGAAAACCTATATGGTGAAACTGAGAGGACCAAGGACTGAACCTTGTGGGACACCTTGTGTGACAGGGCAGTAAAGAATTGATGTTCACAGATGGTTATGAATTGGAATTGATCAGAAAGATCAGTTGTAAACCAAACATTAGCCATGCTGGAAATACAGAAGAAAGGCTGGACAGCAGAATGTAATAGATGTCATTAAAAGCTACAGTAGATCTGACAAAATAAGAAATCCCAAAATTGCAAAATATTAAGATTTTACTGGTCTTAACAATAAATCATTGGTCAGGAAATTAGTAAGAATTAAACAAATACTGTAGGTCTCTCCCTGCTCTACCAATCCAGTTCCATTCATGAGCTTGTTATCAGGCCCTTGATGGGCTGCATCAGATGTGGCAGATAACCAAATAATGACTAATCTTTTAAGAAAAAAAACACCCCATAAGATATTTTTGGAAGACATGTGACATAGTTTGAATTTTACATCAAACATTTTAATCATTATCATGATTTTACCTTTGTGAACAAGACGACTTTATAAGTGAATTTTCCTGTTTCTAGCTTTTCTCCAAACAGTAAACGAACAAATGGTGGCACAGGAGGTCTCAGGAGTGCATTTGTTTAAATCTTGCTAATTTCCTGACCAATTATTTACTGTTAAGATCATTAAAAGCTTAATATTTTGCAGTTTTGGGTTTGGCCCATTTTCTTTTGCCCAGGAGTGTATATTTCCTTTTCCTTTTATCTAAAGAGAGGTAAGGGGGGGGGGGGGGAATATACTAAAATGTGTGATTCCACAATGTACCTGATTGTTTATCTGAGAAAAGTGAAAAGTATTCAACTCATCATATCTTTCTATCCAGAGAGAGAGAACAAGAACTTTATGGACCAAAAAAGAGAGGACCCAAGCCTAAAACACTCCTTTTGAAGGTTGGTAAATGTACCTTAAATGTGTTATAATCAGATTCAATTTACCTGCTGTAGAAGTATTTCCCATTCACCTTCCTTATCCTTCTCCTTAGTCACGAGCACAGGCTGCTGAGTGCTCCCCCAGAGTCCTTGAGTTTAAACCTAGTCGGCCCCAGCCATCCTCCAAACCTCCGCCTCCACCTACATCTGCGCCTGCATCCTCATACCATCCCAGTGGCCCTTCGAATGCTAAGCTCCAGTCTGGAGCTGCGCAGCCCAAATTGAAGAAAGACATCCACCGATGTCACCGGATGGCGCGACGGCCTTTGCCTCGCCCCGACCCTTTAGCTCCGCCAATTGGATCTTCTGGTCCCTTCTCGTCCCGTCCTACAGTCAGCCCCTTCTGTGAGACAGTCCGCATCCTTAACCGGAAGGTCAAACCTCGTGAGGTCAAGAAGGGACGGGTGATCTTGAATCTAAAAGTGATGGACAAGACTGGGCCAGCCAATAACAAAAGGACTCAAAATTCCAGCCATCAGTCTCATGTAGGGCGCCAGAAAGTTCCCTCTCGGAACAGAGTGATCGGGAAGAGCAGGAGGTTTGGGGATGTATCTTTTAGGTGCCTGCAGCAACCCATGAGCGGCGCTGGATTTTCAGTTTTTAGAAAGCCAATTGAGGCTTATCCGATGGACCCTTCTGTGGAAAAGATGAAGCCTGAACAAAGTGGTCATAAAACAGGCACAAATCCATCACCATGTTCCTCTCAAAGTTCAAAAGTCAAGACCTCAGCTGTGCCTGAAGCACTTGTTGAGCCACCTCGATCTGCTTCGAGCTCAGAGGTGTCGGACGGTGAACCTCATCCCCCGTCTTCGCCACAGTTCCATCCCAATCAATTACCCCAATCAGGTGAGGCCAGCTCTCAAATTTCACATTCTGTCAAATCCACTCCTCAGCTAACAGACTCGAAAACCAAGTTGACTCAGTCAGCCATGCCTTCCTCCCCCATGTTCTCTTCCTCCTCCTCTTCCTCATCGTTATCGTCCTCGTCTGAAGACAACGAGCACATCCTGGATCTCTCCGTGCCTCATGGAACCGACAGGCGAGCCAGACAGCACCAACACTTTCGTGGCCGCCGGCAGCCCAAAGTTCCTGAAATTCCTATATCCGAAGAGGCCTCAGAGGAAGACCAGGATCTAGATTGGCATCCAGAGATGGCTGCACAGTGTGCCAACGTGGTCATTACAGACGTTACAACCAACCTCCTTACTGTCACTATTAAAGAGTTTTGCCATCCTCCTGGACTACCGGCAGTGGCCTCTTCTACCTGCTGTGCCAGTAATTTATCTTCTTCAAAAAAGACAAACCCTTAACTGTGACAACCAAAAAAAAAAAAAAAGGATACTCTTTGAACTCAGATGCCATACATACTGCCTTTTACAGTGAAGATGTTTGGAAATGAATTTCACATTGCATATTCTAAGTATATGCAAAATCAGAAATGTCCCAAACCCTACATGCACCTACTATTTCTCCCCTGATAGACTGTGTTGCCTGGCCTGCATTAGCATATTGGAACATGATTGGCTCTTATATTTTATGATATAATAACACTTCACTTTTCAGACTGCTGCAGTGATAATTTTGCACTTTGACCAGTCGGTGCACTTAAATGAATTCCCCCAAAAGGATTTAATCACAAAAAAGCATATTTAAAACTTGACAGTGAGTTTAAAAGGAGACTTTCTTAGAGTATTATGCCATAATATTGGCTTGTAGAGATGAAAAGAGGGAAAAAAGAATGATTGTTGTGGTTTCTGGCCACATCATGTTTTAGACAAATGTAGGATCCAATCTCGCACTGATTGTGCTGTCTCAGTAAGCACAGCTGCTGAATATAAGCTACATTTTGAAGCTGAATAGAGGGTATTAAGCTGACCGGCTCTTCACCCTATTCCAGGTGAAGATTAATGTTGATCCCTCATTGAACATCTGCGACATCTTTAGCCCGAGGCAGACAAATGCATTTCTCTTGATGCGCTTGTTGTGATCTTTCTTCATTAGTTTTTCCTGGTCTGTATCATCACATTGTGTGCAGCGTGTGAGGATATACACTCAGTTATTTGAATATTTTTGGCCAACTGAAGAGTCTGGTGTAATGATTAACTGCCTGAAAGCACCTAACACTTTTATGACTGTGTAATAATAATGGGCTTATCTCATTCGTTTATTGGTTTTTTGTTTTTTTTTTGTTTTTTTTTTTTCCCATCACAGCCTGCAGTTAATAGTTCGGTGTTCAGAGGTCTACTCCTGGGATACATATTTACAGACTTTCTATTCTCTTCTGTTTTTCTATCCTGTGTTCAGAAGACCGTTTATCTGGACTCAGCTCCGGGGAGAAAAGGCTACATATTGCCGAAAACTAGAGTAGCATGAATTCATCTAGACGATCGGGTTGTAATTTAAACATTTGTTTAATTTAGGTTACAATTTGTGTCATGTATCTTTCTGAAAAGTAGATGAGAAGAAGAAACCTATCTGATAGCACTCTTTATTGATCTCGTTATCGTTCTTCACCTTCCTGGATACGGTTTAGACTCTGAAATCAAATATTGGTAAAAAAAAAAAAAAAAAAAAGATGATCCATTCTATTTACACAGCAAGAGAAGAGATCTCAGGATATGGTTTTCTTCTATTTTGAGCCATTAAGTCACATTACCAGCACTGGAATCACCCATGTTATTTTTTTTTTTTTTCTTTGGGAAAGCCTTTGGGGATAATTCAATAAAGTTTACTGGATGTTCATGGCAGACTAGAAGCACATTACGACTGGCCGCCATGTGGCAGTTGTAAAGGAAGTGCCGTGTTTGATCTCATTCCCATGCTGATATAATTTTTTTTTTAGCCTACAGTTAGGTTGTAATTATAGGCAAGCTCCAGCTAAGCACCCAGCCAGGTGACATGTTCTTAAACACAAAGCAGAGACTTGTAGCAAGAAGGAGAGTACAGTTGCAGAATAGAATTAAATATGGAAACACAGCCAACGACAAAGTTGTTCCTTTTGATTAATTCTTGATTAAAATCTGAGAGTGTGACCGCTGCTACGATGCTCCAGTAGGAGGATGGCATAGAATTACACGAAACTCCGAGGACAGCTAAAGATACTGTAGTGGTATCGATGAAACAATAAACGAAACATGCTAATGGAGAGAAAGAAAAGTATCCTTATGACTTCAGGCTCACTTTGAGGATGCTTCTGTTTGTGTCCCAGTTTTCTACACAAGCCTGGTTCTCACTGATTGATGACGTAAGCAGAATATAGTAATTTTCTATCATTAGAGGATCTTCATTGTATAATCTGACAGAGAGCACACTTTATCCCACAGTCTGTTATAGAATACAGCCAAGTTTTTACTGGGATCAACACACACCTCATACAAGTATTAATCTTACAATAACGCTGCAATGGCACTGTCTAAAACCGCCTTCAGTGAGTGCTTTTGTCTTTTACAAAATGGACGTCCTTGCAAATTGACAGAAAAGCAGGCTCTTTTACAAAATGAAAAATTTGCTGCTTCAGGCTCGGGGTGATAAACTGGCGCTGGCTTTAACTTCCATTGCCACCCCCCCGCTGGTAGTTCCCTCCCCAGTAATTACTCCTAACATCCGAAACCAAGAGAAGTGCTTGTCCAACCCCCAGATTTTAGCTCGCCAGATTAACCACAAATCTTCAGGAAAACAATTTCGCTCCTTTATCATGACATCTGTCCCTCACATCTTTCCTGATACCTAACTGATGAGTATGGCAGCCTTATTTAATCATTTCATTTGATTCCTGCTTGTTTATATTATTGTTTAGTGCACTTCATAGCTTCAGTTTTGCGATGCTTATATTATTGTGATGCCAAATCTTTTTTTTTTTTTTTGGTATGACCCTGCATGACTTAGGCACATCTCACATCTCTGTATAAAACTTTTACAGTAACATGCGCAGAAAATGATTTGCAACTTACAACCTGTGAAATGATTGCATTGTTATTATGTTTCCATTTGATCTACTACCCATTTACTTTTATTTATTTGAAGTGAAGTATGTGCCTATAGTGATAGTGATATAAGCACTGCAAAATGTATTAAAAAGTTTACTTCTTAATTTTATTGTAATGGTTTCCTCATGATACCAGAGGGTTTCCTGAAGACACAGGTTCCTAACCTTGTCCCGCACATTTGAGCCTTTTCTCTGCTCGAGCACACCTGCTTCAGCTAATTAACAGCCTTCCTGGGTGAATGTCTGGGTGGGTGAGTGTCTTAGAGCAGGGAAAACACTAAAATGTGCTTCTCTGGGACCAGAGCTGGGAACCTGAGCTCTAAGACATTAAGGATCTGCAGGTTCATTACCATTATGTTTTAATGGGACACACACACACTGTGTAGGTCACAAGCTCTGATGTTATGGCTTTTTTTTTTTTTTTTTTTTTTTTTGGGGACATGAAGCTCTTCTGTAAAGCATGACTATGATTTCTGTTTGAACGACACATTTTGCTTGACATCTTTGTGTGAGTGAATGAATGAAGGCATGGAGAGAAAGCGATTCTGCCTTATCTATTTATTGTGCTGCAGTATTAACGCTGATGGAGCTGTAAACATTTTAAACGTTTCTGTCTGTAGGTCTTGGAGTTCTTTCTGCTGATGTAATCATGAAAAGCCTTTAAATATTGAACTATGTATTGAGTTTGGACTAACAAACTCATAATCATATTTTTTTTTTTTTTTTGGAATAATGAATGCTTTTTTTTATAATAATTTAAAAGATCATTTGTTTTTAAACTGGTTAAAAAAAAAGTTATGTTATTTTGATTGTGTATTCTGTATAGGTTTTTTAAATTGTCTGGCAAAAAGAACATGAACTTTTGTACTGCTCTGATGTAGGATAGCTTGTAAAAAAAAAAAAAAATTGAATAAATGCTTGATTGTGGTTTTTGCAAATGAACGTGTTATATGGTGATGATGCTTTAAAAAAAACTTCCCCTAATTTTCATTTCTACAGTGTTAGCAATTAAACTGACAGAACTAGAATAAGACTCAAAGGATGTGATTGTGCCAGATTTGAGTAAGTTGCACTCCGCAGTCACACTGAAACACAAGTAAAATACTCGGGTTTTTATTCTAATAGGTGTGTGGTATACAAGTAAGGCGGAGGCGTAATGCAGCACAATGCAATGCAGAGTAACAGTTAGCACCACAGAGTTTCTATTTTCCTATAACAGCACTTACCAAAGTGATTTATTCCTCTTATACCACAGCCATTTGCCATGAATTATTATTTTTTTATTAATGAAAGAAAGAATGACACATGCTTTTTATTCATTTGTAATTACATACTGTATATGTTTTTTGGAATATCCTCAAAACAACTTCATTCATGTTAATACAATAGTAGCTGACAGTCATTCCCTCACCAGCCTCTAATTTCTCTCTTTCTTTAAAAAGACAAAAAAAAAAAACCCTCTCTACTGGTGGAAAAATTGCTGATCATTACAATTCACTGTTACTGGACAGTCCTTCCATATACGGTGAATAAATGTCTCTTTACAGAAAGCTTCACCATATCAACAAAAATGTTTTTCTTTGGTAAATAGTTTTCAGCTTTTTTGCAAAACTAAGATTTAAATTATTTAAACCCATACAATTAATAATTGAACGTATTTATACCCCAGAGATGCAGGATGTGGCTAAATGCACCAATAATTGTTAGAAATCATTAGATAATTTGAATATGATTTCATATAATGTATTAAAGTCATAATGTTATTATTTAGTACTATGGAAAAGAATCCAGGTCATTTTTATCTTTGCCAGTTTCAAGGATATACAGTCAGGTCCATATGTATTTGGACAGTGACACAATTTTTGTAATTCTTCCTCTGTACACCACCACAGTGGATATGAATTAAAGCAATCAAGATGTGATTGAAGTGTAGACTTTCAGCTTCAATTCAAAGGGTTTAACAAAAATATTGCATTAACTGTTTAGGAAGTACAGCCATTTTGTACATAGTCCCTCCATTTCCACAGGCTCAAAAGTAACTGGACAAACTAACAGCCTTGGTCATCACCAAATGCTGCATTTCCTCCCTTGAAATACTTTGCCAGGCCTTTACTGTAGCCGCCTTCAGTAGCTGCTGGTTTTCGGAGTTCCTGCCTTCAGTTTTGTCTTCAGTAAGTGAAAAGCATGCTCAACTGGGCTGAGGTCAGGTGACTGACTTGGCCATTTAAGAACATTCCATTTCTTTGCCTTAAGAAGCCCTTGGGTTGCTTTCATGGTATGTTTTGGGTCATTATCCATCTGTACTGTGAAGCGCTGTCCTGTCAGTTTTGCAGCATTTGACGGAATCTGAGCAGAAGGTATATCTCTATATGTTTCAGAATTCATCCTGCTACTTCTAGCAGCAGTCACATCATCAATAAACACCAGTGACCCAGTTCCATTGGCAGCCATACATGCCCATGCCATAGCACTGCCTCCACATGTTTGACAGATGATGCGGTATGCTTTTGCCCTTCCTTTCCTTCTCAGTACTCTTCTCTTCCCATCATTCTGGTACAAGTTAATCTTGCATCAGAACTGGTCAGGCTTTTTTTAGAGGATTTTTTAGCAGTCTAATCTGGCCTTTCTGTTCTTGAGTGTCATCAGTGGTTTGTGTCTTCAGGTAAGCCATCTGTATTTACATTCATGAAGGCATCTCTTGATTGTAGACTTTGACAATGGTACGCCTACCTCCTCCAGAGTGTCCTTGACTTGGCTAGATGTTCTGAAAGAGTTTTTCTTCAACAAGGAACGAATTCTGCAATCATCCACTTTAGCTGTCTTGTATGGTCTTCCAGGCCTTCTGGTGTTGCTGAGCTTGCCAGTGCATTCCTTCTTTTTAAGAATGTGCCATATTGTTGATTTGGCCACTCTTAAAGTTCCTGCTATCTCTCTGATAGGTCTGTTTTGTTGTTTCAGCCTAATGATGGCCTCCTTCCCTTGCATCGACACCTCTTTGGACCACATATTGAGAGTTTCCATGAACAGCCACCAAATGCAAATTCAACACTTGGAATCAACTCCAGACCTTTTATCTTCTTAATTTGTCATGAACAAGGAAACAAGCCACACCTGGCCATGAAACTTGAATTGAATCAGTCAATTGTCCAATAACTTTTGAGCCTGAGAAAATGGAGGGACTCTGTAAAAAAAAAAAATGGCTGTAATTCCTAAAAGGTTAATGCAATATTTTTGTTAAACCCCTTGAATTAAAGCTGAAAGTCTACACTTCAATCACATCTTGATTGCTTCATTTCAAATCCATTGTGATGGTGTACAGAGGCAAAATTATTAAAATTGTGTCACTGTCCAAATACTTAATTTGTAGGATTAAGGTTAGATTAGAGTGCGTGTCAAATTGAAGGGTTAGGGATAAATCAGTGTAGGGCTAGGTTCAGGTATACTTTGTAGGTTGCTGCCCTGGCACAGCGCACTTTCAAGTCTGATTACACCTGTTCTGTCTTGCACAGCAAATATCAAGACCTACAAAGCTATGAGTGTGTATACTGTAGTCTCACATGGCAATTTGCACCCAACTCCTTGCTCAGAGCCGTGTGTCTGGGGGACATTGCTGTTTAGCTAGGCACTAGATGGCACTAAACCACCAGCATACAAAGGGAAAACAGCTTCTAGGCCTCAGGCGTGTGTTTATTTCCTCCCACCAGTTGAATGTTAATGTTCCACAGATGCTGCTGTGCACAGGAATAAGCTTCTTTTTCATATTCTTTCAAATGAGAGAGGATTCATGACCATCACAAGTGACTTAAGGATTCACAAGTAGCAGGAATTCAGAAGATAGTAACAAGTGACATTTATATGTTTAAGAGTGTGACATGATGAAATGATGGCCTTCAGGAAGCTATTAAATCCAGCATAATTAAAGCTTGGCGGTGGACTGAGATCGCTGAAAATAGACTTTCTGCTCTGCGAGATCTAGTTTCCCTCAGAATGAGGTTGCGTGTGAAGTGATGAATAAGTGTCTCAGCCCTGACTGAAAAAGAAACTGATTAGCAGAATGTGTGTTGCAGAGAACTGATGGCCCAGTTTGGTTTATTGTTATTGTTATTCTCTCTCTCTCTCTCTCTCTCTCTCTCTCTCTCTCTTTCTGTACATTTGTTTGTTACCATAGGTAGGCAATGTTTATATATGTAAAAGATTTTCTTTTTTGTAGGTCTTTTTTCATATTTTGAATGCTTTCATGGATGTGTATTTTAAATTTTGATTAAAGATTAATTAAAGAGACCTTTGAAGTCTCTCTCTCACTGCATATGTCTGTGCCTGTACATAAAATTGTTTAACTTAACACTGTAGCTCTCTTTTTCCCATCATTCTTTCCTCCGTTTTCTTCAGCAGTGTGTCAGGGTAGAAACATCAGGAGTGCTGGCTGAAGAGTTCAGTGCCTCACCTTTTGCAAGAATTGGCTTTATTTGTAAACGTGGGATTTCACATTTAATAAAATAATGGAATATTAAATGAAACTACATTATTTAGATAACCTTAATCCTAAACCTAATTCTAATCCTAAATCAATCCTAACTTAACCCTAAACCTAACCTTAAAATGCAAGTACGGATATACACTATATTACCAAAAGTATTCGGTCACCTGCCTTGACTCACATATGAACTTAAGTGCCATCCCATTCC
>CM075015.1:8389425-8408404 GCA_037576675.1 Pangasius sanitwongsei | reverse complement strand
TGCAGTCAGTGACTGCCTGAAGTCTGGAGCCCATGTTCTCAAAACTCAAATTCTGAGTTTCCTCCCTGGAGATGCTTCGCCAGGCCTCACTGCAGCCACCTTCAGTTGCACATTACTGCACATTTACATTTATTTCACAGCACTATTGAATTCTTCAATATGTTTGTCACATGGTGTTGATTAATTTTCTAACAGCAGCTCTGAAAGTAAGTCCAGCTGCAAGGCATATGACAGGTTTATATTAATGTGCTTATTCTAATAAATTATTGTTTCTATAGTAGCAGTTGAAACTGGGATGTGTTCTGAGGAGATACATTTTTGGAAGGAGTCTCCAGTGTCACCACTCTGTGGTGGTACAAATGTTTATAGCTGCTGCAGTAAATATTAACAAGAACTAATTTGTTTTACAGACATTTCACAACATACCAGATATGTAACTATAAACTGATTAAAATACAATACATTTTTAAAAA
This sequence comes from Pangasius sanitwongsei, assembly GCA_037576675.1. Taxonomy (NCBI): domain Eukaryota; kingdom Metazoa; phylum Chordata; class Actinopteri; order Siluriformes; family Pangasiidae; genus Pangasius; species Pangasius sanitwongsei. The sequence continues at coordinate 8,407,931 of CM075015.1, read as the reverse complement.
TCATTGTTGGCAGAAGTCAGCAATCAAGAAGGATAGAATACTTCAGGAATAATTGATGTTGTTGTTGATTATTTTCCTATAAAAGCACACCCAGCCATGTTTCGTTTCTTACTTAGTCAATTAATAGATAATTTCATCATTATGATTTTTTTTTTTTATTTAAAGCACTTTGAAATTTTGCTCTCAAAAGTGATTTAATGAATAAAGATTATGATTTAAACTAGTTTCCAGAAATGAAGTCATACACTGAGTGCCTGAAAATTATTCAGGGAGTTCATAAACATGTATACATAAATTCACAAAAAATAAATGCAATGGTCAGTGATTTTACACTCACCGTGATGTAGTCAAGGCACTTATCTGAATTCAAGTCTGAATTGAGGCTTTTATTAGTCTTTTATTTTTTTTATTATATATTTTTTAACTTGTTTGCTGGAAGTGTAATGTTACACAGTCAGGTTATTGCTAATATGTGTAAGCTGAAAAAAAGAATATGGACACAATATTTGTTTTAAAAAAAAGTTACTGAAAAATATAAGTACTATATATATTTTTTGGCTTGAAGATTTACAGGTGCTTTGTGGCTCCTTATCAAATAACAAAATAATGCCTGAAAGTAGTCAGCTATGTGAAAAACCCTTGGGAAGCATTTTCTCCTTCCTGCAGAGGTACGTATTTAAATAGTGCTATGTAGGCAAAATCTGATACCTGTAATGTGTAGTCTGAATTTCCTGTGGTTGAATGATCTGCTGTTATGGGTTTTTTTTGTTTTGTTTGTTTGTTTTTTGTGCTCTGCTGAACTCTATCAGCTAAAAGCTTTACATCTGTGTGCGTTTGAGCTCTGCCATTTGATCTCTTCCTTTGTCTGTTCTTTGGCTGCAGCTCTCTCTCCTGACACACTGCTCTCTCTTTCCCAGCAGCACCCGGACATTCACCATATACCTTCTTTTTACATTCCTTTTATCCTTTAAAAAAATACCCATTCCTTCACCATCAAGGCATTTCTGATTATTTATTATTCCAGGGATCTTACCATCATTCTCCTTTAGACCTTAACTGATCTTTGAACAGCTCTCTCAGGGAGGAGTAAGATTACTGATCCCACACAAGCCACTACTGCTCTGAGTTTGTGCACAGATTGGTTCTCACCAGGAGAACTGGAGATTTTGCTCATCACACTGCCTCTCCGAGCACAGAGACCAACGGGAAGAGGGTCGTGTAGGTGACAAGTCTGGGGGGACGGGAGAGATTGGCAGGGAAAGGATTAAGAGGCATGTAACTATTATTAAGAAAGTAGAGCGGCTTCTCATAAGCCTTCAACATATGGTATTCCCTATCTATCTCAGTGCTGATATCACTACTGCATTCAACAAGATTTCTACATTTAAAGGACTACTCTAGCATTTTTCAATATAATCTCTATCTATATATGTCTATCTACTGTATCTGTAGATTATGTGTGATTTTTTTTTTATGTGTGATTTTTTTCTGTTATGGGAAATTAACAACCCATTTACACAGTACTCAATTAAAATGGTGAGTCTAAAGGCAGTCGTTGAGATCTGTGAATAAATGTTCACAATTCAAAAGACATAAAAGAAGTTCAGACAATACACTCTAACAACAAAAGCCTTAGGATAAGACATACATGAGAGAAAGTCTTACCAAATGGAATTTTATCCAACTTTCCTATGCTGCAGTACAGTTAAAAAAAAAAAAAAATCTGGTGACCTTCTGGAGGATTTTGTTGCACAATCAGGTACTAAGTAGGGAGTTAGTAGGGATAATATAGGGGTTTGTGAGAAATAAAGCTTCACATTGCAATGTATCCTTTACTAATGAATTTTTCAATCTGAAATGACCTGAAATAAATATCCATGTGGTAGATCACTACTGTTCCCAACTATGAAACTGTCTTTGAAGAGGAAACACAGAAAATAGATAGCAGAGTACCAACACAGCTGACTTGTTTTGAAGCAGATCTCCCCAAAATCCAGTTGAAGTAGATAGAGATAAAAAAAAAAAACCACTGAAAGATTCCATTAAAACATTTAGCACTTGTGGTTACAAGGGTCACTGAGCATGCTAGACTGAAGAGAAGAGACAGAAACTCAGTAAATGCAGCCTGAATTCTGAGAACTGAGAGTAAAGAATTTATTACATATTAAATGGTACTCCAGATTTATTTCCCCATAAAAATCTATAGTAAAACAGATTTGTAATAGACTGCAGTCTAGAGTGGTACGCATTACGTCCTGCGTAAGTGAGCCATACATACCATAGTATGAACTGGATGGATGTACTACAACATGCAGCCTAATATTTGGGAGAAAGGTTACAGTGTGGTTATAAATACCCATTTTCATGTGTGCTTTTAAGGTATGATATTGAAAAGGATGGTGGCATGGTATGGGTGAAGGGATGCACTGATATGAGTACATCAACTCTGACAATCAAAGGGTAACAGAGATACTCTTTATCTTTCACTTTATCTCCATTATGATTACATATGGCTGCATTAGCACCAAAGTACAGGGTGTCGCGAAAGTCTCCATGCATAGGAAAACAGGCAAAATATAGCAAAATGTCTTCCAAAATGTACTTACTTAACAAAATGTATTTACTTAAATACTTAGTATATATTATACATTTTTTCAGATAGCCTTTAAGAATGCCTTTGACAAAAGAAGAACGTATTGAAATCATTCTCGTGGCTGGATCGGGATGCTGTCACAAGATCGAGATGGACTTTAACAGGAAACGTGGCAAGCACATCACACACGACACTGTTGCCAAACTTATTAACAAATACAAAAAGACTGGAAGTGTTGCGGACCAACCGAGAAGTGGACGTCCACAAACATTCGCTGACGAAAGTGGTGCTGCCATACATAGTCCCCTATGTATGGAGATTTTTTTGGGCCACTCTGTATATTGCCACAGAAATAAGAAATTATAGCTGCTGATTAAGTTGAATAAAAACACATATTGATTGTTGGCTAGTTCATTAAATATTGCATGCTAACATACTGTATTTTATATTCATTGTAACTTATTGCCTTGCACTCAAGAATTCATAAACAATCCTGAACATAATTATGCATATTATGCCCTAATTCACTTTTAACACTGCCATGCTAAGCTTTTCAGACACAACAGAAAAGGATTCACCCTATTGTTGGGAGATCACAACTCTGGGAAGCAAAAATTGGCCCTGCTCTCTGGATGGGATGGAAGGCATGCACTCTCTTCCCTGTCAATCACAGTGACACTAACCTATGATCCCATGTATGCAGAAGAGAGCAGATAGCGCTAACATAAACTAACATTTGCTTCCTTCCTCATATAAACAATATTCTATTCAGCTCATTTTTTCAAACTGTAGGATCATTTGACTTGATGGATTGGTAAGCTGTTTTTCTGCTGCAAAATTACTTTAATGCAAGACTCAAATTTTTTTTTTTTTCACTTACCACTGGTGCTCCCATTTGAGAAAACTAGGAGCACTAACAAAAATTCAGAAGCACCCACTAAAAAGGGTTTGGAGCACCAATATACTGTACGCACATTCTGTCTGCTATATGAGCACCCCAGAGTGAAGCCACAGAGGTGAAGTGTTACAAATGTAGCCAAGCTACCTAACATTACACTTAGTTAACCATTGTATCAAAGAAAAATCACATCAGGACTAGTTTCACACCACTAGTTTCACCAACATTTCAGTTTAAGTAGTGTAGTAAATTTTGTAAGACAAAACAACAAATACCGTGGTACTCTGTACAACACAAACCAGTGCTACTGTGAGTGGAGCTGCTCCACAGTGTGTATGTCAACTGTCAGAAAGTGTGTGTGTGTGTGTGTGTGAAATTGGAGGGAATACCAGTAAAAACACATCCCATGCAGAGGAACATAGCTCATGCAAAAAAAGCCCACTGATATCCCCTCCAGTGCATTTATTCAACACCGTCATGGTTTCTCAGTATGTAACTCTATTTCCTTCTTCTGTTGTCAGTCTCTCTCTCTCTCTCTCTCTCTCTCTCTCTCTCTCTCTGTGTGTGTGTGTGTTTGTGTCAGTATATCACACTGTCAGTCTTTTTTATCACTACTTCTCTCTCTCTTCTTGTAACATTATAAGGCTGTCACTGTTTCTCTCTCTCTCTCTCTTCTTGTGTCAGTAGATCTCTCTCTCTCTCTCTCTCTCTCATGAATTCACACACATACAGAGCTGAGTAAATAAAATATTCATATGTAGGCAGTGACTGAATTTGCCATGGGGGAAAAACATGACAGTGGGACTCTTACATTTGTGTAAACATTACACATGCAAAGAATGGACATTTCTAAATTTTGCCCTTACACAGACACACACAAACACTACAGTAAACCTTGCATACGCTCCACAGACTGGAGTATGCTTGATGTAGTTTTCGACTTGACAAGAAGAGGATGAATTTGGACAGAACCACAGTTCATTATTAGTGAGCACACAGAATGGAAGAGGACAAGGCTTGAAACAAGAGTGAATTGTCTAGGACATCAGTTGAGGTTAGAAAAAGTTAAATCTAGCAAGACGTCCTGGGAAGGATGGATAGTGGAATGAATGAATGTTTAATTCAGTCTGTGCCTGAGCACACTGATAACATTGATAACATAATATTAATTGTTCCTCATCTCTCTTCCTGTGCTGAGTGCTAGTGTGTGTGCATGGCTGTGCGCATCAGTATGAGAGGTGTACATAAACCTGTCACTGGCTGCAGAAGGAGAAATACCCCTCATCCCAGCAGCGTGATTGGAATGACAGAAAAATACAGTGGAGCAATTTCTTCTTTAGCTGTTCTTGCCACCTTAATGTTTTAGCGGTGTGATGTTCTGTGGTGTGTTATGTGCTGTGGTCCTCACTCAGCACAGTATGAGTGATGGAGAGATTTTCCATCATTCTCTAAAACCCGGATATTGGCAGCCGTGCACTGTGTTGTGCACACATGAGCGCCTAGTGGCTTTAAATTAATAATGCAGTAAATTGCATTATGGAGGAAGCGACACGAGCCTCTGTCTAAAACATCATACTACTGCACTGAATAGTTGTCTAATCAGTATGTCACTGTATTTATTAATGTTCCAGGCAGCAGCTAGAGGTATAACACCAAAATCCACTATCCTTCCTCCTGTTAGCTTTGGCTCAGTATTTAAAGCAGCGGCACATGACCATACATGGTGTGGCAGGATAGCATTAATAACAGCATAGCCACAAAAAAAAAAAAAAAAAATTTTAGAGTTTATCACACTTGGCTTTGAAACTATATAGGCTAGTAGCTAGTGAGGTTTTAGAGTAATCCTATAATAGGCAGTAGAAAGTCGACAACATACAGACTAACAGCTTATTTTGAGCGGTTTTAGACATAACTTTGCCAGGTTTCATCAAAATACCCAGACCAAGTACATATAATACATTTTTCTTCTATTTTTTTAGTCTTTGCATGGGAAAACAAGTGCACCTTGTTGCGCACACACACTTCTGATATACAGACATTAGTCTATGTATTATATATATTAATCCCTCTCCCAATCTTTGCAATATATCTTAAAATAGAAATGGTTCTGTACATCATAGAAACACTGTCTGCACTTACACTTTGCCTTTGTTGGTAAAAACATATTAGATTTTATATAAATTATTTGCTATAAATAGTCAGGGGTGGGGCACAGTGGCTTAGTATTTGGCACTTTTGCATCACACCTCTGGGGTTTAGGGTTCGAATCCCATCTCCGCCCTGTGTGCACTTGCATGCTTTCCTTGTGCTTCATCCAAAGATTTGTTGTAGGCTGATTGGCATTTACAAATTGTCTGTAGTGTGTGTGTGTGTGTGCGATTGTGCCCTGCAATGGACTGGCACCCTGTCTAGGGTGTCCCCCACCCTGTACTCCAGGCTCCCCTGTGACCCTGTGTAGGATAAGCAGCATGGAAAATGAATGAAAGATTTCCATGCCCACTCTGGCAACCTTGTCATTAACTGGCCTGTCCTTTGCTCCTCACCCGAGCACGGGGCAGCATTCTTCCTGCCCTAGTGGGCAGTGCTTGTTGCAATTACCACTTTTGACCACTAGGTGCAATAACTAGATCTAACTAGGAGCTAATGTGGGGAATGAGCACATTGCCCTGTGATTGTGCAAAAATCTAAATAGGCAGGAAGATTGTTCACTCAAAAGACTTGGTATTTCAATGGAATTTAAAATGTATGGAGTTCTGAATGAGGACTTTATGACGATTAACATTTGGTCTGCAACAGCAGAGGACCGTATCGGATTCCACTCTAGTCTGCCAGAAACAGGAATCTGAGGCTACAGTGCACACAGGCTCCACGAAACTGGACAGCTGAAGACTGGAAAAGGACCAGGCAATGAATCGGTCCTCACTGTAGCCTCAGATTCCTGAGGGGACTCTGTTGCTGTTTTTTGCAGCAGACAGGAGATGCTAATGAGCATGTGCTGAGTGTGTCACCACTGTATCTAGTTGCTGACATTTCCTAACTGACTACACACTCTAGCTAATACAATATAATATAATATAATTAGATCAGCTCTAGTAGCTGCAAAGGGTACAAAGGGATTGATTAGGCTCCTCGGCGCATGTTTAAACTGGAGATCAGAAGAAACGTTGAGTTCAGGGGGAAAAAACTGTTTTACTTCCATGCTGTCATTTTTCCATCACTGCGCCCAAGCTTTTTTTGTTCATACAGGACAAATACGGTAAGAGCAGCCATGAGTAGCCTACACAGAGGTTCACTCAGACAGTCAAACAGATTTGACTGAATGTACACGCTGCCATCTTGTGTAGAAAAACAGTTACATAGGGGGTGTGTTATTTTTGTCTCATACTTCTCATACTCTCTCTTCTCTCTAAAAACCTTACATTCTTCTTTCTTTGTCTGTATGCAGCCTTTGTGTATGATGTTTACATTCGGTTAGTATATTTCAGCTAAACAAAATGCAGTCAGGCTAAATGTATTTTAATTGTTTCAGAAATAGGTCCTGATAAGAAATACTGGAACTGTGTTCATGGATGACCTAAAATGGCAGTGTGAAAGTGCTATGATGCCTTGTGTGTAGCATTAGCATGTAAAGAGCCTTTAATTAATTGGGAAACAGCTGCAAAATGTAATGTTTGTGACTATTTTCGCACTTAAATATGAAAAAACTGAGGCACAGGGTTTTTTTCTGCAAAGGGTTGCACAGGGTTTTTTCTGTGTGTTGTCCTGCACACAGCGAGTCCCTTTCCAGAATGTTTGTGTGGGTTCAGTGTGGGCCAGTGGCATCAAACTGTGTAATATACAAGCTGACTCTCTCTCTCAAACTTACTTTTGATTTCTTTAGACAAAGGCTTTTACTTTCAGCAAGCACAGTGAGTTTAAAAGGGAAAAAAATGAAGATTAAAAAAAAAAGAAAGAAAAACGGAATATTTTTTTTCGATAGCTAATGCTGTGCTAACACTATCATACGTCCATGGCTAGCCATGTTACGCGTAACCGTTTCCGTAGTGTAGTGGTTATCACGTTCGCCTCACACGCGAAAGGTCCCCGGTTCGAAACCGGGCGGAAACATGCTTTTGAGTTCCTTGGTGTCCACATCTCTGAGGGTCTCTCCTGGAGTCTCCACACTCAGGTTCAATAGTGAGAGCAGCCCGTCAGTGTCTCTACTTTCTGGGGTGGCTTAAGAGGTTTGGCATTTCCTCTTACATCATGTCAAACTCCTACCACTGCACCCTAGAGAGCATTCTGACTGGCTGCATCACTGCTTGGCATGGCATCTGCTCTTCCTCCGACCGCAAAGCTCTTCAGAGAGTGATGAGAACAGCAGAGCTCATCACTGGAAACAAACTCCTGGCCTTACCAAACACCCTGTTTGAGGAAGGCACATAATATCATTAAGGACTACACTCATCCTGCTCATTACCTGTTTGCGACACTGCCATCTGGTAGACGTTTCCGCTGCATCCAATCATGGACAACCAGACTGAAGAACAGTTTTTATCTTCAAGCCATCAGACTTTTGTTCATGTCTAATAAGTGTTTGTTTTGCCAATGTCTAAATCTGAGCCTCGTCACAAGCATTTCAGTGCCCAGTGTATCCAGTGTAATTGTGCAAATGACAAACAACTCTTGGCTCTTGACTCTACTGCTAATAACATTTACAGAATCAAACAAAGCACCAAGATAGTGTTCTTGTAAAAAGTTATCATTTGGCAGTAACTTCCATGACGAGCTACATAACTGATGAGGAAATAATCAGTTTAAGAGAATTAGATATTGCATTTATCAGTACTCTGTTCACAAAATAGTTGCTTGATTTAACCCTGCTGAAAAAAAAAAAAAAACAATAGAAACCCTCACAGAATTTGTAATAGTTTTAATTTTTATAATGGGAATTGTATTGGTTTTAATGGAAACTCTAATGGTTTCTGTGGGTCTCTACTGGTAATTTGTGCCTTCAACTGGTGGCATGTTATGTCTAGTGGATACCATTAAGGACCAATAATGGTAATGGTTTTAATGCTTAACTGATGGTTTGTAATCGTATTTGTAGTGGTTTCTACTGATTTTTTTCAGCAGGGTAGTGGGATGACAGCCTCACAGCTGGAAAATGTGGCGAAAGATTTGACACAGTAAACTTTTGTAAGGTGTCGAACTTTTTTAACGTTTACAGCTTTACACATGAGAAGTTGATTTATCTTGCATCAGATTTTTATAGTGTCATCTACTTGGTATTGGACTTGTTGAATAGCCACTTGTTGAATAGCCAGGCTCTATGGCACGGGTCAGTAATTAAGTATTGCTGAATTTACTTAACCTTAAAAATACTGTAAGTAAGTAATAGTTTATTGTTGCATGTAGCTGGTACTGAGTGCAAATACAATGGAATAATTACTTACAGATCTCCCAGTCTCTCAATGTTTTAACACAGAAGGGTGAAAGAGTGGATAATACAGTACAACACAAACTTTAACAATATACAGCACAAAAGCAAATCAAATGAATAAATATATGTTACAAGATACACTGTGTGTCCAGTGAGGCTGACTTCATTAGCCAGTTGTACAGCTTCTGGGAAAAAGCTGTTGTTGAGTCTGGTGGTAAGTGTCCGTTTGCTCTTGTACCTCTTGTCTGGTATCTCTTGTATCTCTTGCCCTTGTGATTCCAGTCTTCACCCATGGCTTGTTGTTTGTGCTCAGCAGAGACCTCCTTCGCTCACCTCCTTCGCTGTTTCCTGGATTTCTCAGTGCCATAAAACAATTCTTTTCACTAGTAAACAAGAAAAAACAGTTCTGAGCAGCCAAGTATATGGAACAACAGAATGTCTGATTAAAACTGATTAAAACAAGTTCATACGTTTTACCAGTTCAGTTCACTACTTAGCAATGGATATTGAGCCAGGTCATATAATTTGTCATTTATTTAGACATCAAATTTCATACTGGGAAATAGTTTTCTTCAGTGCTGTTCCACGTATAGTAAAAAAAAAAAATGAAGCTAGTGGTTTTGAAAGAAACAAACAGGTAAAGGATTAAATGTCAAATTAAGTAGTTTATTAGATCAAATCTTGATATCTCATGAGTCTTAAAGGTATGAAGGCTTGGTAAAAGCCATGCTGTCATCTCAACTGGCTCACAGAGCTCTTGTCCTGGCTCTGCACCTACACCAGTTACTCTGAAGCCATGAATGCTCCATAACCTCAATTGGAGTGAGGTGATTCTCAGGGTTCCATCTATTGGGATAAGTAATAATATAAACATGTACCATTTACCTTCTACCACAGAGGTCAGCAACTAATTTTGGAGACAAGCTAGTTTTATTCTTTGTTATTTACTGGGAGCAGTGTGGTTTTGCAGGTGCTGTGAGGCTGCAAAAAAAAAAAAAAAAAAAAAAAAGCTGAGTATTTTACAGACAAATAATTGTACAGCCTCTTAATTCTCAAAAACACCACTAAAATCAATAAAAACAGTTTCTTATTAACATTTCAAAAGATGCCCAATGTGATATTAAGCTAGGTCTAATAAAGGCTGGACACACTTGAATTTGTGTGTAACTGTGAAATATGTGGGACCTTAAGAAGAGCAACTAAACCATTGCTGTCATCTTGGTCCATGCTACTGGAGTCTTAAAAGTCAAGACACCTCTGAAAAGTTAAGTAAAATGCATCTCAGGGAAAGGACAGGAATTTTATCATATGCTAGTAGTCAGTGGTTGCATACTGTAAGCAGCGCTGGATAAAGTCCAGGAACTGGAAATCATCAGTCTCCAGAATTCCTTGCAGATCTTTGGAACCAGGGTTTATCATCCTGTCTTTGCTGTCCTTTTTTGTCCTGGCTTGTCCTTTATGGGCTGTACCAGGAAACAATTTTTTAAGGTATTTAAGTATTTTTATTTTGCATTGCAGTGCCAATTCACAATATTTTCATATGGAACACTTACCATAGAAATAATTTCATGTTTTATATTCCTTGAGAAATTCCGCTGGAGGCCTTTCAGGCACCTGTCACATTACATCAACATTATTTGTAGTAATACTGGATGTCAAATCAGATGTGAAACGTATTAAAAATGCTATCAAAAAGTAAAAAGTGAAAAAAACAAAAAGTAGTACCTTCATGATGAGAGCTATTTGATCATGGTAATCCACTCCAGGAAAGAGATATCAGCCAGTTTCGAGCTCAGCCAGGATACAGTCCAGACTCCACATGTCAATAGCAGCTGTATAGTGATTTTTCATGTATAGTGATTTTTATAGTGACTGTATAGTGACCTCTAGTGGGCAGGAGATATGAGTATGAAAGCCTGTGAAACCTGCAGAGGAAGATTTCATTCAGCAAATGGAAATTGTCTGGTTTCAATGTGTTTAAATCAAAAGGAGAAATACTCAGGAGCCTCCAAGTAAATAGTCTCTACTACAGCCAGGGCACCTTGACCATGTTTGTGTAACGATGTCACACAATGTGTATTGTGTATTTATCTATTCATCTCTAAATACACTGTATTATAGCAATAATCTAATGGAAGTGTGCTATATCTGCTTGGTGTTCACATGTAGTTGAAGATAGTCCCTAATTTGCTTTACTGGTTGTTCAGCTGGAATTAGACAAACCAGTTGCAAATAAATGTAACATGACATGTACACTTCTACAGTCTTCTGATATTCAGACTACCTCTTTTTAGCAAATAGGCCTGTCTGTAAATTGGGCAGAATCTGCCTCTAGTGAGTTTTTCCTCTCGGACTTTCAGTCCAATAGTGTTTCTGATGCGAAAGACAAAATCCTCCTGACTGAAATATTCTGAGGAAACATAGGCATTTCTCCGAACAAATAATTTTGCTTTTGAACTTCAATACTACAGTATTTATACAGACTTATACAGATAATGTTTTTTAAAAATGATACAACTGTATTTTATTCAGGGAATTCTGTGAAGTAGAGGGGGTATATCTGCACTAATCTGAAAACTACTCAGCACTCTGCAAATAACTCAACAAAATGACCCAATAGGCTCAGCTCAGGATTTGAGTAGAAATTAAACAACCTACCGATTTTTAGTGTAGTGCTTGCAGAATGAAGGATTTCTCCTTTCCAGTGACAAGACAGTTCAACAGCAATGGGCATACCATTAATGGCATCCCTGTGTGCGTTGCCAGTTGTTATGGGAAAGCAACAAATTGAGGAGAAAGAGCTCATGTACACTCTCCGAACTTTGAAACCTCAAGGAATGAATGTTATGTTTTGAGTAAAGCTTTTACATCATGAAGCGTTTTGAATATCCACTGATTTCACTGTCCAAAAGGTCCTGTGTCACTGGAAACATTGTGTGTAAGTATACAAGAAATTGCATGTGTTGTTTTGTTAAAAATTGGATAATTTATATCTGATATATAAAAGATGTGACTTATTTATAAAAGATGATAAAGTATAATACTAAAAAAACGTTTTCTGAAAGAGGAATTGGTTCATTTGATCATTGTATTGAGCCATGCTATGAGTCTTCATTTTGACACATTTTCTTTTGAAACAGGACGTTAGAGTCATGGCATGATTAAGTGCTTGACTAATTTACACAGCAGTCAATAGTGCTCAAGATATACCACACCACTTCCAAATTTATGCATCAGCCATTGTCTGACATGTCTGAAAGGTTAATAAAATTATATTACTTAATCTTGATGGAGTAGCCTTGACAGTGTATAAAGATAGAATCATGTTCTCAATCAGTCTGAGGTAGCAATACATTTTGGCATTGAACAACCAAGCTGCCTGTCACAGAAGTGCGAAGTTGCACAAATAACACTCTCTTAGAAGTAAATAAACTACAAATCTTTTGGTCTCAGCCAAGAAATGGTTGGAAAAGGGAATAGTGTACAGGGTGACACACAGCCACAAATGCACCAATGAACCATGTCTGCTGCTAAGGAGCTGCTACTGTAAAGCAAGACATGCCTTCAGGGGCAGGACATATACTTTCTCTATAGAATTTAACTGGATGAACACAAGACTAGTATTGGAATGTGACATCAAAAAATTTCAATCATTAATGAACTGTAAATTTAAATATTAGCAAAGGCTAGCCCATCTGGTCCAATCCCACAGAAGAGCTACTGTAGCACAAATTACTGAAAAAGTTAATGCTGGCTATGATAGAAAGGTGTCAGAACACACAGTGCATCGCAGGTTGCTGCGTATGGGGCTGCGTAACCGCAGACCGGTCAGAGTGCCCATGCTGACCCTGTCCACTGCCGAAAGCACCTACAATGTGCACGTGATCATCAGAACTGGACCATGGAGTAATGGAAGAAGGTGGCCTGGTCTGATGAATCACGTTTTCTTTTACATCATGTGGATGTCCAGGTGCACATGTTGCTTACTTGGGGAAGGGATGGCACCAGGATGCACTATGGGAAGAAGGCAAGCCGGCAGAGGCAGTGTGATGCTCTGGGCAATGTTCTGCTGGGAAACTTTGGGTCCTGGCATTCATGTGGATGTTACTTTGACACGTACCACCTACCTAAACATTGTTGCAGACCAAGTACACCCCTTCATGGCAACAGTATTCCCTAATGGCAGTGGCCTCTTTCAGCAGGATAATGCGCCCTGCCACACTGCAGAAATTGTTTTGAGGAACATGACAAAGAGTTCAAGTTCAAGACTTGGCCTCCAAATTCCCCAGATCTCAAGCTGATCGAGTTAGACAAACAACTTACAGGACTTAAAGGATCTGCTGCTAACGTCTTGGTGCCAGATACCACCGCACACCTTCAGAGGCATGGACTCCACAAAACCTCGATGGGTCAGAGCTCTTTTGGTGGCACAAGGGGGACCTACACAATATTAGGCAGGTGGTTTTAATGTTATGGCTGATCGGTGTATATGCGTTGATCAATCATACACAGAAAGCTCTTACAGCCTGGCTTTTATTTTGACGGGGTGTTAAGCGCTTTCCAGCATCTATTGCTCATTGCACTAGAAGTCACGCAACTGCCGGGATTTCCCAGCACACAACCCCGCCCACCTTCTGCACTGCCACTCCGGAGGAGTGTGTACCATAAACCACGCCCATCCCCCTACACTGACACGCCCACAACACTGAGAAATTAAAAAGGTTGTCAAGCAGAACTATACTGTGATCCGTGATCCAGGCACGCGCGCTCGAAGTTCACCTCAATCTTACTGCAATCTCTCCAAAACAGTGAGTCTTGCTTCTTAATTTATGATTTGTTTCGGGTTGTTTTTTTTTATTATGAAAGCGAACTAGCCTGCATTTAGCTGGTACACTCAGTAAATGATGATTATGCATGGAGGATTAAGTATGCGTCTTGGCAGAGGATGGAAATAATGTCGAGGCATGTTTATTGGTGTAGAAATACTCGGTTGTTATGAATGTTAAGATCAGAAGACAAGTGAGCAGGCCAGCAACACGGAAGTGACAGGAATGATATCACCTCTGGTTTGGAATGCCTCGATCTTTTTTGGAAATGTAGTGAAGCTTTTGTTTTTGGGAAGATTTTACTGTACTGTAGACGCTTCATTCAGACCATGTTAGATTAAACCCTAAACTTTGTGTCCCATGTCACTGTATTGCGGTTTACTTTGTGCCACACCTCCCCTGTTGCTGTGTTCCTACATTGCGGAAGCGTCTATCTTTGGCCTGTTTTTAATCACTAACATATCAGGCGTTGCCGAATTCCTACATGGATCTGTGTCTTAACTTGGCCCAAATCTTTGTTCTGTACAGTCTTTGTTTTATGTAACAGTTGGGTAGTGTTCCCATGTTTGGACAGTTTATGATAAGGACGAATGAAATCACAGCTGCACAGTGATGAAGGAGTGACATGATGGACAGGTGCTGTGTGCAGCTCTAGTTGTGTCAAACAGGGTTTGGACAAAGTGCTGGAAATGGTTGAATTAAAAAATTTTTTAATTGTACGTTGATCTACAGGAAACCCTAGAAGTGATCTTTTGTTGAGAAATGCCTGAAAGGTGCTAGGAGTGAACATACATTTTATACATGTAGCTACTTCATACAAGTAGCATGAAAAAAACATATAAAAAGGGATGAGTTTTAAAGCAACACAATACAAAACTGATTGTTCAAATGCTATAATGTAGAGTGTAGGGTGGCATGGTGGCTTAAGTGGTTTGCCTCTCACCTCCAGAGTTGGGGGTTTGATTCCTGCCTCTGTCCTGTGTGCATGGAGTTTGCATGTTCTCCCTGTGCTTCGGGGGTTTCCTCTGGGTACTCTGGTTTTCTTCCCCAGTCCAAAGACTTGCGTTGTAGGCTGAGTAGTCTCTCTAAAATGTCTACAGTGTGTGATTGTGCCCTGTGATGTTGGTACCTTGTCCAGGGTGTTCCCCACCTTGTGCCCTGAGTCCCCTGTGATAGGCTCCAGGTTACCCCGTGACCTCGTGTAGGATAAGCAGTACAGAGAATGGATGGATGGAATATAGAGTGTATATATAATAATTTTTAAGAAATAAAATAGATCCTGGTAGGCCTATTATGTGAATAAAGTCACAAAATTTAGAGGGGAAAAAATAATGCTTCAAGTCATAGACAAGCTGCCACTTATGGGAAGTGAACTGAGTAAGGAAACTAGATCAATGTCAGAAGATAGACATAGCATATAATTGCTTCTTGTGTTGAAAAAGAAATTGTAGACAGAGATCCTCAGCAGGATATCAGTTATATCACAGGACACAATGATCAAAATGATCAGTCCTGAAGGTGCCAGGACATCACTAGCATCCCAAACGCCTTATGGCACGTGTTATGACAATAAATTTTTTTTTTAAATTTGGCATAGCAATTAATTGTTGCGTTGACTGGTTTAGTCGTCATGTACTGTGGATTGTAAGTGTATAATACAAACAGTGACCCCCAACATAAACTTTCACTATTTCATATCCACAGTAACATGTTTCTGTGGAATCTGTTCAGTCCGTGTGTCTCCCCATAACAGTCTAAACTGGCAGCTTTCCTAAGGCTTTTTTCTCAAACTCTGACTAGTTTATTCTCGAAATATTATCGATTTTTTTTTTCCTTGTAACTTTGATACTTTATTCTTGAAATATTACTAATAGCAAAATCTAAAAATGATTTCTCAAAATGTTTCAAACTTATTTAGAAATCTTTTTTTTTTTTACACTAAACCTACGGAAACTGGGCCCTAATCTGTGACACAGAATTAACTGCAGTTTAAAACCTGTTACTATGGGCTATATGTAATTAAAGAGAAGGGTAGGATAAAGGCTTTTTGGTCATTAAACAATCATTATATAGTTCTGTAATTAATTGAATAACTATATGAATAAAGAACTTGCGTGGTAAATGATTTCTCTTAACAGATCTCTAAAAAGTACAGCATTTCATTTTAAAGTGTCTGCATGAGCCTGGTAAAATTTGGTTGTTGAGTGACAGAGTATGTGACAGGGCGTTTTAGAGTTTTGATAACACAAACATGGTGATTACTACCTGTCTATCTCCAACCCTTGGCCTACATGTCATGCTTGGCCTAGCCCCATACCTTCCTTTCTTTGCATGATTTATACATGTCAGGTGGTCACATAAACACTACATTGCCCTGTAACCACCTTTGTTTGCACTGGGCCGTTTGAGTAAGGATAATCTGCAAAGGGAAAAAATGCTATGTCACTTAGAGTATCCTGTATTCTCAGGATTGTGAAAGGCAGGTGTGGGTGTGTGCGTGTTTTTGTAAAGACGCTCACTCTGTGTGTTCAATGACACTTAAAGTTCACTGTAAACTCATGATAGCTCGATTGCATCAGTGACACCCACTCATTCAGGGCCTCTGTATCTTAGAATTTTCCTCAGATCCATAGCAACCTTATCATAGTCAGTGAGAGGAGATAAGAATTGTGGTGTGTCCGGTAGTAAAGATTTTACATGTGGCCCAGTTAAAGAGATATTCCTTGTGCAGTAAGATGGTTTTGATGATTAAAAGCACGAGTTATTTAAATGACAGATATCATATAAACATTAAATATTGTTGTATAAGGTCTTTTTTTTCATATCTCTATTTGTATTGTCCACATAATTAGATTGTCATGTGACAGTTTCTGAATTTACAGTAGTTTTAGCTAATGTAATTAACCTACATATAATTATAATGTAAAATGAATAACTTTATTGTTTTATTTTTAATGTAATCATGGTTTGTTTTAGTATAGCTAGAAAGCTTACACTGGATTATGATAAGCATACAACCCAAGCCTCAGGGTCAGCACTTAACTACTTGCATGCCATTAGATTTTGGTTGAGTGTTTTATCACTGAATGATTGTTGCCACATAATTGACTTCGGAATCAATAACGGCTCCCCTCCGTCCCTCTCAGATCATGTCAAAGAGACCTGCAGGTAGTCACATGGAGCACAACGATCTGACTGACACTTCAATCATCAGGATTCCTCCACACCACTACATCCATGTCTTGGATCAGAACACCAACATTGCTCGGGTTGAGGTTGGACCCCTCACCTACATCCGCCAGGATAATGAGAGGTAACCACACGTGCCATGTTGAGGGCGGAATGATTAGCATGTGCAGCATTTCATTACACTGTCACTCTTTGCTTTATAAAAAAAATCTCTTTTGAGAATTCTGAAAGCATAAAGTGTAGAAATACACAGATTATTTTGTTCAGAATTGTAAAGCCCGTCTTTAACCCTGACTGAATTTGACTTAGGATTGTGGTTTTGCATGAATAATATTTCCTTTGTGTATGTCAAATATATATTATTTGTCACTTATTGCTCAGCCCTACTTTGGGTCCTAAAAAGGAGAGAAACATGGACTCTTATGTGTCAAGATACAGATTCGCAATCCATACTATGGTTTATATATAGCTATTAAAGAACCAGTTAGAAATTTTTAAAGCCCCTTACTGTCAGCAAGGTCAATTACATTGCAATGAAAACATTGACAATCCCTTCCCTTCCCCACAACAGTCCCCAACCACTCTTTTGAAACTAGATCTGCCTAAAAAGGGGCAAAGCTGAGCAGGGGCAAAGCTGAGCAGAGCCAAGTATGAAACTAAACTACTAACTAATTGAGGCTCAAAATGAAGAAACTAACCAAATCATTACAAATCATCATTTTCAGCGCATAAGCAAAATGTAATGGTTTTAGGTTTGTGTTCTTAAGAGGAAGCCATACAACCTACTATCAGGGCAAATCTTGAGAGACCACAACAGAAAAGCATTCGCCTTATCATCAGGAGATCTCAGGTGTGAATCCTGACCATGCCACAGAATGCCTGACCATGTTCTCTGTGTGGGAGGCGTGGCATACTCTCTCTCCCCTGTCAATCACAGGTCAATCTCAGGTATTCAGAGGAAGGCAGATTTCCTCCGGGTGTGTCACGCTGCAGCAAATTGGGGAGAAAACGGGGAATCTTTTTTTTTTTTTTTTTTTTTCTTTTTTTTTTTTATGTGATCAAAGCTTAAAAATACTGAGGAAAAATGGAAAGTGTTGGTGTAATAACGCATCCCCTTTCATGTAAAGAATATTTTAATGTTTTTGTAAGAGGAGGTGTTCTCTCTGCTTTACCTGCATTCTCCTTTTTCAAATTTGATCTTCCAAAGCCATGTAAACTTCACTTTCATGGCAAAACCTTTGTGTAGACTGACATGTGGAGGCTTGTTAGCTGGGGCCAGATTTCCAACAAACAGTTTCCACGGGCAACATGGTGGCACAGTGGGTAGGATTGTGGCCTCACAGCTCCGGGAACCTACAGTACTGTTCAAAAGTCTTAGGCTCCCTATTTTTTTTTTTTAGTTTATAGATTTTTATTTTATGACTTCTACATTATTGATTCAGTACAAAAACATTTTAGATTTCCAAACATTAGTTATCCAGCAAAAAAATTTAACATTACAAAAAATGTTTGTATGTCAGTAAAGAAAGCAGCAGATTACATAAGAGACACTTTTCAGACAAAAAAACATAATGAAGG
>CM075015.1:8378740-8389325 GCA_037576675.1 Pangasius sanitwongsei | reverse complement strand
ATTTCATTATTTTTGAAGGCATCTTTGCTCTACAGCATTTCTTTGCATGTGCCTAAGACTTTTGCACAGTACTGTAGGAGCTTAGGTTATTCTCTGTATGAAGTTTTGCATTCAATTTTTAATTATATAAAGCTTTTAATAATGGACATTGTCACAAAGCTTTAAAAAAATCCAGATCTAAAATTTTTTTATTTAAATTTATCTCTAATGAGCAAGCCAGAGGCGATGGTGGCAAGGAAAAACTCATATGAGGTGATAAGTGGAAGAAACATTGAGAGGAACCAGACTCAAAAGGGACCCCATGTTCATCTGGATGACACCTGATAGTGCGATTATAAATCATTCCACTTCTATAAGTGTATACTATAAAGTCAAGCAGTACTAAGTGTGTTAAAAGGGGGTGTTTAAAAGTGGGTTTCCTCTGGGTTCTCTGGTTTTTTCCACTGTCCAAAAACATGCAGGTAGGTGGATTGCCTGTGCTAAATTGCCTCTAGGTGTGAATGATTGTGTGTGTATTTTGTCCTCTGATGGACTGGCATCAGATCCGGGATGAATTCTCCTGCCTTGCTCCCAGCATTCCCAGGATTGGTTCCGAATCCACCCTGATCAGGATTATATCAGATACTGAAGACAAATGAAAGAAAAAAAGGCTAAAGAGTGATTGAGTTATTCCTGAAACAATATGTTTTCTGATGGAGTTCAGGTTGATGGTCTTACTTTTAGCAAAGTTTACATATTTTTTTTCTAGACCAGATAGTTGGACAGGTTCATTAGCTAAACCCTTTCCCCTCAGATCATGATAGGTTTTTAATAGTTTAAGTTAGGCCATGTGTATAGTGCCAATACCCGTGTGCCATTTCATCTTGAATGCTCTCAGGCCGTCTTATCCTTTAAAGTATGCCATGATATCTACTTGCATTTTATCCAATCTTCTACATCTCTCACCTTCTCTTAGGGTTCTCTTCTCCCCGACTCGTATGACCATGGTGCCTCCCCGCCATTACTGTGTGATTCTGAACCCGGTGGCTCGTGATGATGAGGGAAATGTTCAGTTTGACACAGCAGGTCAGGCTAAACTCCGCCATGCAGACCTGGAGATCCGCCTGACCCAGGATCCTTTCCCGCTGTACCCAGGAGAAGAGATCCAGAAGGTGGGCCTGTTCATTCTCACTTCCTTTTTTTTTGTGAAAGTGTTTATATGGGAAGTGGCTTTTATCAGGTGGCTGAACCTCCTTCTCATTGTTCCCCTTAAATGACTGAATGCAAATATATTTACCCATATATAATCTCTCTCTCTTTCTGTTTGTCAGGATGTGACTCCACTGCAGATCGTGTATCCTGACACAGCCCTGAGGCTGCAGGCTCTTCTTGACTTTGAGGAGGAGAATGGAGAGAAGAGAGTGGCTGGAGATGAGTGGCTGTTTGAAGGGCCAGGTAGCTTTTTGCCTTTGTCTATTTTTTCTTTCTTACTTTTCCTTCTCAAACTGAAACCAGCATTCAGGCCACCATTCTTCTCCATATTTCAGCAATTCACTCTTAAATTTAGAAAACTTATTACACACACATACAATGTGTAGCACAAAGAAATAACCCAAAAATGACTCCTTCTTTAGGGAGGTTAACAAAATTTGGAATTCTTATCTTGTCAGAGCTCTGTCTTTATAAAGGCCGTGATGATATAAAATTGAAGTCATGATAAAATATTACAGTAAGCTTCATCACAGGTGTCACAATATTAAGTAGTCGACTGGCCATTAAATTGTATTTTTTTTGCAATGAATATTTTAGTTTTTCTTCTTGTCAATGTAAATTTATCGTTTTTTGCAGATATTAAGTAAGAATATCACAGAAATGTTTTTTTCATAGGTTTCATAGGTTTCATAGGTTTGGCAGAACTACATATTGTGTAATTTGTGGTGTATCATAAATATATTGTGATATATTTTTGCCACTTCACCTATCCCTGGCTAACCCTGTGGCCTCTGACATCAACCAGGAACATACATCCCCAGGAAGGAGGTGGCTGTCTTGGAGACCATCAAAGCTACAGTGATTCGAGAGAACCAGGCCATTCGCCTTCGAGCTCGTAAAGAGGGCGTGGACCGCAGCGGAGTTCGCAGAGTGACTGGTTAGCTCACACACACACATGCACAGTCACACACACGCATGCAAAAATCCTGTTTATACACAAGCACGTGAAATCTTGCGTTTCTATTAGTCAATATTGTGTCATTGTTGTCACAGTCATATGATTTCCAAACTATTTATGTGAAAAGGCACAAGTTCACTCTGTCAGGAAAAAGTGTACACAGAATGGAGGCAAACAGAGAATTTCCTTCATTTGGCTCTTGCTTCTTTGTAATTACAAAGCTTTTCATTAAGTCCCTGAGAAGCACTTGTAACAATATTAATGTGAACTTTGCTGTAATAATGCAGGTGTAACTGGCCAGCTGATTACATTAGCATGAAATTGTGTGTATGTGTGTGTGTGTGTGTTTCAGGTGAGGAGTGGCAGGTCAGTAAAGTTGGAGCATACCTGCCTGGAGCGCATGAGGAGGTCATTGATATTGTGAATGCGTTCATCCTCACTGATAAGGTAACATTTTTGGGGTTTTTTTCATTGCATTTTTTTTTTGTTCATTATCACTTTTGGCATGTCTGCAACTGATCGGCGCACTCGATGTGGGGATGCGCAACCTTCTGTGCAGTAAGGGAATCTATATTGAAGCGTTTGCTGCAGTGGTGACCAGTGCTGTAACATGGATGTATGGACTGGGGGGTTAGTGTCCACCATTAGTGGGACTGTGAGCAACTGCACCATGCAGAGTGGGACTGTGAGCAACTGCACCATGCAGAGGCTTTTAAAGGACTCTGCTGAGCCTTTCTGGGTTTTTTTTCGTTGCAATATTTTATTAGACCTTTGGGATGTGAAAGGTGCTGTATAAATCAAAGGTATTATTATTACTTTTTGGATGGATTTGCCATCCATTGAAGAGGTCATGTGTATAGTATAGACGAGATGCATAACACTAATGAAATTGTACCCTAAGAGATCAAACGAAATGTGTCTGCTCATGACTTGTTTTGGTCACTTCATTAAATGTTAATCTGCCAATGCTCTTCTTCTGTCAGTGTGCGCTGCACGTGCGTGCTCTGCGTCCATTCCGGGATGCAGGAGGGCGAGACAGAAGGACAGGGGAGGAGTGGCTGGTGACGGTGGCGGACAGAGAAGCGCACATCCCCTCTGTGGCTGAGGAGGTAGTTGGGGTGGTAGACGTGACCACGCTGAGCAGCAGGGAGTACTGTGTGATCCTGGACCCAGTCGGGCCAGATGGAAAGCCTCAGCTTGGACAGAAGAGAGTCGTGAAGGTAATTCGCTTTTGTTTTCTTAACACACAGAAGTTAAAATCTTAGCATACAAGATTTCAAGATTCAAGATTTTGTTTTTCACACAATTATATACAGTATATAATTTGCAGCGAAATGGAAACCTGGCCTACTCATCTTTAGACTGTGCATTAAGTACTAAATTAAAGTTAACATTTAAAAATCAGAAATGAATAAGAAATAATAAGAAATAAGATTAAAAAAAAATAAGAAATATGAAATATATGTACAGGATATGAAATATATGTACAGGGTGTGCAAAAACGGATGTGCAAAATATGCAGTATGTAAAGTGTAGTAGCAATACAAAGTGCAGTGTGCAGAGTGTCAGTGGAGTGCAGAATGACTGTAGAGTCCTTGTGGAGACCTAAGGGTCTGTATGTTGGACATGTATGTCCGTGTTGAGGAGCCTGATGGCCTGAGGGAAGAAGCTCCTCCTGAGACTCTCAGTTTTAGCCATCAGACTACAGAAGCACCTGCCTGTTTGCACTGGGGTGTTACTGGGGTGAGTGGAGTCCCTGATGATCTCCTGGTGTAGATGTCATGCAGAGAGGGGAGAGCAGACCTGGAGTTGAGCAGTTACCGTACCACGCTGAGATGGCCCCTGAGATGGGTTTTCAGGGTCGTCGGGGGAGACCCTGAATTTCTTCAGCAGTCTCAGATACTTGTGTTATAATGGTTTAATTCTATTTGTAGATTTTTATATGGTTCTGATATTAGTGACTGTAAACTGGTATAAACCTCTTAACAGGCTGCATTATGAATGTAATACTGTAATGTTCAATGTTACACAGCATAAGTAAATATTGGTAATCTACCAAGACTAGAAATGCAAATTTCACCCATTAACTCCAGACATCTCACTGATTAAAGCTATCTGTTTTTGAATTTTAAAGAAATTCCACAGTCCACACTCATTGTCCTTGTAAAGCACTGATCATTTAGAAATATGTAAATTATGTGAACTATGTAAATACCTACCTCTCTCTGTGTCTCACAGGGTGAGCGCTCATTCTTCCTGCGGCCTGGCGAGCGTTTGGAGAACGGCATACAGGATGTCTACGTGCTGTCTGAAGAGGAGGGACTGGTGCTGCGCGCTGTGGAGGCCTTCACTGACACAGAGGCGGTGAGACAGAGAGCAGTATGAGTATTGAAAAATAAAGAGGGAAAGAGCGGCACGAGGGGAGAGGTCAGGCTTGTGTGAAAGCCCAATCAATCAGTGTGTAGCAAAGATAAACAGGCCATTGAAATTCCGTCTATGCTTAAATGCACAGACTACTCGTTTAGCCAGAATTCTCTGGGCGTGTTTACCTGCCAGCTTTGCCAACACCCCATGAGCACACCAAACACCCACACAAAACATGCGGCTTCACTTAGCGAGGCATATAAGAAGAGAACATTGTGAAAAGCCAGTAGTGAATGCATTTCTTCAGTAGTTTTGTATCACTGAATATCTGATCCTGATTTGGAATAAAAGCACGATTGACAAAATGGAAAGGATTACTTTGTATCTGAGCTCATGCATGGGGATCTTGGGATTCATTAATTAAACCTCATCTTTGTCTCCCTCCCCCTTTTATTAAATATCAAACCATTTAAACCTCTTTCCCAATCATTTATTCCTCAATCCTTTGTCCAATATTATTTCTGTCTCTCAAACACACACACATATATGCATTACCATGCACATACAGCCCTACACACACACCCAGTGCATGGTTCACGTTCAGCCATGTGAATCTCCTCCCATCTCTGGACGTTGCATTTGCTCCCCTTCCTTCCTTCTTTCTCTCACCCCCTCTCTTCCCCTTTCTCTGCATCAGCAAGAGGAAGACGGAGAGGAAGAGGAGCAAGAGGGGAACTCCAAAAAGGCTAGTGTGCAGAGACGCCCGGGAGACCGCTGGATGCTGCGTGGGCCAATCGAATATGTGCCGCCAGCCACTGTAGAGGTCCTGCTGCGACGCCAGGCCATTCCACTGGACGAGAATGAAGGAATATATGTACGCGACATTAAGACCGGCAAGGTAAGACAGTCAGAATAGAATTTTTTATGAGTTATCTGGACATGCTGATTAATTTGAGCTCATTAACAGAATGTGTGTAAGAGTCTTATGATCCTGCAATAGAAGCATTTACAGGTCCGAGCCCACACCCACAGACGGCTTATGAAATCCCACTTGTGCAATGTTTAGGGAATAGTCAGATCCACCCTGGTTTTCTAAAGAACTTGACCACATTCTGTAGTGGATGGAAGATTGGTGACTATCGTGTTAATAGCCTGTCGTAATTAGATGAAGAAACCGCAAGATTCAAATGCACTTAATGTAGTTTTACAGTCCAAAAGTTTTAGTCCCCTACCAGGAGCTGGAAAACTAGAACAATTTTATTGTACTGTACATACATACATACATGGTGGGTCTTGCTGAATTTCCAACTGGAAATATTAACTTGACAATTCCACTGAAAAATTCCCAGTAAGTGGTTGTCTTTTTCCTAAACTGAGAATACAGTGGAATGTAGCATAACGAAAGGTGTTAGTTGATAGGCATTACAATTTGCATACAGTGTATGGCATCACTATCAAATAATGTATGAAAAAGGATATTCAGATGTATTTTAAATTCATATGAAGATTTTTCAAATAGCAGTAAGTTTGTTTATAATGAGGTAATTATGTTTGTAAACTGTATGTTTTGGTTAAATTATACCAAAAAAAAAAAAAGGTTTTGGATTACCATATTGTGTAGACTGCACCTTCCACATAGTTCTGCTAGAGATATATGAAAACAGACCTGAAGACTCTATATAAACTCTATGCAAAATATTTTTTGCAAAATATCTCTTGTACCCCATGATGCTCTGTGCAGGTACGGGCTGTGATTGGCCGCACCTACATGCTGACGCATGATGAGGAGCTGTGGGAAAAGGAACTCCCTCCTAACGTGGAGAAGTTGCTGAGCAATATGCGTGACCCACTGGCCAGCCGCTCTGATCGTGACCATGACGCCCCTGCTGAGCCCAGGGACAAAACCAAGGTGGTGTCCTACCGCGTTCCCCATAATGCTGCAGTGCAAGTGTATGACTACAGGGAGAAGAAAGCCAGGTAACAGTTCTCTATCATCAAACCATTTCCTTATTATCGTATTGTGGGAATGTGTCTTTGGATGAGATCCACATTCACTTTATGTATATACTCCAGTCTCCCTGGTGAACCAGGCTCTAAGGAAAACAAGAAAAGAAAACAACAGGACAAGGAGACATCTATACTTGCCTGACGATTATTTTGCCGGTCATTCAGAAAGCTATATCGTTAATGTTTACTGTTCTGATGTTTAAGATGCTAAGAGTGTAGTTCAACTGCATTTTAGCCTGAAGTATAATTAGCCACTATTCTATAAATTGCCCCTAGGTATGAATGAGTGTGTGAATGTGTGTATGCATGGTCTCCTGTAATGAACTGGCAGAACATTCCAATCCTTGCCCCCACCTTGCACCCAGTGTTCCCAAGATAAAGCAGCTACTGAAGGTGAATAAATTAATGAATGTGCTTAGTCACTAAAAATTATATTAATGTAATTATATTCATGTAAAACACGCAGCGTTCACAACACTGGAAATTTCAACCACCACCACTTCCTCTCTATGATGCCAGTATTTGCTTTAAAACTATTTTTAAAAAACTAGCTCTCTTCTGTCCCAGGGTGGTGTTTGGGCCTGATTTGGTGATGCTGGGTCCTGATGAGCAGTTCACGGTTCTGTCTCTGTCTGGAGAGAAGCCCAAGCGAGCCAATGTCATTAAAGCCATTTGCCTGCTCCTCGGCCCCGACTTCTGCACAGACATCATCACCATAGAAACTGCTGACCATGCCCGTCTGCAGCTCCAGCTCGCCTACAACTGGTAAAGTGTGCACGTCTGTCTGTCTGTCTGTGTTATTCAGGGTATGTCTCTGTGTGTGAAAATATCATGCATTATCACTAAGGGAAAAATATGCTACTTACCCAGTGTAGTGTAAAAATCAGTGTACTTTACAGCAGGACACTTTGTTCTTATGATTCTAATAAAAAAAGAGAGTGCAGACATTCCAGCCAGAATAACTGCACTAATATATAAGCACCCTTGGGAGTCAACGATGGATGTGATGTGTTGCCAAGAAGCTCTGCCAGTACTCTTTATAAACGTATCATTGTTCTATAGTATTCATTTACTGCAGTTTATTCATACTGTCTTTTTCCCCCATATACTCTATATGCCTGCTACACAAGAAGAGGCTCTATTAGAGCCACCATCAACACTAATGAGCGATTTTTCCCGTTCACATAAATATTATTTGAAATAGCGCAATCAAAAAGCTTTGGTGCAGTGCTACATCTATCCCTGACATGACAGAGTGGAGACAAATCAGGGCAAATTTGGCAGGTGTGACTGCTTTTAATGTTCAGTCTATACTGTATATTAATTACATCATATTTTCTCTCTCCTCATGATCAGGCACTTTGACATAAAGAACCAGTTAGACCCCACACAAGCGGCAGCTCTCTTCTCAGTGCCTGACTTTGTGGGCGACGCCTGTAAAGCCATCGCCTCTAGGATCAGAGGAGCTGTGGCTTCAGTGCAGTTTGATGACTTTCACAAGGTGAATTAGTGATAGTCTGTCCGGTTTATCAGATGCATGCAACATCTCTGTGTTTGTGTTGTCAAGACAGATATTCTAGCACCTGATTTCCCATCTGTTTCTAGTCAACATAGTCATAAAATAATGTGCATAAGGGTTCTATGCATGGGACCCACTCACGCCTCTCGTTTCTTATGCTGCTCTGGGTTTTTTTTTTTGCCTGTAGAACTCAAACCGGATCATCTGCTCAGCAGTGTTTGGCTTTGACGAGAAGCTGGCGGTACGATCGAATCTGTGCTTCAGTCAGAATGGGCTGGTGATCAGCAGCGTGGACATTCAGTCAGTGGAGCCGGTGGACCAGCGCACGCGTGACGCCCTGCAGAAGAGCGTGCAGCTTGCCATTGAGATCACCACCAACTCCCAGGAGGCTGCTGCTCGGTCAGTACACATCTCTCACTTGCTGTACTGCTAAGTAGTAAGATCTGCTAAGTATTTAAGATCTGCTATTGTCCTTTGGTTTCAGTTGCGATTTTGTTCCATATATAACTTAGCTAATGAAAAGTTAGTTCCATAGACCATCTGCTTACACACCAGGCCTCGTGTTTGTACCTTATGCTGACTCTGTCTTAAATGAATTAAATGAGTCTTATCACAGGTGTTCTGTTCTCCTACCAGTAATTTTAATGAACTAATATGCTGGCTAAGCAATCTGTGCTGTTCTGGCAGTCATGCATATATTTTTTTCAGCTTTCTTAACTGAAATAAATAAGTGAAATGGTGGATGAGGGTGGGAGGGGCATCCAAAGAATATTTTAAAGCACAACAGCATGGGACACAAATTCTTCTCACCTCCTGTTCAATAAGGACATTTGAGTATGTTTGGATGAGTATGACCTCTTTATGATTTGTTAAAAACAAGTAAAACAACTGACAAATCAGCTAATATGTTGACCTAATATTATTACCTTCTGACACAACTCACTTTTGCTGTTATGGAAATGTTGCACACAAATGAAGCACAACTCCCCATACACACACATAAATTTGGTTCAAAGTAACACACATGTAAATGCTAAGTTACATTTGGAATCTACCATTGGAGAGAACGCCTTCGTATTTTGCTGAAAGTCATTCGCATTTTTTTTTAGATCACTTATTTACGATCACGTTCTCTCTCTGTACTATTCTGTCTCAGGCATGAGGCAGAGCGTCTGGAGCAGGAGGCACGGGGCAAACTGGAGAGGCAGAAGATCACAGACCAGGCAGATGCTGAGAGAGCCAGGAAGGAGCTGCTAGAGCTGGAGGCACTCAGGTAAGATCTCACTGCTTCTCTCTCCCGGTGCAGCTTTGCCTGACAGAAGAGTGGAGGAGAATATGGTTGAGTTCATTTCATTTACATGTCGGCATTTGCCAGACACTTTTCTAACTTAATCCAGGCTTAATGAGGCTTATGTGGCTTGCTGAAGAACTGGAGGCTAGCATGCAAAGACACTGGGCAAAGTAGGATTAGAAATTTGTCACAGTAATGAGCCCTTATAAATGCATTACTTATAATTAAGTGTTATATCTTTTTTTTTTTTTTTTTAAACTTTTTATAGCTTATATCTTACAGCTATAATAACAGAACACAGCTAGCTGTGTATCCTCTGTCACTAATATATGTGTGTGTGTGTGTGTGTGTGTGTGTGTGTGTGTGTGTGTGTGTGTGCGTGTAGTGCTGCGGTAGAGAGTACAGGAGCAGCGAAGGCAGAGGCTCAGTCCAGGGCAGAGGCAGCACGTATCCAGGGTGAGGCCGCTGTGGAAGAGGCCAAACTTAAAGTTGAGGCCCAGAGAATAGAAGCGGTAGGTCATTCACTTCTTGTCTTTCCTCATTATATCACACATACACATACACATATCATTTCATCATCCCAAAAGAATGCAGTCTGCAGTGTTAATGTAGAGCAGGCAGTATTTCTTCTTGGTTAATTAATATTTTTGACAGTTTTCTCTCTCTCCTTTGCACTTTCTTTTTCTCTTTAATTAATTACCCCTAGTGTTCATGCAGGAGTCTCTCTACACCATGATTTGCATTTAAAATTAAAGACAATCTTTGTGCACTCTGAAAGCATGCTCTCCTGTGTGTGTGTCCATATCATTTTAAAATGCTGTATTCCACGTATCCTTTCTTACACTAATCCTCGCTTAGGAAGCTGAACTGGTGCGTCTGGCAAAAGCACGTGAGCAGGAAGTCCAGTATAAGAAGGAACTTGATCACCTGGAGGTGGAGAAGCAGCAGAAACTGGCTGAGATTGAAAGCCAACGTTTCAAACAGCTGGTAGAGGCTATTGGCAGCGGTACTCTGACAGAGATGGCCAGAGCTGGACCAGAGCTACAGGTACACTTCACCATCTCACGCTCATAAACAAAGACCACCTCTATTTCTACTAGGTTAATTGAGGCTTTAACGCACCAACCACTGACTTTGTAGATCAGGCTGAACTAGTGCGTGTGTGTGTCTGTGTGTATACACACACATATACACTATATTACCAAAAGTATTCGGTCACCCATCCAAATGATCAGAATCAGGTGTCCTAATCACT
>CM075015.1:8331543-8378640 GCA_037576675.1 Pangasius sanitwongsei | reverse complement strand
TAGGAATGGGATGGCACTTAAGTTCATATGTGAGTCAAGGCAGGTGACCGAATACTTTTGGTAATATAGTGTATCTATATATATATATATATATCTATCTATATATATAATATATATATATATAATATATATATATAGATATAAAGAAGGATCACTACAGGGAGAGCATGAATGTCACACTTTCATGGAAATATTTTCACTGAAACATTTTCTCATATTTTCCTCTCCTTCTGTCTCTGTCTAGGTTAAAATGCTGCAAGCTCTGGGTCTTAAATCCACTCTGATCACAGATGGCTCTTCTCCCATCAATCTGTTCACTACCGCCAATGGTCTGCTGGGGGCAATGAAGACGCCTGAGGAAAAGTAGAAGAACCATGAAACTGACAAGAAAATAAGAATCCCTGTACTCAAGTTATCTTAATCACATCTAAGAATTCACTGCATATATAAGCCATTCACTGTTTTTCTTAGTTTTGGTTTGTTAGATATTTTTCTTGGGTCTTTTTTCCTACCAAATATCATTACTACTATGAGAGAAAACAGTGTAGCAAGATTAATGCTTGGCAGTAGTATGTAGGAGTGTATTCTATGCAAATATATTTGCTTTAATTATGTGCCTGATTTAACATGACATGAAGGATTCATTTCCTTAGGATACCCACCAAGGCCTTATAAAACATGCAATGAACCAAAAGAATGTATCTTTGTGTATCACATGTGCATTTATAAGTACCAAATAAACTTTAAAATGTATATTAAATTGTTTTCTGTGGCCCATGATTTTGTTTTACTAAATTTCCAACCTGACTTGCTTATGGTTTGTGATGGTCAGCTGTCTTGAGTGACAAAGCCTCTATGATTCACATGCATTCCCTGGAAGGAGTCAACCTTTGTCAAGGTAAAGCATGTACAAAATTATTTTTCGCCAAATTTAACAATGAGCTCTATCCTGCAATGCCGTCGATGTTGCAGAAGCAGCCGGTGTCACTATATGCTTCATGTTAGCCATATCACAGATGATCTGATCTTGAATTAACAATGTGTTTGCATTGACAATGCTGTTTGCATTTAAAACCAAATGGGAAGTATATACGCATAAATTCACTTTTCCCGACAAACACTTGGGAATTGGCAATAATTCAAGTCCAGTTTCATTATGATGTTTAAATATGTAGGTTTAAATGTGTCTATTCCAGACTGCAGTAGATCTGTCCTACTGTATACATCCAGCCAATTGCCATTGTTTTCCCTGGTACATGGGATATACTGTATATATCTACCACTATCTGGTATGAGTGTACAGCATGTAGTGCTGCACTGTTGCTAAATACTTTATACAATACATATATATTGTATTTATCGTGTTGGCCCACTTTGTAGGTGTACAGTTAGAGACTAGCTCATATTTTCCCCATATACAACTTCAACAGAGCAGTGGCATTAAAGTGAATACCTGGGCAGTGGTGGTCCTATGGTGGACCCTTTCTATTAATGGGTTAGAGATGGGCTGATATATTGTGCATTGTAACAGTTAAATGGGCCAGTGTTAGTAACTGTGTACCTACAAAGTGCACCTATATGGTTGAAAATGACTAATGGTAGTAACAAGATGTTTTCTTGTAGTAACAAAATGTTGCCTTGTAGTAACAAAATGTTTACTTGTAGTAACAAGATGTTTTCTTGTAGTAACAAAATGTTGCCTTGTAGTAATAAAACGTTTTCTTGTAGCAATAAGATGTTTTGAACAACACCAAAATGTTTTCTTGTAGTAAAAAAAAATGTTTTCTTGTAGTAACAAGATGTTTTTGCACAATACTGAAATGTTATCTTGTAGTAATGGGTTGATTTTCTCATAATAACGAGATGTTTAATCTTAATATCGAGATATTTTCTCGTAATAATGAGATGGGAATCTTTTCTTGCTTGGCAGCAACGCGCTTCACTTGCGTACTTGAGCATTCTGCATTTAGTCCTGCAGAATAAATAATCATCTAGTTATCATCTCATATCTCACTATGCTCCTTTATGTATATCTGCACATATTATGGATAGGTTCAGGTTTATCTTTTATACATGAGCTTTTACATCATGTAACAGCATCATATAGGAACTGTGTAACAACAGAGCAGTGCTGTGTTGCTGAGAAATAGAAGAGCTGCTCACACACACACACACACACACACACACACAGTGACAGGGCTGCGCACAGCGCACAAAACGTGCCATGAAATATTTTGAAAGCCTAACAGCATCATATAATCATATGAGACGGTAAACAGCGATTCGGTTGGCAAAACAACTGAAGGCTTTCATGAGGAAGGATGCGGGTGTGAGAACATGAATATTTGGGGTCTTGTCCAGTGACTTGATACGTGCTTGATCAGCAGAAACCGGAAAAATCAGGAGACTCAGCCAGCAAGGATGCCAAACTGGATATATTACTGTGTTCACTGTTCCACTCACACCATCAGCCCGCCCAGTTCACTCTATACCAACCCAGATTTTAATTTAGCCATATAACATTAACCAGTTATGTGATAATAAAACAGTGCAGAGGTACGGTACGGGTACACCCAATCTGGCGTACTGATTCCGAGTGCGCGAGCGGTTCGGTGCAGGTTGCGCCTCCGTCTGCGCGCGTCGAGTGAAATCGCACCTCCTTGTGCACGCGAGCGCTCCCCATCCCTCTCTGCCGACACACACACACGTATACACACACACACACACACACACAGCGCAGTGAGGGTAGTGCTGACCGAGAAGCGCAGTCTGTCCCACAGTCTGTTTCTAGCATATTCAAGCATCCCTGTGCCAAGTTCCTTATAGTTTCCTTTTCCTTTTATTCCACAATGATAAGGGGCACTGGAATATTCTCCCACGCTTCGCACTAGAAAAGGTGGGTCTGCATGTCTCCGTTCATTCTTTTGCGCATCGAGCTCGTTAGAGGCCAGTGGACAGACGCCTTGCCGTGGGTGTGTCGCGCTTTTACGCTTCTCACTGAAATCCATAATATTCCAGGAATATATTAAAAACTTCACCACTGATAGTAAATCATATTGACAGCTTCTCTAACATTACCCAGGCAAACTTGTGCCATTTTTTCTCCAGTCGTCTATTTATGGAGTTTTTGGAATGTGCATTACTGGATTTTTATGCGTTTATTTAGAAATTAAGGCTTTTAAGACGGGTGTGTCGTCTGTTTTTTTTTTATCCTTCCTTTTTCGAAATGGAAATGTGCTGGTGTTATTGTGCATCATCTCCCAAATGTATAAAATATCAACTCTTGTTGTCAATGACAACGCACAGCAGTGGTGCTGGGGTGCTGGATAGGTCTAGCTGTCTCCCCATCTAGGATTTAGCCTGTATATCAATATAAGACAAGCAGGCGAGGAAGAACCTGATAACTGATATTAAACTGTATAAGCACTGAATGTTACTTAGCTTCTACTAATCTGTAAATCTGGCTTATGTGCACAGTGTTTTGTTTTTGTTTTTAGTATTTTGTTTTCAGGCATTTCATTTGGGAATCAGTGTTTTTGAGATAGGTGTGTCATCTGGACCCCCCCGCCCCCATCCTTCACCCAAACAAAACAGAAAAATCACTGTTTTAACCAGACTTTCTTCCCCAGCAATACAATCCTGAGCAATACAGTATTTATAGTAGGGGCTGCAGTTGATGTAATTTCAGAGATATAATGAAGATAAAGTAGACAGTGTTGTGCACTGTTCTGGGTGTAGCAGAGAAAATGTTGTTGAGACATTAGCCAAATGCACTTAGATGTTCATATAGACCCAAAAGTAATTATGAACCACTTGTAATATGAACCTAATCACAGGCCACAAACTGAGAAAATTAAGGCGTAATTTGGCTCTGATTGCATATTTGGATGACCATCAAAGCAGATCAAAGCAGTCGTCTAGTGAGGCAAACAAAAGGTCTCTGAAGGAGAGATTCAAAGACCTCTCCTGCAAAAAAAAAAAGAACAAATAAATAAATAAAAACTAGGGAGCCCAGGAATAGAGTCTGGATTCAATCTGTGCATTTACTTGCTTATAGAGCACAGAAATGATGGGAGGAGGATGCAGCCAGCTGCCTATTCTCCTGTGGACTCCTTTTTTTTCCTATGATTTCTTGTCTCAGCATATAATGATGGGGAAGCAGGTGCACTAGCTTTACTATAGTGTCAGATTAGGTTAAGGGCACAGTAAATGAGACAGAACCAAGCATGCCTTTAAAGCCACACTTAGAAATAGCTTTCATATTTTCATATGTTTCATATTTTAGTTGTTGGATGTCAGGTTTGTTGTTACTGTAAGACCATTATCAGCCTGTATTCAATTTTAAAGGTGCAGATTGTGATGTTGAAAAGAATTTCTAGACATGTAATAATGCCTTAGAAATGCACTAATTTATAATATTGTAGCTTGTAAATATGCAATTGATATGGCTACTTTCTTAATTTTTAGGCTTTTGTTTACATTTTTCTGACCCAGTATTTAGCTCCGCCCTCATTTGGAATAGGGCTGCTCAGCTGTGCCTCTTTCCTCATGAGGAATACATAGTTTTAACAGAGACACTAGGATCTGTTGGTGGATGGAGGGCTTGCCAGTGTCTTCATTGAAATTGCAATTCACTTCGCAAACAGCAGAGGGATCTTACCATTATGAAAAGCTCCTTAAAGACAGGGGTTCCCATCCAGACCATAGATCCTGGACAAGAATGTGGGACCAGTTTGTGCATGGCAGAGAGGCAGAGTCAGTTACAGGGGTGTGGGGTAGGGGTGGTCGAGGATGAGATGGTTAGTGGAGATAGTGGTAGCCATGGAGATCCCTCCATATGATTTTATGACGGACATAGTTACAGCCAATTCCTTTTCTGAGTTATGGAGATGGTTTGTGTGCCCGTATATGTTTGTATTGGTTGGTGACCAAAGAGCCGATACAGTTTCTTCCCAAGATCCTAAGCAGTACAAAATGTATACCCATCTATAACGATTCAGTAGGCGCGCTGTGCTCAGTATCGGTCTGTTCATTAGTACACCATCCTGTAATTGTAAGATGCCCCTACTGCTTGCAAGGTGAATTGCAATTGAAATTATGACATTGATAAGCCCTCCCCCTTCCAACCAACAAGCCCCAACCTTCTGTTTAAGCCTAAAATTAAGAAAGTAGTCAGATCATACACTGACTCATGCACTTGTTTATTTGTTAAATGGCAGTCTTTGACGCAATGTTGCCCAACAGCCTCGTAATGGTCTACTGCCTTGTACATCCAATGTCCTGTGTTTAAGATAAACATCAGAAAATATTGTCATCAATTTTAACATTGAAAAGATTAAATTAATTAAAATTCTTGAATTTTTTTCCACAGTTTTGTCAGACAATATATCACAGCCATAACACAGCACTGGTAAACTAGTAAACTAGTTTAAAAACAAATTGGGCATTTTGGAAATTCTGGATCTTCAAGATGGCTCTGAACACAGACATCAACACACCAACTACTGGCCTAAATGTAGGGCAGGAAGAAGAGCAACAAACTGAACACCAGCAACAAACTGAACAACTGACCAATCAACAACCAGATGACGGGTCTTGCCAGACTCCCATATCCTCTCCAGTGAAGACTGAGCACCAAGATCCACCCACTGATTCAGAGTCCACTCCTGCCCCAGAATGCTCAGTCCAGTTGAATGGAGTGGCCAAAGACCACCTGTCAGTCATCGATGAAAAGATGGAAACAAGTAAAGACTGCAATCTGTGCATGCTCCTTCTTTGTGTCATTTACTGAGCACCCCAGCCATGCTATGATGTACTAGCCTTGCAATATTTTTCCTTAATAAGAGTGACTGACCCATTGAAAATTTTTTTATCCCCCTCTTTCTATTGTTTCCCCTCTTTCCCCTCTTCATCAACCTGTCCCTCTACCAAACATTTTCTCACACATCCTAAATATTGGCACTGCCCCAAAATTCCTTATTTTTCATATCTGCCATTTCTCTCTCCCTTAACAGGTAATGGAGTCTGCCCTAATGCTGTGGATGCTTCTCCTCCTACCTCTTCCCGTTCTTCCCCCCCTCGTCATCATCATGCTAAGGCTGGCCATGCTCATGCTAATGGCCATGCCCGCCTCGGAAGCCGCTCAGGTTCAATGAGCCATGCTGGGTCTCCTCGGCCCTCGCTCAGCCGCCAGCCCAGCGCTCTTACCGAGAGTGCAGAAGATGGCACTAAGCCCAATGATTACCTTATCCTGGCCATACTTGCCTGCTTCTGCCCACTGTGGCCTATCAACATCGTCAGCTTGACCTTCTCTGTTATGGTACAATTGTTTAAAAGCATGTAGGATTAGCATTCTTGATTCATTTCATGATGAATTGTTGATATTCCATCAAGTGTGTGTAGCTACTGTCAGTGTGCAATTTTTATTATTTTCAGAATACTAAGCAATGCATTTTATTTTGAATCAGTCCATCTTACATTGCTTTTTCTGTAATTTGCCCAAAAATATTCATAATTTCTCATTTTCTTCTTGTGTGCTTTTCTGTCATCTTATATTTCTTATCTACTTTTCTCTCTTGTTCTCTCCCTCAGTCTCGGTACAGTCTGCAACAAGGGAACATTGATGGAGCGCGGCGTCTTGGCCGCAACGCAAAGGTCCTCTCAATCATCTTTCTTGTGGGTGGAGTTGTCATCATTACTGCCGCCATTGTCTTCAACTGGGGACGTGAGTTTCATGTGAACTATGAATCTTGTAATTTAGTAAAATAAAAAGTAGTATGGTCAAATCTGCTACTGTTTCATGTTTTCCCAAATTCAGCGTTTCTTACACTTTTAGTTTGACGTATAGGTCATACTGTGAGCGAATGCATTGAAGTGTCTTCATAATAATCATTCTATAATTATCAATCATATTCTTGCCATTTAGTCTTCCTTTGAGTTTTGTGCTGTTAATACTATATCTAACAAACATCCTTCCATCTGTTTCAGTGATGTTAAAGTCCTGAGGGTTGCCATGACAATCAGACCAAGGAGGAATTTCTGACCAACCAACTGATCCATGATGACCATCGTCCTCCTCTCACCCTGCATTTCCACATATTACTGAAGCACCTCGAGATTTATTTTTCAGTTCTTTTCTACTCTCTGTCAAGTTCCTGAGACCAAACACCCTCTTTTCATCTGTAGAAAGAAAATCAGCAAAATCAGGAGTGAAGACTTCCCCAGCATTTTGAATGGAGGTATAAATGACTGAAGCCAGCTGAATCATAACATGCATGTTTTATGTTTTTTTTGTTTTGTTTTGTTTTGTTTTTCAGCAAAAAGGACTGATTGCTTTTTAAATGATGTCAGCAAAGAGGCATTCAGTATGATCTCATTTCCAGTCTAAAGTCCTTTGTGTGTGTGTGTGAGAGAGAGAGAGAGAGAAAGAATAAAAGAGCAAGATGTTTGATGAAGGCACTTTGTGTAGAGAACATGTGAAAGATGATCTGCTACCAAGGTTTCTCTGCTACCAAGGTAACACACTTTCTGAGTAATGGCATCAGATTCATAGTTAAAGAGAATAGCTAATATTAAGCCTAATGGAGATTAACGGGAGGGAAGGCAATTACTGAAATGATGAAGGAGAGACAGTGAAAAGGAAGTGAAATGAGAATCTGATGAATCCAGCAAGCAGACTCTCCATCCAGCATTCTCTACCAGACACGACTGAAATCTCACAGGAGCAAGACAATAAAAGAAAGTAGCATGCTCACTCCTACAGTGTGTCTCCTGCTCTGGTTTCCTCTTCTTGATATGTATTTATGTCCACAAACTAATGTTTGGCACATTATCAGAGGTGGATTTGTGTGAGAGAAACAAATGCAGGTGAACACACATGAACAGACAGCACAGACGTGAGCTTCCTGACTGGCTGACGGTAACTAAAGCGCATTGATGGTGTGGATAGGGAGAAGGGAGGGGGGGAGCAGGGCTGAACTGGGCTGCAGTCCTTTGTTTCACACAGATGGAGAGATGAGAGAGGGAGGGAGGATGGGAGGGAGGTGGCAAACTGCTGATGAAAAGATACTCTAGAGATGGAGAGATGCAAGGAATTGCAGTAGAGAAGGATGCAAACACGCCTTCTGATTGGTCCTGTATTGTGAGCATGTGTGTGTGTGTGTGTGTATATACAAGGGAGGGGGTTATGCGGTATTCCCCCTGCACCCTTTCTCCCCTCTCCTTCCTTTCCAAGACTTCCCAGACCACCAATGCAACCATGTGAAGAGGAATGATTGCTAAGTTAGCGTTATTGTCTTTTTCAGTTTGTATAACTGCACACAGTGGATCTTAATGTTTACAAGACCAGTATCAGCCTGCACAATCACATCCCATAAATGCAAAATCAACACAGCTGAATCTATTCCCTTGATTGACTCGTTTTATGTCACTCAGCAGTGTGATACCCGATTCGCTTCTGTTTGGGTAGCTTTGCCAAAACAGAATCTGTGCCAAGTCTCTGAAAGGTAGCTTTTTAGCTTTTCTATTTTGGATCAGAAGATATTTGTGTGTGTGTGTGTGTGTGTTTCTGTATGTGTGTGTGTGAGAGAGAGAGGTAAGTGATGATACTCCTGAGTTAATCATAATATCCCAGTCCCCAAAAATGTGGTATTTCAACATTGCTTATCACTACATATACATCTTATTATGTGTGTGTGTCATGGGAGAGTCTAAATATACTTCCTGGGTGAACTCTTTTCTTGCTTAATTGTTGAAAAAAAATAGTGTAAAATGCTCACAGACCCCCTGTTTTACATGGTTGATGTTTACAGTGTAATGGTTTTTTGACGAAAGCCAGAAGGAAGTGATGAGTGTTTTTTGATCTTTTGTGAAGGATTTCAGAAGGCAAGTCCTTCGTTTTGTAGCACTTTGTAAATACAGGATATTAAAAACAAACCTCTGTTTACGACAAGATTAACAGCATTGTTAAGCACCATGACCATATGCTGGGTCCAGTGACATGCAGGCTGCAGAGCCTGTTGTGTATTTTAAAGCTGCACAAATGGGGTTTTGTCCACTAGAGGGCAAGGAGGCACTAGAGTAAGCACCTGGAAAATTAGTGTGCAAAGTCAAATATTCTGGACTTTTGTCTTTCAGAACCAATGAACTGGGTCTAAGACTGGGCTTGAATGCAACTGGAGGTCAGTTGAGAGCGGAATACTTTATACATTAGCACACAATGTTCAGGGACCCTTTTTTGTTCTGTTTTATTGGTGGATAAAATCTATAAATGTGCATGTTTAAATGTGGCGGTATTGGAAATGAATTGGCAGAAATTGTGTTGGACTGAAACTTCTGCTGCATTTTACAAAACAATGGCAACTTCTATTATGAGTTGAATTGTGCACCATTTTGTTCAGTTCTTTTGCTTCCCTCAAATATTAATAACCTGTAGCATGCCTATTTTTTAATTAGGATTAATCCAAACATACTGCGCATTAATGTGAGAACCTTGGCATTGTTTCTGTTCTCTTGAAATGCTTTAACTGGCTGAAGATATTTACTCTGCCTGCACTGCTAGCTTTCCTAATGTATATACTAATGTACATATTTATATGTATATATTTGTACTGCTACCTTCTGCCTATGCGTTATTCTTTGATGAATATTAGATTATTAGTAATGCAATTTCTTGACTGTTATCACTACAGTAATTTCATGCATTCTATTGTTATACTATATTTATCGTTATACATATTTTTAATGGTCATGTACTTCAGAATTGTTGCCTCTGAGTGAATTATATATATGCACCATAGCTTTGCAGTCAATTGTTTGGCTGTCAGGTTTTACTGGTACATTTCTGAGGTGTGAACTTTGACCTCACGTGTTTACACAGTTTATTACAGAATCCACATGCTGCTTAGTGACATTCAGAAGGAGGAATCATCTAATCTTTCAGTGACACCAGCAGAGTATCGGTCTCTGGGTTTCATTTGAGTTTCACCAGTTCTCCAAGTCCATTCATTCCTAGCTCACTAAAATATGTATTTTTAAAGAACCATGTAAAAAGCACTCTATGCCAGTTCTTTTTGTCCTTCTTGTTCAGTGAATGTACTTTCCTTCACTGCATAAACTCACCCTTATTTTGGGTAAGCCACCAGTGCCAGGGGTTGATGCTTTTTTTCTCTATGAAATTAATGTTTCTTGCATTATGACAAGCCCTATTGCTTCTATAATCCTGACTTTGTGCAGACTTGCCTGTGCATGCCTTAATGGATTGCTTTTAACCAACAATATGTGATGTACACAGTATGTAGAACAAGGCCATTGATAGAGCCCTGTGTATTGATCTTGTTCTAATCTTACTAATAATGTTTCAGTGAGCATTGTGAATAAACACTTCCTCATTAGTGGCACTTCTGTGTTGTCTGAAATACAAACACCCTGTGAGATGGTATACATGTACAGAGCCAATCAAAAAGGTTTGTGTTGCAGTAAATATTGAAATATTATATTCAATGGGACTTCTAATGGGACTCCCAAGCGTACGGGACAATCAGATTACATGTCCAGGCTATCAGGGTTTTTCTTTTTCGTGGCCAAGCAAGTTGGTTCACTAGGCTGCTGATATAGCAGTCTCCAGCATTTTTCTGTTCTCCACTCTGCCAGCAACAAGAGAAATAAAAAAAAAAAAAACCCTACTGCTTATTGACTTTTGCAAAACATAACCTTTCATTTGACATGCTTGTTTAAACAAAGCACCTCTATGCTGTGTCCTGTGTGACTCTTCTATTTGCTGCACTAAGGACTAAGGACGCAGAGTGGTTTAAACAAAATTTCTACTAGATGAATTAATTAACAAAGGGATGTGGAAAGAATGACAGTTGAGCAAAATACTGTACAGTATGCACAAACCCATTTCTACAGTGAGGGGAAATAAGTATATATAAACATATAAAAATATAAACAAAGATACAGTGCTGTTACAAAGTTTGCGAACCCTTTAAAACCCTTTTTCTGTATTTCTGCATAAATTTGACCTGGAATTTGATCAGACAAATCTTAAAACTAGATCAAGAGAACCCAATCAAACAAAGGATATACAAGATATAACAGATATAAAACATTGTAGTTTTTACATTTATTTGTTGAGCAAAACTATGCAACATTAAATATCTTTGTCGGAAAAAGTATGTGAACCTCTAGGAGTGTGAGTTAATTTAAAGGGGTAATTAAAGTCAGGTGATTCAGTCAAGGGGATGGCAATTAGGCACGAGTTTAGCAGGCCCTCCCATGTTTCAAGAATATAAACTTGGGTCTTCACTATCAATAGTCTAGACTTCACCACACAGGTTTATGGAAGTGTGCCATGCCTTGATCAAAAGAGACTCCTGAGGACATCAGAAAAAGAGTTATCAATGCTCACCAGGGTGGAAAAGGTTACAAAGCCATTTCTAAATTTGGCCTCCACCAATCCACTGTGAGGCAGATGATATACAAATGGAGGAAATTCAGCACCACTGTAACTCTCCACTTGCCGTCCTTGGCCGTTCTGCAAAAATCACTCCAAAGGCATGGTGAATAATATTATGAGAAGTCACAAAGAATCCCAGGGTAACATCTAAGGACCTACAGGCCACTCTTGCATTGAGTAATGTCAATGTTCATGAGTCCATCATCAGGCAAACACTGACCAAGAATGGTGTGCATTGCAGGATAGCAAGGAGGAAGCCACTACTCTCCAAAAATAACACTGCTGCCTGTCTGAAGTTTGCTCAAGACCACATGGATAACCCATGCCTATTGTTCTGTGGACAAATTAATCCAAAATAGAACTTTTTGGTTTAAATGAAAAGCGTTATATTTGGCAAAAACACTGCATTCCAACATAAGAACCTCATCCCAACTGTGAAGCACGGGGGTGGCAGTATCATGGTTTGAGGCTGCTTTGCTACCTCAGGTCCAGGACATCTTGCCATTATTGATGGTCCCATGAATTCTGGATTGTACCAGCAAATTCTACAGGAGAATGTCAGGGCATCTCTCCATGAACTGAAACTTAACCATAACTGGGTCATGCAGCAAGGCAACAAACCTAAGCACACAAGTAAGTATACAAAGAAATGATTAAAGCAGAAGAAATTTAACATTTTGGAATTGCCAAGTCCATACCTTAACCCAATAGAAATGTTGTGGAAGGACCCAAAAAGAGCAGTTCATGCAAAAAAAATCCATCAACATCACTCAAGGAGTGTTGTACGGAGGAAGGGGCCAAAATTCTTTGAATCACTTGTGCAGGATTGATCACCAATTACTGGAAACATTTGGTTGAAGTTATTGCTGCTCAAGGAGGTCACACCAGTTACTGAAAGCAAAGATTCGCATACCTTTTCCGACAATGATGTTTAATGTTGGATCATTTTGCTTAATAAATGTAAAAAGTATAACGTTTTTAGTGTCATTTGTTTAATTGGGTTGTCTTTATCTAGTTTCAGGACTTAGATGAAGCTCTGATCACATTTCAGGTCAAATTTATGCAGAAATACAGAAACTTGTAAAGGTTTCACACACTTTCTAGCAGCACTATATGTTCAAAAATGAAATTGATAGGGAAAAAGTATTCAGACAAAAGAAAACCAACATTAGTAGCTTTTTTTAACGCTGTTGTTGGCCATTACAGCTTCGAGACGCCTACAGTAAGAAGTAATTAGCCTTTTGCCACATTGTGGTTCAGTTTTGGCCCATTCCTCTTGCGAAATTGTCTTCAATTCCCCAAGGTTACGAGGGCTCCACTGATGGACTCACGATTTTAAAATCCTTCATAAATAAATTCAGGAGATTGGCTAGGCCAAGCAAGCACCTTCACTTTAATTTAGAAACCAGTCTCAATTTATTTTTGCTGTGTTTGGAGTTGTTGATTTGTTGAAATGCTCATCTTCTCCCCAGATTCGGTTTCTAGTGCAATGCACTAGTCCAGTTTGCAAAGAAAGCCATATCATGATGCTCCCACCTCCATACTTCACTGTGGGTATGGTGTTCTTGGGATCATACGCACAACCCTTCATTCTCCAAAAATAACAAACTGAATTATTGACAAAGATTTCTATTTTTTGTTTCATCTTTCGTTCCTAAGGAGGTCTGATTTGTCTAAAAGCTTGTGTGCAAATCTTTGATGCACATCTCTGTGCTTCTTTTTAAGCAGAGGAAATTTGCGTGGGGTGTAGGAATGGAGTAGTGCAGTTCATTGCTTATTGCTCTTTGTCTGACTTTTTTCGAGAGATTGCTGTTTTCTGTCTTAATTTCCTTATCTTTATACTGAAAGTGTGCTATGAAATCATGTGTGGCACACCTGTCCAGGGATGATTAGTTGTGATTCCATGAACTTTCCACATGCATATAATTCAACAAATTGTACTGACCGGGACGTTTAAGGTCTTCCCAACCAATGGTAACTGTCAGGCAGGCAGGTACACATGCAAGTGCAGGTATAACAGACTTTATTAATCTTAGCAATCAAAACAGAGATGGAATCCGAGATCAAGTTCAGGGTGCAGGCAAAGTTCAGGCAATTAACACACGACATGAACATGGACTGAGAAGGGCGGAGATCTGTAATGAAATCGATGGCTATGTGTGACCATGGTCACTGAGGCGTGGGTAGCAGCAGAAGTTTGCCTACCGGCAGAGTGCAGGGTACCCTTGGCCTGGGCGCATACTGAGCAGAATGACATAAACTTGTGAATGTCCTGGAACATGTTAGGCCATCAGTACTTGCCTTGAACCAGCTGCTGTGTTTTTTGAGTGCCAGGCTGGCCCGTGGCAGGTATGGGCCCACGTGATCACTATGTGTCGGAAGACAAGTGGCACAAACTTTCTCCCCACTGGGCACTGTCTGGGGGTCCTCACCTCTGGGGCATTTTCAATCTCCCTGTCTAGGTCCCAAGTCAAGGCCCCCACAAAGCGGGACTCAGGCAGAATACACTTCACGAGGCGTAGCTGGGTATACACCGGACAGGGAATCGGCCTTGGTGTTCTTGGAGCCAGGACAGAAAGACGGGATGAAATCAAAACACGTGAAGAATAGTGCCCAGCGCGCTTGACAGGAGTTCAGCCTCTTGGCAGTCTTGATGTATTCCAGGTT
Source organism: Pangasius sanitwongsei (assembly GCA_037576675.1). Lineage (NCBI taxonomy): Eukaryota > Metazoa > Chordata > Actinopteri > Siluriformes > Pangasiidae > Pangasius > Pangasius sanitwongsei. The sequence continues at coordinate 8,364,518 of CM075015.1, read as the reverse complement.
TTTGTGATCAGTATAAATGGTGAATGGGTGTCCGGCCCCCTCCAACCAGCGTCGACATTCCTCGAAGGACAGCTTGACAGCGAGGAGCAATGTCATAATTTCACTCAGCAGGGATCAGCTTCCTTGAGAAGAACACCACAGAGAGGAGATTAGGTTTGTCTCCAAGTCGCTGGGCAAGCACGGCTCCGACACCCGTTTCTGAGACATCGACCTCCACAATGAAGAGCTTTGACAGATCAAGGTGCTTTAGGATAGGGACTGATATAAATGCTTCTTTGAGCTTGGTGAAGGTCTGTTCAGTGGCTGGAGTCCACTGCAATCGCTTGCTTCCCTTCTTCAGCAAGGTGGTTAACAGGGATGCTATGATGCTAAATCCTCTGATGAAGTGTTTATAAAAGTTTGTGAAGCCGAAGAAGCGTTGCAGTTCTTTTAATGTGGTGGGAACTGGCCATTGAGTGACTGCCGAGACTTTGTCCTGGTCCATAAGCACTCCCTCTGGCCCACTGATGTAGCCCAGAAATGTCACTTTATGCACATGGAATTCACACTTCTCACCCTTGACATAGAGATGGCCGGGACAGCACCTTTCTGACATGCAGGACATGTGTATAGTGATCAGGGGAGTATATAAGAATGTAGGCGTTGATGAACTTTCCCAGCATATCCCGCAATATGTTGTTAATAAGGCACTGAATGGCTGCTGGCACCAAAGATAGTCCGTATCTGCATTACGCAGTACTCAACGTGGCCATAGGTGGTCTTCTTTGTGAAGATTTTAGCCTCCCCGTAATTGTTCAAGAGCCACTAGCATTAAAGGCAGAGGATAGCGGTACTTCATTGTGACTTGATTAAGAGAAGTACGCCGGTGATCCGGTGATGCGGCAAAGTATTCTGTCAGGCAGGCAGGTACGGATGCAAGGGCAGGTATAACAGACTTTATTAATCTTAGCAATTGAAACAGAGATGGAATCTGAGATCAAGGTCAGGGTGCAGGCAAAGGTCAGGCGATCAACAAACAACATGAACTAGGTGAGACAATGAGCAAAACCAGAAAACCAAAACAGGGATCAAAACCAGAAAGACACATATCAATATACAATGGCTTGGTAACGACTGGAACACAAAGCACTCAGAGCGAATACTTCGTGAAGTGAATGAGCAGTGATGGCTTAAATACTGTGTGAGTGTGAGTCCAGGTGAGTGCAATCAGTAGTCGGGTGAACGTGAGAGTGTCTGTGATGGCTGTGAGTTGTAGTCTGTAGCGGCCATGTTTGTAGGCCACGCTGTGTTCTGGGGACTGGGTTTGGCGCTGATTCCAGCATTGAAATGACAGCAACTTCTTTTTTAATTTGCCTGCAAATTTTTTTTGCAACATTTATATCTAGAACTTGATTTAGTCTTATGTGACCTTTACATATACAGCATGTTTGATATAGTGTACAAAAAACATTTTCCATATCATTTTTTTTTATTTCAAAAGACATTGTGTATGTACATTTGAACTGGATATGCTATGCACTGGAACTACATTAACAAGAACAAAAGTGTCTGAATACTTATATCCCCTCACTTTATAACTCTAATACTAGCATAACACACAGGTACCTCACATTTAGATACATCACATTTGTCAAACAAAAATGAAGAAAGTATGATCTAAAAGAGAACACCACTCATAGACAAAATGTTAGCCAAAGACTTGTCAAGGGCACAAACATGATGCTTCATCACCAGAGAGATTATCAGGAGAGGAGAAAGACAGTAGCTACTATAGCTAAGGCTTTACCTCCCAGGGTTTTAATACTCACTTACATTACACAAAATAAATTCTTAGCATCTTAGTTTAAAAAAAAACTTTAAATATAGTCGAACTTATCTAGTATTTCCTATTATAATATTACAATAAACCAAATTTATTTATTATTAAACCTATTTCCCAACATTTTTTCACTAATTTCGAGCTTACAATGTTCTTATTCTATTGGCAGATAATGTTGCTTGTTTCTAAGATTACATGCTTAAAATTAGCAAAGTTATCTAGCAATAGAACAAGACTATTTCAAGCTTGAAATTAATAACATTGTCTAGAAATATTCAAATTCAAATTTATTTTTGGTCACACACACAACCATACACAGTACGATGTGCAGTGAAATGCTTTTTATGACTGTCCAGTGACATAAAAAAAAAAAGAAAAGAAAAAATAGGTTTAATCATTTTGTAATGAGTTCATTATAAACTTAATAAATATAATAGGAAATACTAGATACATTTTACTATATTTAAGATATTGCTACTTTTTTAATCTAGCTAATTAGGCTTCTGGACAAAAAAACATGGGAATGGGCAAGCACATTTTAAATTTGACTTGTCCAATAGGTCAGGTAATAAAATGATTCAGGGTAATGAGAGCCTATATTTGTCTTACAGTTGCTACTAGTCAGTGTTAGTATCACCTGTAGCACAAACATAAATGTTGTGTACTACAAGTGCCTAATTAGAGTGATCCAATTTGGCCATTTCCCATTAGATCTAGATTATTTTTCCAATTAAATAAAAAACATTTCTCAGATAACATAAAAAGTGATCACAAAAATTTTTTACTAACAGCGGATGTCTCAGATTATAAGTAGCTCTCTCTCTCTCTCTCACTTGCTCCTTTTTCAACTCCCACAACATCATGCACTTCCAGGATGTTTCAGTTGCCAGGGCAACGGTTGGTAAGGACCAGAAAGGAGTGAGGGACTGAGAAAACGTGGATGTACAAAGGGAGTGTACTCTCATGCTAGTGTGTTAGCAAAAAATCTCTCTCACTTGAATTTTAAAGACGCATGAATAATTAAAAGATTCTACCAGTGTGGCTGGAAAAGAAAAAAGGGAAAAATTGGGACAGGACTGGGCTCGGATGCTGTAAATGGTGATGGCTGGAGAGTGACGCAGAAGTGTGGAATGGAGGGAGTGAAAATGTGTGATAGAGAGTTGGAGGATGAAGTAGGAGGAAGACAGTACAGATTTATACTCAAGGAGAGAAGATACTGCCAAAGCACACAATAGAAGCACACCTACCTATTTGAAAAAACCTTTTTCACTCAGTAGTGTCATATAAGAAAGTTACATAAGTATATACGTAAGATTACTGTCCTATGGATAATCAGTAATGAAGATTAAGAGGTAGTAAAAGCGCAGTTAACAGGGATAGTTTGGGGGGGAACTCTATCATAATGCAGATGAAGCTCAGAAGTGGGAAAACATATGCAAGGGGCCTAAAAAAAATTAAGCTTTGAGCCAAAAGAGTCAGAAGAGGAAAAAAACAGCCAGATGAGAAAAACAGAATCAGATCAGAGAATCAGAATCAGAGAAAAAAGGCAGGACTGTGTGTATTTTTTAAAAAATGAATTCATCCTATCTTGTCCAGTTGCGACAGACTGCTCTATATGTGGGGTCCTGTTTAGTGGATTCGTACAATACTGGTTTTAGCTGCCCATATATATATATATATATATATATATATATATATATATATATATATATATATATTAAAGTTAAAGCAGAATGTAATAATGTAATTGCATTCTGTAATATAATTACATGTGTGATGATTAACAACACCACACCCCACTTAACACTACATCTCTAATTTCATAGTTATCAGGTTAGAATGATATAGCTCATCTGACTTAGCTTTTTTATTAACCGGGGTTATTATGTTTTCCTTTGCTGCATCATAATAAAGATTTTTTTTCCAAACTACCCATACCCATGCTTGTGCTTTCACTCCCACTTTATCTTCATTACTGTTTATCCATAAGTCAGTCAATACATTTACGTTTCTCTGGTGACTTTTCACTAACTCCCTGTTATTGCAGTACTGTGCCAACCACTGTGGATGCTGTGGATGTGCTCTCCATCACACAACGGAGAGAGAGCAGAGAGAAAGGGCCACTGATTAGAAAATGTCACAGAGAGATAGAGGAGATAAACAAGCTGCCTTAGAGCACAAATAAATTAACCTAGGGGGATTTAATTATACATTCTAATCAAATTACCCAATCAATGAATCTGATATAAGTGGGAGAGGTTGTGTCCCTGCCCTAGTGTTTGGCAAGCTACAGGCCTCTAGTTTGACAGTAATAGGACCTGAAGACTAGGTGAAAGTGGAGACCTGGGGTAGATATAGGACAATTACTCTCACAGGTCAAACTCTCCATTTATCTCTGATAGACTACTTGTCTAATTCTGTGCAACACTCATACAACAAAACCAGTCTGATTAGATGTGATATCATAATGGTCATCCTGATCTGTCTTGGCTCAATTAAAACCAGGAAGAGCTCATTCAGCCACAAGAGCATTAGTGAGGTCAGGCACTGATGTCAGGTCAGGCGGCCTGGTGCACAGTCAGCGTTCCAGCTCATCCCAAAGGTGATCAGTGGGGTTGAGGTCAGGGCTTGGGGCAGGCCACTCAATTTTCTTCCACTTCAACTTTGGAAAATTATGTCTTCATGAACCTCACATTGTGCACAGGGGCATTGTCATGCTGGAACAGGTCTGCACTACTTAGTTCCAGTGAAAGGACAATGACAATTCTGTGCTTCCAACTTTGTGCCGACAGTTTGGGCAAGGCTCACATATGGCTGTGATGGTCAGGCGTCCACATACTTTTTTCCATATAGTGTACCTGCAGTTATATAACATTACATCAAATCTATAGACATACAGTATACGTTTATCCAAAATAATCCCTTTAGCTGTCAGACTGACTAAACAATATAGTGGTATCAACTGATACTTTACAGAAAGGTGGCCATTTATCCAGACAGGGTACCAGTTTATAACACCACAGTCCTGGGCACAAAAACAGCCCAAGCCCAAAATTGCAAAATATTAAGATTTTAATGGTCTTAACAACAAATCATTGGTCAGGAAATTAGCAAGAATTAAACAAATACTGTACATCTCTCCCTGTTCTATCAATCCTGGTTCCATTTATAAGCTTGTTATCAGGATCTTGATGGGCTGCATCAGGTGTGGCAGATAACCAAATAATGACTAATCTTTTAAGAAAAAAAAAAAACCCAGATGATATTTTCAGAAAATTTTGTACACCCAGACGTATGTTAGTTTGAATTTTACATCCAACATTTTAATCATTATCATGATTTTACCTTTGTGAACAAGACGACTTTATAAGTGAATTTTCCTGTTTCTAGCTTTTCCCCAAACAGTAAACGAACAAATGGTGGCACAGGAGGTCTCAGGAGTGCATTTGTTTAATTCTTGCTCATTTTCTGTCCAATGATTTGTTGCTAAGATCATTAAAAGCTTAATATTTTGGCATTTTGGGCTTGACCTTTTTTTTTGTGTGTGTACTGATTACTTCACCTGTCAAGTTGTAATGTAAAAAGTCTCCAACTTCATTTACACTTTATTTATTTGTTTGTTTGTTTAATTTTGCATTACATTACTCCTGGTTTGGCAGTGGATTGGATTGTCTTTCTGAGCACTAAGTGAAGGTGCCTTGAGTAGAGTTTCTATAAGATTCATAGAAGGGACATGTAAACAACCATTTTTTTTAAAAATTGTTTATTTATTAATTTTCACTATAGCAACTGCAAAATTCAAAATCAGGATGCATTCGAATTAACAGCAACAAAGACAAATAAAAAAACACATTAAAATGAAAAAATGACAAAACTATTCAGCTCTCTGGAGAAAACAAAACAATTATTTGAGAACATAGAGATCAACATATCAGATAAATCTAAATATATAAATTAAAATTATAATAAAATAAAGTAACAAAACATAGGTGGTCAGTGTATTAATAGAGTTATGTTTTATATAGACATGGTTCAAAGGGTTCATGACAGGTCCAAAAAAAGTTTCCCAGATCTCTAAGGAGGCTTGGGTTTTATAACAACTATTTTTTAAATGTTATATAATTCTGTAATGTTATTTGTAAAAGACAACACGAATATGAATTCTCAGATCTTTTCACATCTTTACGTCTTTAGATATGGGTGTTGTTTATTATTTTGATGGCGTTTTTTTTAAATCAGCTCTGCTCTCACTGGCGCCCCCTGGTGTTTGTGCATTACTAATCCCACTCTACGCCACAAATCCATTCTGCTGACAGCCGGAAGTGGTTCAGTGAGTGAAGCTTCTCGCTGTCACAGTGGCACACACTGATTCAGCGGCCAAAAGGCCAGCGTGGTGTATCCTTCACCCTTAACCAGACAAAAAAAAAAATGTCGAAGTTCGAGATGTTAAACTCGTATTTGATGGAGCGGCTGGCTGTGGCTGTTCGGGAGATTCTGGAGGCGGTGGAAGCCACGGTGACGGAGTACCGCACAGAGACCGCGCAGACACGCATCGAAAACGAAAGCCTGAAACAGCAGCTCCGAGAGCTTCGCACTGCAGCGCCAGGTAAATGCAATGCACACAGCTCGCGGCGCTCACGTGACCCGCGAGGTGCGTTAGAGGAAGGCAGGAATGAGAACGGTAGAAAGTGCATCATCAGCGGGAGAAAACCGTCAGACCTGGCTGAGATCCCAGCGGACTCAGCTGCAAGCACAGCTCGCGCATTCCGAGTTCAGTGAACCAATTAAAGCGCTTGTTTATGTCACATGACTTCACAGAGACCGTCAATGACAAAACGACTTTTTAAAACAAAAGTACCCTGCTTAACAACTTTTAACGCCTTTTTCCTCGCTTAGTGAAATAAGAAACAGGAAAGATGCGCAATGCGCAATTGCCAGAGAGCCCTCTAAAATGGTTAATTAGTCTATATTATAATTATAGAATGTTCTAAGTGAGACATAAAACATGGTTGAGCAAAAATATTCACTATGGAGTGGTGTGGTACCATCCATCCATCCATCCATCTTCTGTACCGCTTATCCTACACAGGGTCACCGGGTGACCTGGACCCTATCCCAGGGGACTTGGGGCACAAGGCAGGGGACACCCTGGATGGGGTGCCAACGCATCACAGGGCACAATCACACACACACACACACACACACACACACTACGGACAATTTGGGAATGCCAATCAGTCTACAACGCATGGCTTTGGACTGGGGAGGAACCCAGAGGAAACTCCCGAAACATGGGGAGAACATGCAAACACAGGGAGGAGTTGGGATTTGAACCCCCAGAGGTGCAAGGCAACAGTGGTAACCACTAAGCCACCATACCCCCCGGTGTGATCCCAACAATTACAAATTTCAATTTTGTTAATGAACGACTGCCTTCTTAACGGATTATATTTATTTAATGTTGTGGGATGTCTAGAGAGACTAGTTAGTTCCTGTTATCACTTACATTATAGCAGCTATAAACAGACATTTCCTCACCAGCCTCTCTTATTTCAATCTTTTGAAGTTAATAAAAGACAAAAAAGTGTAGCTTGTTATGATACATCGAATCTGCAAAGTGCAAACTCTTAGATTATTAGAGGCTTAGATTATGTGGAGACATACAAGTCCCTTTAAACAAAATTGTTACTATAAAAACAACACTCAGAATGAGCACATTAATATAAACACACGATTTGAATTACAGCAAGCACTGTTGTCAGAGCTGCTGTTACAGAAATGAATCAAGACCTTCTGACTGATCAGATTCAAGGATTCCACAGTAGTCATATGAATGTACAGTTGTATGCATAAATTTGGGCACCCCTGGCCAAATTACATATTTTGTTGATTTCTGAATTTTAAAAAAAAAAAACAAAGTAAACACAACCTCTGTGCAAACTTTTTTTTTTTTTTTAAATTACATTTTCTGCAAATGATAATGAACTTACCTCATATTTGATGAAAAGTGAGTACTTAGTAACACCCTTTTTGGTAGACATCAGAGCTTGCAAACACTTTCTGTAGCCAGCTAGGAGTCTTTATATTCTTGTTTTAGGAATTTTAAACCAGTGTTCCTTGCAGAATACCATGCAGTTTCTAGTTCTGAGTTGGTCTATCCACAGATTTTCAGTGATGTTCAGGTCAGGGGACTGTGAGGGCCATTCCAAAAGCTTCAGCTTTCATTTCTTGAAGTAGTAAATGGTGGATTTTTAGGGTTTGTTTTGGATCATTGTCCTGTTGGAGAAGCCAGTCTCTTTTCAGCTTCAGTCTCTTGACTGATTGTTTCACATTTGCTTCCAGAATTTGTCACTGGCTACCACACAACCCCAAATCATAAGAGATTCACTGTCAAGCTTAACAGTTGCCAAGGTGTTCTTTTCATCAAATCCTACTCCTTTTTACAAACAAATCTTTGGTGATTGTGGCCAAAGTTTCATTTTTTCTTCAGTCCACAGCACTAGGTTCCAAAAAGCCTCTGGCTTATCTAGATACTGTTTTGCATACTTGCATGCAGATGTTTTGTGATGAGGTCACAGGTAAGGTTTCCTTCTGATGACTCGTCCATGCAGATCATGTTTGTGCAACACCACTTCTCAGCTAAACCTTCCTGCAGATCCTTGTGTTAATCTGGGGGTTTTGCTTTGCCTTTCTGCCCAACATACTGGCAGTTCTATCTGAGAGTTTTCTTCGTCTTGCAGACCTTGCCTTGACTTCCACAGTTCCCCTGAATGGCCATTTCTTAATGACATTTTAGACAGTGGAAATTGTGAGCTGGAAGCACTTTGATATCTTTTTATAGCCTTCCCCTCTTTCGCAGACATCAATTAGATTCATTTTCAGATCCTCAGTCAGCTGCTTAGAGGAGCCCATTGTTGTTGAGTGTTAGCATAAGGTTTGAAGAGTCAGAGAATGTATTAAACTCTGGAATTGTTATTCCTAATGACAATTCTTGACCTTTGAAGGGTGTCCAAACTTTTGCCATAATTGTGGGGTTTTTTCTTCTTCTATTTTTAACATACTTGGACCTGGGAATGGAAGTGTGCATTAACATTTGCAAAAAATGTTATTTTTAAAAATAGTTTGCTGCAGACATTGTATTTACTTCTTTTCACTTAAAAAAAAAAATTTATATCAACAAAATATGTGATTTGGCCAGGGGTGCCCAGACTTTTGCATACAGCTGTAAATATGCACTCTTTCTAAATGCAATAAGGATGGGTTTCACAGACAGATTAGATTAATCAGTGTAGAAATGATCTAACCTTAAATTCTGATTAAAACCACAATTGTTAACGGAAATGTAAAGTTTAAAGTAATGGAGTAACAGGATAAAAATACAAACTAAAACCAGAAATAAATAATGGCTTCAGTCCAGCCACGAACATTTTATTGTGCAAAAAAAAAAAAAGCTTCTGTTAAGGCAATCAGAATAAGACTATTTGTTTACTGTTGTGTAACATGGGCTGTTTTCTATTACTATAATCTGGAATAAAATGTAAATTACAAAAGAAAGAGGGGATGTTAGAACGACCTGGCAACCGTGCTGACCAGGGTTCCTGCTGTGCCTTTATGCGAGCCTCATCTCCATCAGAACTCAGAAACCCTTACCAGGAAAAGAAAGAGGATATTACCCCACTCTTATTCAATTTGCATTGGCTTCTAACGGACATTAAAGCTTGCTCTTGACATTCATAGCCCTTAATGGTTTAGTGCTGACTGATTTCCTGAAGCACTAGAGCTCATTCAAACACTTTATCCTACTAGTGCAGTCCTTCTGCTAATTCATAGAATCACAGCTTAATTGGGGGAAGATGTTTTTCTTACAATATACACATTACATTTCTCTTTTTGATATTTGGATCTAATTATCATCTCAAACATTATCAAACACCTACATCTAGCTTCAGGCTAGATATATAAAGAATCGAATGTGTGATCTAGATATTATAACATTATAAGGAATAACAATTATAAGGTATAATTGCTGTTGGACAAATGCATTGTTTTATTCTCAAGTCACGTGGAGCTGGGACTGTGTGAAAGTAGAAGCCTATGACTGGTTTTATTTGTTTAGTTTACATTTATAGCTAATTCCATAGTTTTTGGCAACGTTAAGAGAATAACAGACTAAGAAGGTCAGCCCCGACTTTTCTAGCCCTAGCCGCAAATTCCAGCTCCTCCTGGGGGATCCACAGATATTCCCAAGCCAACTGGGAAATATCATCTCTCCAGCAGGTAAACACAAGGGGGTCTGCCCTTCTGGTCTCCATCCAGTGGGACATGCCTGTTACAGCTCTAACAGGAGCTGACCAAGGGGCATCTTTGTAAAGTGCCAAAGCACAGCTGGATCCTCTCAATTCGGAGGAGCAGCAGCTGTTCTCCAAGGCTCTCCTGGGTTATTGATTGAGCTCCTCACCCTATCACGGACAGTAAGCCCAGCAACCCCTGCGGAGTAACCTCATTTCCATCACCTGTACTCACTTTATTCTTTCAGTCACTTCCCACAGCTCATGAGGATAGGAATGTAAATTTACCATTAAACAGAGAGCTTTGTCTACAATCTGAGCTCCTGCTTCACCGCCACCTACCGGTACAGCGACTGCAACAATGCTGCCACTGACCCAGTCCGTTTGTCAATCTCACATTCTTTTTTCCACTTAGTGGAACCATAGCCTTGGATTTGGAAGTGCTGATTTTCATCACAGCTGCTTCACATTCAGCAGCGAAACATTAATGTGCGTGTCGGAGGTCCAGTCAGGCATGGTGCCAAAAAGACACCTTCTGCAAACAACAGGGTTATACTTCTAGCTTGCCATACTGGACAACTCTCCAACCTTGGCTGTGTCTTGATATCCTGTCCATGAAAACCACAAAGCGGAGTGTAGACGAGACACATCTTTGACAGAGACCAGCACCCACCTTAAATGGTTTTGAATTAATGCCAGATCCAATGTTGAAAATAAAAGTAAACAAATTGTCATCCTTGAATAAAATTGAATTTAATTGCTCTCAGTGTTCAGGACGTACAGGATATGCTGTTTTCCTGAGTTATAAATATGATGTTAAACAAATTTAAAATCTCAACCAACCAGTGCTGTAATAAAACATTTAAAAGTAAAATGTCTGGAAAGAGGGCACTCTTGTTAAAAAATGACAAGCAAAATATCCCTTAATTGGATGTGTTGTGCAATTTCTTTATTCAGTTGTGTTCATTTTCGGTAAGGCTGCCACTAGAAGCGTATGTTGAAATGTATGTAAAAAAGATGTTGTTACTATATTAACACAGCCGCACTGAGCTCTGAATTGATTGAAAACTGAAGGTATAAAGGCAACCTGTACTTAATATCCCAGAGTTTGTTGCTTATTAGCACCTTACAATTAAATTGACATTACTCCTAACAAACAATATTTGTTCTTTCTTTTCACTGTCCAGACCCAATTCACAGGTCCTCCAAATCTGGCTCAGGAGAAATCTCTCCTTGTGGGCAACAGGAGTGGGGGTCAAGCCTGGAAGAACAAGCAGAACCTCTAGAAGTGAACCAGAACCAAGTGCTAAGTGAAGTTTCAGTCAGGAAGAAGAGGCCACAGACACTAGACCTGGTACCAGTTTGCAAAAATGACCCAGATCGCGAGGTGAAAACCCTCAGTGCGGACTTATGCACAGAGGATCCACCTTCTGCAAACACAGATGAGAACAACTTTCAAGAAATGTTGTTGCCAGTTGTAAAACTGCACAGGGTAAAGCTTGAACCAGAAGAGAAGCGAATTCCAGTATCATTACCAGACACTGACCTTCCTATAGACTCAGGCCCTTTGTACAGCCCTGAATCCTGTCCGAGCATGCTCAGTCCCAGCACAGGCAGCCATAATGCCTTGATCTCAGAGGTGACAGAGAGAGAAGAGCTCCACAACACAGCTCAGCCGAATCAGACAAGGAGCGTGGAGAATGTGAGTAAAGAGGTGCACAATGAAGTGCTGTATAAATGTTCACATTGCCGAAAGTCATTCACAGAACTGAAAAGGCTACAGGTGCACCAGCAAGCTCATGAGCGAGCCTTCGGCTGCAACTGGTGCGGCAAGGGCTTCTACCAGTCAGCTGACCTTCGACGCCACTTGCGCACACACACTGGAGAGAGGCCCTACTTATGCACCTGGTGCTCCAAGAGCTTTAGCCAGAGGAGCAACCTGCGGCGACACGTGCGTATTCACACAGGAGAGAGGCCGTACAGGTGCGCCCACTGTGAGCGCAGCTTCAGTGACAGCCACACGCTGAAGAAACACCAACGCAAACATTATGATGAGCGCTACAATTGCTCTCTCTGTGACCAGAGCTTCACTGTGGCCAGGTCACTGCAGCTTCACCTGGTAAAGCAGCACCTCATCGACAAAGACGGCCAAAGTCAACTGCAAGTGGGCTTTCGGAATCAAACATAGACTACACTCCTCTATTACCAACCCGGTGTTCTGAAGTATTGAACTGCCTGATATTTTTTAAATATTATTATCTGTTTGTCTGTTTTGCAAAAGCTCACAGTTTGGCCATGCAGTCATGTAGGAAAGACTGCTCAGACTGCCTTGTGGAAAACTTTGTGCTTTTTATGATACAGTGATATGTCCATGATCTAATTACAAATATTATAAACTTATCTGCCCCATGATTTTTTACTTGATGTAAAAAGTAAAAAGATAAAATATCTATATATCCTCATAAAGTATGCTCTTTTTTCGGACCTCACCATGCACTTCATCTGAAGATGTGTAAGATTTGTGTCTTGTTTAACACTTGTTACAACTCAAGATCAAAATTTTATGGATTTTAGCAATGCTGCAGTGTTTGCTATATTTTCTCCTTTCCCCTCGGTTTAATTATCATGCCACGTCACATCAGTTTGGAGGCGTTATGCCTCCGCCACTTGCAAAAAAGCCTGCTTATGAGGGACTGCTGAAGCTGCAAAGCTGCAAAGAAGAAACAGCAGCTACATCAGTTGTTTCAAAGCTATTAATAATGATTCATTTTTTTCTGGTGAATATGTAGCAAATAGGAACACCACAGAGGCTCAGTAAATTACGATATATGCACGCAAAAGCAGGAAATAAAAGCTTCTTTATTCCTCAAAGGATGTAGGCTTTGTATGTCACAGGTTTGAGATTTATCAATAAACTAAAATTGCACTGAGTGAATCATCAGACACTTCATACGTGCACTAAACATGTAATAAATGTGCCATGTTTTGGGGTGAAGTTTCTCTTTAAGTCTAACCTGGGACTAAATTCATTTACAAGGTTTACCTTTGGATGCTTTTGATAGAGTATGAAGCACTGGACAGGTCTGAGGAGTTGTGCTTCAGCTAGGAGCATAATTGAAGGTGCAGTGTGTAATTTTTATCAGTGCTGCTGGTATGGCTAAAGCATAATATCAACCATCAGTATGATTGGAAATGTTGTCATGCAACAAATATGGCTAATGTCTTTGTTTCACTTCTGTTTGTGCACCTTTTCCCTAAAAGTGGAATTCACAAAACATATGAAATTTCAGCAGAGGGGAAAGTGTCACTTGGAGAGAAGTACAGGGCTTGCCGATTATTTCAATGCAATTTGCTTTATCAGCAGCAGATGACTGTAAGTCTTATAAACTGTATATTTAAATAAAAAAACTAGCCAACTCCAGCTACTCTGCAATATTCCAAACCACTTTCAAAGGGGTCTTTGTTATTAAATGGTTGTTAATGGCCTAGAGACACCGATATATAATATAAACTGTACCTTTAAGTATTTTTCGTTTACACGCTTAACTTGCAACTTGAAACTGGCTGCTATAATGGGAAGGGGGATAAAATGCAGAGGTTCTTGCTTTCAAGAAAATAACAAATTTTCTTCCATAATATGGTTTATTTCTAAGTGAATCTGGATATGCAGCTTGAAAGTAATGAATCTGTCAATGAATTTGATGCTTTTATAAATCTGTAATATATAATATATACCTATAACTTTGACTGAATTGTGAAAAGTAAGAACAGGCTGTTTTTGGCTCATTTGGGAATGGGATGATGGGATGGGATGGATGGATGGGGGTATAAAAATAATGTTAATAAATTATAATTAAAATACATTATAATAATAAATATAATGGTGAAAATAATGTTTCATAATGATTTTAGCGGTCAATAATATTTTCTGTGCATATCTGGCAACACGAATCAGAGATGTTCAGACAGATGATTATGGAAAAGAATCATTCGAAACAGACTTAGACAAAAACGTTTCATCTAGGAGTACCCCCTGTCCTGCACGTTTTAGTGTTTTCCCTGTGCTAATGGTGCCTCAACCGTTAAGGCATTGGATTACTGATCAGAAGGGTGCGAGTTCAAGCTCCAGCACTGCCAAGGTGCCATTGTTGGGCCCTTGAGCAAGGCCCTTAACCCTGTCTACTCCAGGGGTGCCATATTGTGGCTGACTCTGTGCTCTGATCCCAACTTCCTAACAAGCTGGAATATGTAAAGAAAAGAATTTCACTGTGCTGAATGTATATGTGACAAATACAGGCTTCTTCTTCTTCTGATTCAAGTAATCACCTAGATAACAACTTTGCTGAGTTGAACTGAGTGTGTTAGAGCAGAGAAAACACTACAACGTGCAGGATGGGGTTCTCCAGGACCAGGGCTGGGAACCTGTGCTCTGAGGAGACCCTGAAGTTTCAAACCCTACAATAGATGGTTTCTCTTTAAAAAATAAATAAATAAATACTTTAAAAAAAAAAAGTTAAATCCTTTGTAGGAAACTAGACTTAATCAGTCTAAGTAGGGAACTCTTGAAATGGACTAACGACTAATGAATCATTATTCTACATTTCTGTCTCTTAAATTTCTGTCTTGATTGCTCCTTAATTGTTTATTTCTGTTGTTATTATTGTACTGCTGTAGACTGCCTAAGCCTCACAAAAAGCATTTCAATGTGCATCGTCACTGACACTTGCATATATGACAAATAAACTTGAAACTTGAACTTGAATCAGATGGGATTTTGCTGCAGGTACACTGCGCTCCGTGCGCTAGGTGGCAGTAAAGAGCCCGGCGCTGCACACAGTAGCGGCGCGCTACACTGCCATAGGAAGAAGAGCTGCGCTAACGCGACGATAGCTAGCTAGTGGTTTTTTTTTTTATCCTGCTTCAAATCAGTCCCTGTTCATTCTGGAGCAAAAACCTCGAAAATGACCAAGCTGCAGCTCCTACACCGTGCTCTGAACGAGCGGCTGATGGCGGCGGTGGAGCAGATCATGGAGATGGTGGGCGGCACGGTGCTGGAGTATGAAGAGGAGACGGTGAGAGCGCGCAGAGAGAACGAGATCCTCAGACGGAGGCTCCGGTGGATGGAGGGCGAAAATCCGACCGACTGGCCAGGTACTGAGCATGGAGCCAGCTCGGCTTTTTCTCCCTTCACAGGCGATGCGTTTGCGCTCAGGATGTGACATGAACCATAAGATATATGTCAGCCCTTTTCTCTATATACCGAATTACTATTTTGATGCTCAGCTAGCACACTGACACAGTAAGCTAGCTTATTCTCTGTTATTATTATTATTGTTATTATTATTATTATTATTAGCCCGTTTCTGCACGAGGGTTTATGGTCCGGCTTTTGCGTAGTGCACACTGGGCTTCATCTTACATAATGTATAACCTGCACGATGCCACCCTGAGTAAAGAAAATGTTCTCATTTACATTAACAGCTTGCTATTGAAGCAACTGAAAGCAGCGTATCGTAGTCTATCGTCTATCAGAGTCGTTTTAGCTCCGGAATAACGGTGTCAGATTCGAATCGTTCATTTGAATCGACTCTTTTAATGAATCAGGTGACTCGGTTCACAAGTATTTTTTCTAGTTACATTTTTTTTTCTATTCAAGATTTGCATTCTTATTAATTGGATTCATTAATTCATCTTCAATAATGCTTTATCTCGATCAAGATGAATAGTTCTGATACGTTTTCAGACTTAATAAAAATAATACTATAAAACAAATAAAAATTTATAATAGGTTTTGGGCTGCAACTAAGGATTATTTTCATAATCGATTAATCTGTATTTTAATCTGTAATTTTATGTAATTGATTAGTTGGAGTACTTTATTTATTAAATTTATTAAACACTAAAGATTATTATTTAAGATTATTATTATTATTATTATTAGCAGGATTTTAAGCAACTAATGCTACTACAGAACTCTTAACTAGGTTTAATTAAACAACACTAACTACATTACAGTATTACTGATATTTATCAGAGAAACTGGAACATCATGACAGTATTATTAAGTGTTTATATCAGATTTTTCCTGTTTGTTTGTTTGGGGTTTTTTTTTTTTTTTTGCACATTTTTGTGGGGGTTTTTTCCACACACTATATTTTCTATATGCATTTCAAGCCCCGACCAGACCAATGGAAAACAAAGGCGACAGAAATATCCTCAATCTGTCTCACTGAAACACCCACGTTCTTCACTTTACCTGCCGCGCGCGCGAGTGAATCATTTTTGGTGTGTGGAATCGACTCGAAAGCTTTGGATTTGACTCTTAGCTTTCAATGCCTGGAATCAGTGAATCGACCCTTTTTGGGATCGACTTCGATTTGAACCGAAAGCAGGATGGCGACTTGATGACTGGACACACAATATATAGTCTATTAAACATATCTGTTGTGTATGCTAAGTGAATTAAACAATGTACCGTTTGCCAAGAATAGCTGAACTACTTACAGGCTAACTGAGTCAGTTAGACAGACAGGTAGTACAAGTGGACATGGTAGTACAAGAACACAATAAACTGCGGTTAATTAGCTTCCACTGTTTCTCACGTTGACCAAAAACAAATGGTTACCAATCGAGATATTAGCCACGTGAAAAGACTATGTGTTGAAGCGAACAGAGCAGTGTAATGTAGAGAGTTTCCATGCTTTAGGGGAGGGTTTCTCTCGACTAACACGCTCCGCCATTTTCAATCAAATATGTTTTAGTGACGTAGCGCGCCGCAGCTCGCTTCACAACGCAGGCCAACTAATCGATAATGAACAACTGCTTTTATTATCTTTTATTTTTATCCATTTCTCGATGAGTTGCTGCAACCCTGCATATCACACTATAACATTTAGATTAGATCTGCACAGATCATAGTTTTTTTTTTTTTTCCATTTTCAGTGCCATAATGATGTTAGAGCTCTGAATATTAGTCCATAATTATCCTGTACTGGGGCTGCACAATATTATCGAAATGATCGAAATATCGCGATAGCATAATCACAAGGGCTTGCGATAACTGAATGATTTTAATACTTCAGTATTTAAAAAAAAAACAAAAGTTACAAAAAAGTCAAAATTTTAAGGCAAGGCAGATAGCAGAGAATGCTTTCTTTTCCTCAAAAGAACATGAAACATGTAAGTTGGTTATGTCATTTTCATTTTATATATATATATATATATATATATATGTGTATATAATTTAAATTGACTTGACACGTTTATAGCGTTATCGTACTGAATTTCATGTTGCATTTTTCTTCAGTATCATGCAGCCCTATCCTGTACTGATATTAATCTTAGTAATGATCTGAGTGAAGCACTTTAAGTCTCTCTTGCCAAGTGATGTGAAACATCAGAGGCATGATCATGGCATGTTAAATATCCAAATCCGATACCGATCCAGTGTTTCAGCCTGGTTTCTGCCTGATACTGATGCTTAGTATTAGATTGGGGCATCCCTATATTAAGTACATCCATTTCGAATTTCCTGTTCGTGTTGTGTGTTTGTGTTGTGTGCATACCAATTCCACTTCACTAATCTGATTTGTGAGTAAGTAGACGCAACAAACATCCGTTGCCGAAATGTAAAGAAAACGTGCAATGAGAAGCACCCATTGTTGTTATTGTGGCATATGTGAATATAAAGCGTGAGACGTTATACCAGCTGTAGCTGTCGTTAATTTGATCAGCCTGCAGAATCACCCACTTTGCTTTCTTTTTTCCTTCTAACATACTCCCAGTAAAGATGTAGCATGCAGCATAGCAGCTTAATTCTAAAGCAAAACATCATCTGTCATTCCATGATTTATACAGTTGTGGATTTGAATACTAGTGTAAACACGTCGGGTGGGAATTCAGTTTATAAGTGATCACACAAGGTTTCTTTTTCCCCTCAGCACTTTTCAAAACAAAGTTAAGCTCATCTTGCCTTCTATTTATTATTACTGCAGTGAAACACAGAACTCCTCTCTGCTTTTGGCTCAGAGACTACTCCTTGTCACTTTCACTTTTCTGTACATTCTGGTTTGGATAATGAAACACTGCCCCCTGGTGTACACCCTCATGTTACATGCAGGTTCTTGAATTCTGGAGTTTTGTGTTAAGAGAAATGAATGAACATGAATTGAACTTTGATGCTTTTTTTTTTTTTTTTTGCATCTTCTGCTATCTCTATGCCCCACAGATCCCACTGCTTTCTCTGTCCCAGGTGAGGCCAGCCTGACAGACACACTAGCACTAGAGTCCCTAATTATCAAAACAGAGCCCATTGACTCCTCTGATTTCCAGTTATATGGACCTGACACAAGTCTCACAGCATCGGTATGCACTGCCAATATGGAAATGGTTTATCCTGGCACCAGTGCTCCTGCTGATGCTGGCATTCCTGACGGTATGGTGTGGGACTCGGCACAAAGCTATATGGCTCCGCTAGACTTTGACCCCACTCTGTCCACCATGGCAAGGAACAGGAGCCAGAGGAGGTCCTTTGCCTGCCCGGACTGTGGAAAAGTCTTTGGGAGGGAGCAGAGACTGATGTTCCACATGCGTGTCCACTCTGCTGAGAGGCCCTATACATACCGAAGACGTAAAACATGCTTTTATGGGGACAAGAAACGGAAGAAGAAATTACGTGGCCTTTCCAAGGTATTGGCAAGTTTTAAGGCTTCAGTCTGTGCATTAATGCTTATGCGTTCAAGAGCATGATGAAATGTAACAGAAGTCATTGTCAACGTGATATAAGACACTTTGTGTTAATCTTTGGCTATAATAAACCAATAACCAATGTGAAAGAAGCCTTAGCAAATAATTAGATTGTCTCAGCAGACCTAGGGTTAGATGTCAGAAAAATGCCCTGTCTATGTCCATGCAATTTTATAAATGTACAAAATTTTTAATCTTAAAAACTCACATGTAATCATATCATTCCCATCTAGACATCAAGAGAGTTCATAGAGGACCTATCTGACACTTCAGAGCAGACAGAGCAGAGTACTGGATCGGCCAACATCGGTATCTCAACAAGTGCTGGCCCCACTGCCCCAGAAGTAGAGCCAAGCGAGGCATCAGATGAAGCCAGTGAACACACCAGCAGCAGTAAGCTCTCTGAGACCAGTGCAGCCAGACCTGTAGGCCTTAAAGCTAAGCAAGGAAGAGAAAAACCCAAGACAGCTCAGTGCCTGCAGTGTAACAGAGCCTTCACTAATGTTTCACGGCTGGCGGTTCACATGAAGACCCACAGAAAGCCACTTCCCAGTCAAGATGAACAGAATGTACAGGGAGAAACTGACAGAACAGACAGTGGATCACAACATCTTCCAAAGGTACAGGAATGGAGGAAGTGTCTGTAATTAGCATAAACACAAAAACCAAATGCAGTAGCGGTACAGGAGGGAAAATTTTGAAAAAGAATCCAGCTGCAGGTATGCGATTACTATATGGCCATAAACTAATAACCAATGGAGAATAATATTAATAATAATAATAATAACAATAATAGCATTTGGTAGTTCTTTAGAACCTTGATATTACACATGAGAAGCATTGGTGGGGTTTTTTCCATTTTGATACAATGCATGGTTAAAATCAGGGCGTGAGAAAAGCAGCACTATGATGAGGAACAACATGACCGATCTGAAGAGTTATTTGCCGCAGCATCTTCAAGAGATTTGTACAATGGTAAGAATCTCCACACTTCACTTTTTTGTTGTTGTTTTTATTTGTATTGCGCGCTGTGCATACCAGAGTATCAATATCTAATGCCTGTTCATTCAGTGTTGATAAAATTACAAATTTTTAAAAAATGGCATAATTGTTCTCTTGTTACATAGTTGATTCACTGTGAGTTGTGTTCCTTTTCAGATTTGCTGTTCAAAAGAGTGAAAAAAGGGCTGGACTGTGGAGAGAATGAAGTGGCAGCATGTTGTCTTGGATTCAACACTACCTATAGGATTCTTATGTCATTTATCTTATGTCACTTATCTCAAATTATTTCACAGAAAGCATAAACCCTACCAAAACCCATAAGAAACGTATCTTAATTTAATGCCATGTTATATCTTTTGTTAGTCTTGGTTACTAAATGTGATGGGTCACAAGATTAAATGTGGAGACTTTATGGTTTTGTACCTATTCATAAAGTGTATCATGACCATTTATAATGATATCGATATTATATCATATTGTCCAGCCCTCTTTTGATGAAAGATTAATAAAGAGGGATGGTATTAGCCAGTGGATGAGTTTTTGCTGGACATAGCCCTTGGAGTTCAATTTTTTTGTCTCATCAGACCAGAGTCCATCTAGCCCCTCTACCAAAAAGACCTGACTGATGGAGTATTTTAGAGACAGTTATCCTTCTGGCAGGTTGTCCCCTCTCTTCGGAGGACATCTGAAGCTTCTGGAGCCTGGTTACTGAGTTTGGTCATTTGACCTGAGTCCTGGTGGCTCCTTCTATGCTCCTAGGAACATTGCAAGCTTGCCCAGATCTATGCCTTGACACAATTGGATCACAGAGGTCTATAGAGGGTTCTTTAGACTTCATGGCTTATACACACAGGTGTGTGTGCTTTTCTAAATCATGTCCAATCAATTGAATTTGCTACAGGTGGACTCTAGTCAAGTTCTAGAAACATCACAACGAAGTCAAGGCATGCACTTGATGCAGTTGAGCTCAATTTAGAGTGCCTTAGCCAAAGGCTTGAATATTTATCTAAAGAAGAGATTTGTGTTTACGATGTTTAATAATTTCACCAAAAAAAAACTGTTTTCACTTTGTTGTTTTGGGTTATTGTGTGTAGATCAATGACAAAAAATGTCTGTTTATTCCATTTTAAAATAAATGCAGACCACAATAAAGTGTGCAAAAAACTGAAGGTGTCTGAATATTTTATAAATCCATTGTATGTACGAATTCAGTCCAATTTAGTCCAATTATCTCTCAAACTATCAATTGTTTTACTTTAAGTGCTTTACTGGTTTTAAATATTGTATAAAGTAACTTTACCATTTAGCTTAATCAGATTTAAAAATAACTACAGACAGGTCACAAATTATAGGCAAAAGTGTCTTAATAAGGTGTTGGGCCACCACAAGTCACCATATTTCATAGCATGCTGAGTTAAATGGGGTTTAGATTCTAAACAAATAAAAATAATTTTAATAATTTCTGCTCTAGCAGACACCCAGCTAAAATGTATAATGTGCTCAGGGAATATCACCTGCCAGAAAAAAGTGACCACACTTGATTTTAATTGCAGTTCAGATAAGGAATAGGAAACATGACGTAGGCATCTCCGTGTCCTTTTTGCAGGAAAAAAAAAAAAGTCTGTGGGTATTAAAAGACAGGAAAAATAACTCACACTTTACTGAAAAAACGAGATGTATTCATCTTCATTAAATCCAGATATCTTTCGGTATTTCTGTCATTGTATTATAAATAAATAAGTAAACAAATATACTGTACGACCTCACAGTAAAGTTGTATGAGCTGACAATTGCGGTGCTGTCTTGAACTTACCATAATTCAAATAAATGGTAGCAAAATCAAACCTATCTACATATCAGATTATAACAAACTGTATTTAAGGACAGAATATAAACAGTAGCCCATGGTAACCCCTCACCTTCAACTTCCTTTTCTTTCAGGTAATAAGGAACAACGAAACCGAGGTGGAAAAGGCAAAAGCAATAGGTCAGAGGCTGTTTCAGTGCCCTGAGTGCAAGAAGATCTTTGCTCGCTCCTGTTGGCTCACCTTCCACTTGAAGTCACATGAACGAGAACGTAAGCGGCAGAAAAAGAAGCAGCTTCAAGATAACAACCTGAAGGACACCCCCCAGGTCCCAGAAGAGGTAAAGTGAAACGTGTCTTTTCATTTAGTGTCTCTTGAATATCCAGAAATATCCAAATCTTACATTGCATCATCCCGTTGAATGTAGATAACATGCTGTTCATCATTTATCTCCTTAGTCAAATTTGTCTATAGACTGAGCACTTTCTGATTATTGACATTCTTTAACATGTTTTTTGTTCCATATAGCCGAAGAAAGAGGTAGCTTCTGAAAGCAGCAAAGTTCACGTACTAAAGAAAATCTTTGCTTGCCCGTACTGCGATAAGGTTTTTGCTCGTGAAGGGTGGCTTGGACCACATATTCGGAGTCATACAGTTAAGAAACAAAAGAGTGACATTCTTTCTGACGCCATCTTGCCTAATTCTACTAAGAGAAGAAGTCGACGTGTCATTACCCAGGTTGGTTTTGGTTTTTTATATTTTTTCCTATATACAGTACATACAGTAACCAGCACTAAATCATGTAAGAAATATCTAAAAGTTGATATATACACAGCTTATGATGTGAAAGGATGTTTGCGTCCTTATACATAGTATACACACACACACACACACACACACGATATAGCCAAATGTATGTGGACACCTGACCGTCACACCCATGTTTTCCATTCCAGATTTTATTATAACCGTAACTCTTCTAGATTTTGGAGTGTGGCTGTGGGAATTTGTGCTCATTCAGCCACAAGAGCATTAGTGAGGTCAGGCACTGATGTCAGGTGAGGAGGCCTGGGCTGCAGTCAGCGTTCCATTTCATCCCAAAGGTGTTCATTGGGGTTGAGATCAGGGCTCTGTGCAGGACACTCGAGTTCTTCCACTCCGACCTTGGCACAGCATGTCTTCATGGAGCTTGCTTTGTGCACAGGGGCGTTGTCATTGGCATTGTCATGCTGGAACATGTTTGGGCCTCTTAGTTCCAGTGAAGGGAAATTGTAATGCCACAAAGACATGCTATACAATTGTGTGCATCCAGCTTTGTGGCAACAGTTGTGGGGAAGAACTACATTATGGGTATGATGGTCAGGTGTCTACAAACTTTTGGCCATGACATTAAAACCACTGAAGTGAATAACGTTGATTATCTCGTTACAATGGCACCTGTGAAGGGTTGGGATATATTAAGCAGCAAGTGAACAGTCAGTTCTTGAATTTGATGTGTTGGAAGAGGAAAAATGGGCAGGCGTAAGGATCTGAGCGGATCTGATATAAATCCGATATAAATTTGAGGATCTAACATATATATAATATTTGTTTATGCTTATGAATACATTCTTTTTTTTTGTTCATGTTTATAAGTACAAATGTATGAAGCGGATATATGCACTGGAAGTATATTAAATAACAAAGACAATAATGTACAAATACTTATTTCCCCCACTATTACACCAGTGTACAGTTTTAAAATCATATATTTCTCTCTCCATTTTCTTTAAACCTGTTTAGCTATCAAACGAAGTTGGCAACGAGCAAACGAAAATCGCTGAACAGTCATTAGGAGAAACTGAAAATTCAGAAATAGTCAACGAACAACCAAAAAACGAGACTTCTTTGGCTGAAAACATCACTATGGAGTTAATAACAAACCCAGAAACCCAAGTAATAGTCAGTAATAACGCTGAAGATATCAGTAATGAATCTGAAAGTATCAGTAATGAAACTGAACCAATCACAAACAAAATCACAGAAGAATCGACCCCAGTCCCTGAGGTATCTTCGGGACAAAAAGGAGGAGTCAAAAAATCAAAAAAGAGATTTCCATGTCAGGAGTGTGGCAAAGTTTATTTGCTGGCTGGTTGGTTGAAGACCCACAAGAAGATGCATAAAAAAGAGAGAATTCTGGAGGAGCACAGGAGACAGCTCATGATGTTGAAAGAGTTTGGACAAAATGACAACAAAGAAGGGGGACAGAGCCTTGTGGAAACAAATATCACCGAAAAGAAGCAGAAGAAGAAAAAGAAGACTTTGGGACTACAGGAAAGTCTTGATGACAAAAAGAAGAAAAAGAACCAGCTTACAAATGCAGTGGTATGTTGTTTTTTTTTTTTTAGTGATTTTTCATTTGTCTGTGGCATTTGTTTACTAAAATAGGTTTAGCTTTTATACTGAAGAACAAGCCGACTAACAGGGAGCAAACTAGAAATGAACATAAGCTTCTTGCCAGGTCACGTTACAGGTGTCAACTTGCAAAATTTCTAAGAATTAACTAAGACAAATTTGATTGAACTTTCACGCTAATGCAACTGTAATGCACAATGTTGTGTGCAGTGTAGTTCATGTTAGAGTAGCTTTTTTATATATGTTTTTTATCTTTCTACTTTTAAGCTGCTGAAGACTATGGATAAACCTTCTGATGTCCAGTCAGCCACAGACAAAAGCAAAGAATCTGGTGGTGCAACTCGTGGCCGATGCGTCTGCAAAGACTGCGGCAAAGTGTATGCTAGAAAAAACTGGTTGAGCTTGCACATGCTTGGCCACAGAAAAGCACTGATGGCCTTGCCCCAAAAAGCAAATGACGAGGCACCGAAAAGTGATGGGCAGGTATTTGGTTCTTCAGTGATTCATCCGATGATTTGTTTCATTTTCCAGTGTTCAAACATAACTTTCTTTCCCCATTTCAGACGACACAAGGGGGTTCATCCACTGAGGATTCTAAAGGTCAAAAGGGAAAAGACAGCGGTAAAGCATCATTTCCCTGTCCCTTTTGCGATAAAGTCTTTCCAAGAGCAATGCGGCTGATGGTGCACATGCAGATCCACTCAGGCGAGAAACCATACTCCTATCGACAACGTAAAGAACAGTTTTACAGTGACCCAACAAGACCCCGAGTGCCAGATACAGACAAACAGGAGGTAGGAAAATATATGCTGAAACCCATGATGACAACACAAGACTGCATGTCAGACTGACCTGTTTCACAAATATGTTTTCTTTTTTTTTTTCTTTTTCCTTTGTAAATAAATCAATTGTTCACTTGTTGAAGGTGTGCAGTCCCAGACAAATGGGCTGGGAATTGTTGATTTTATTGAAGTGTTAATGGAAACTATTTTAATTACAGTTTTAGAAGTATACACTTTCGCAGTTCTTTTATAAGAGAATACTGAATACTGACAGGACTCAGTAAGACACAGAGTGTGAATGTTTGCAAGCAGTAATGCTGTATCAGGTAGTTTAATGTAGGCCACTCTTATCAAAATCACATCCTTTTTATTTACATTTTTTATTGTTTCACTAAAAAATACAGCAAAAAAAAAAATGTTGAGTTGTTGAAGTGAAAAAAATCTGCCTGTGGTTGTTTCATTACTATCTGTGTTCAAGCAATGACTTCATGGATCTATTTGTTGGAATTTATTTGTTCCAGAACATAGCAGGCATTTAATACCAGCACTGAGTGGAAAAAAATCATTTCAATTGTGGTTAGAATAGCGGAAAACAGCCTCACAAATTGAATCATTTGTCCTGCTAGAATTTTGTTTTAAGGAAGGAGAGTCTACACTGGCAAATACAAGATTGCCATCACACACTCTTGGACTGTGGGTCATAAACATTTGCAAATATACATTCTCAATAAAGAACTGTTTTTAACCTGGCACTTGAGTACCTTGACATGACATTTTGTTCTTTCGTTCTTTTTTTAAACACAATAAACTTAATACCACTTTAGTCATATTCTAACGTGGTATGTGGCTAATAGTCTTCTCTCACTGAGAATTACTAATTGCCAACTTTCCTCCCTGCAGCCTGCAGTAGAAGGCAATGATGAAAAGGGGAAGGATGGAGGAAACGAAGTGACTAGGAGTCAGACTTCTGCAGTGCCGCAAGACCATGAAAGCACTACAGATCCTATGGAAACCGTTCAACCTCAATCAGTTTGCACTGGCAGAAAATTCAGCCTCCTTCCTCTGCAGTCATCTGGTGCTGCTACCATCCACAGTACAACTCTTACAAGAACTGATTCAAAATCAGACAGTAATTTTAGTTTGCAGCCTAGAATTGTTCTAGATCCAGTTATAGCTGAATCCAGCCACTCTACATCATCTGAAGGGGGTGAATTTAAACCAGTAATTGTGGAAACTAGTGACATTCAGCTGTACCAAATGCCTGACTTAGAAACGAATTATGCTGCTACAGGTGGGCAGATGAAGAGTCATCTTCCTCAAACTCCACTTGAAAACTCAATCCCTTATGCCAGCCAAAACACATTGGATGAGACAGCTCATCCAGCTATTGTTTGTGTTAAAGTAGGTTCAGTTCATAAATATCATGAAAATACTTCCTGCTCTGAAAAGCTGCTTGTCAGTATAGGGGACCAGCAGACCTCAGAGTCCTCAGAACACAGAAAGTCTGAAATTTGCAAAAGGAAGGGTCAGGTAGAAAGCAGAGAGTACTCTTTGTTTGATGTGAAGCTGCACAAGGTGCGATCTGACCCAGAACTTCTGGAAATGGATATAGAATCACAACAGTCAGGAAGCCAAATTCAAACCCATGGAAAGTCAAGGTTTCTTGGTATTGTAAAAGCTAAAAATATTCCACCCCACTCTGAATATCTAAAATGTGGCATTGATCGAGCTTGTATTTCTGATAAAAAGTCCACTGACGTAGCTCTGACAACAGTTCCAGAATTTGTCTCAAATGAATCAGGTTCCAGTGCCATACATCAAGTGTCTCATACTGAGTCAGGCTATATGATCCTCTCAGATGTTAGCGATGATGATGAGTGGGCAATTGTGTCCAATAGCCCTGATGAGAAGAAAGACAAGAAAACCTTGAAAATCTCTACCCCACTACCTGAGGGGTTGGCTGACACAGGATTCGTCCCCAGCTCCTCTCATAAAGCTAGTGACTCTGATTCAGATATAACCTTTATGTTAGAAAAGACTGGTGAACAGAATTTCCTTGATGGTATGCTCACTAACAGAGATGAGATGGCAGCCACTTCTGTCCAACATACAGAAGAGCCAAGTTCCACAGGGCAGAAGAGGTGGTTTACGTGTTTGGCGTGTGGTTTAACATTTGCTGGTGAGGCCTCCTTGACACAGCACATGAAGGTGCACTCTGTGTCTGCGGGAACCTACCAGAAGTCAAACGCCTTCAAGACACTCAAGAAGAGGGTCAAGAACAATGAAACAAAGATTAAACAACAAGTTGCCCAAGTTCAGGTATGCGACTCCATCAAAGGAAAGAGTGCTACAAAAACTAGCAAAATTATAAAATAGCTGTCATTGTTCAATATATGGTCATATAGAATGACAAGTGTAGCAGTGACCTGGGGTTAATGTGTCATTCATAGCTATTTTACGTGATATATCTTGAGCCTTGTATATATTTAATTAGAAAGAATATTGATCCATACATTTTTTTTTGTATTCTCTTAAACCTTCCCTTTCTGAAGACATCAGAAGTAGGTAGTGCTGATTCAACAGACAACTCTGAAATCTCAGGAAAAAGCGACTCAACACTGATAAATGTCAAAACAGCTACGTTATCTGGAAGTTGCCCAGACATTGGTGCAACCAGTCGAAGTTCCAGAGCAGACTCAAAGACTGTTGACCGAAAATCAAAGAAAGAAAAAAGAACTCTGCACTGTTGTTATTGTGGGAAAGCTTACGAAAAAATAGAACTGCATCTCATGCATGATCACCCAAAGGAACCTAAGGTGATAGAAGCTTTGCGTTTTAGCAACACCTTAGAAGAAAGGAAGAGGTTATTGAGCCTTCTTTGCAGTAACAAAAAACTGAAACATGATTACACTACTAGGAACAAAAAGGATGAAGATTTTGTTCATTGTATCTTTTGTCAGGAGTATTATCAACAAAGTCAGTTTTGGAAACATGCTTTAATATGTGAGCAGAAACAACCAAAAGAGTTCATTCTAACTGAACCTGGCAGCAGTACAGATCTTCCCAACACTAGCCTAAGATCAAGGCCCAGCTTAGCACAGAAAACCTTTGATCCAGAATCTGGGAATCTCATCAAAGATATCTTCTGCAATACTGTACAACAGGCCATTCCAGATTCAGTGAATCTTCCTTCGCCTAAAGCTGAACACTACACTACACACTATTTATATTCCGTTTCACCTGTTTTAGAAACTAGCAGTACTGAGAGAAACCCAATCCCTGGTCATGGATCAGAGAGCCTGTCCATTGTATGCACTGGTAACAGCTCAGCAATGATGAATCTTGATTCAGAATGTTCTGGACCGCTCGTTCTAGATTCATTCCACAGTGCACTGGGGCATTCCGTTACTCCAGTTCAGGAGTCTTGCCCCAGCACAGTACAAGAAGCTCTTATTGAGAATCAAAACGTAACCTGTCCCCCACTTAGAACAAAGGGCATTTCAGAAAAAGAACACCAGTCCACTTTGGAACCTGAAAACAGGCTCAATAACATTCTACAGCCCCATACCCCAGTTTTAAACAGTTCTTACCTCTTAGACACTGGGAGCAGCAATCTACAACAAAACACTGATCAAGATTGCCAGAGTGGAAAACATGTTACTCCTCAAGAATCAGTGAGCCATATACATACTCACAGCAGTGATTCACAACCAATCACTAATCTAAAATCAGACTGGACTGCCATACCAACAACTGTAAGCATGGACTTGGAGCAAAACCTTGCCTCTGATACAGAACCAGAGAGAACCGCCATAATGATGCCACTACTTAGATCAGAGAGGACTGCCAAAAATGATCCTCATTCAGAGTCAACGAATTGTCTAGTTGCAAACTTTTTTAGCAGTGATGCACAGAAAATTGTTAATCCAGAAACAGGAAACATTTCCCTTCTAGTTTTTGGAAATGACGAACATAGAGCCCCTGACATAGAATCACATTGTTGTCTAATTCCAAATCATGTTCCTAGAGAAAAACAACAATCCACTGATCCAGAAACATACAATGCAGCACAAATGCGGTTTGATTCTGAAGGTCACATCAGAGACGGCACAGAAGACGGTGGTAAATGTACTGGCCAAGACAGTGATTTGAAACCTCTTGGCTTAAATGCCACCACAACAGTAAAGCGGAGATGGGACAGTTGGAGCAGGGATACAAAGAGAAGACGGCAAAGTGACCCCTTGCAGGTACACTTACTTTGTTAATTGTTTATGGATACTGAATAAATAAGGTTTGATCATGTACTCTGTTGTTTTATTTTAAGGGTTTTGGTACGGATTTACTGTGCCAGGGTTATCGGGGTAATCTAAAGATACTAGATAATATAATAGTGTAATGAGAAACCATGTGAAAATAAAATTTACATTAATAATAAGTGACTTACTATATAAATTATGAGAATTATTTTTAGTTTTCATAGAGAATGACTGAGGCATAATGTGTGGTCAGTACTAATGCACAATTGGTATTTGTTAATGGTGATACAAAAAGAACCTTAAGGTCCATAAAGTGTGCTAAATAAGGGTGTAAAGATGCATCATGACATGATGCATCTCAATGCATGTGATGATTTGCATCGTAGAAATGTGCGATTCAGATCATGGAAATCAGCATTCTGTTAGTTATGCATCTAACGCAATTGCACTGTTTGAAAACCTGAAGTCCCTATATGCACAACCCATAGGAGCTAAATATATATAGAGAGCATGCTGGTCACATGATTGCATTCTTTCATGGAGAGCCTGCGCCATTACTGGGAATCACCTGCACTTGTGAACTGACCGATAGCTCCGGATCACAACAGCCAACACACATTATAGGTTATATTGTTACACAACTATGTTATAACCGTTAAAAAGAGCTCTTTAATAGCTTTCAAACCACATCATCTCTGATTTTGGAGCTCCGTTTCCGGTTAAAATGACACCTCAGGCGCTGCTGCGGAACTCGTTATGTTTCAATCGATCATTTTCCCCAGGTCAGAGACTTTGTTTATTCAGTCACATTTTTTGGGAGAATATATATACAGTCAGGTTCATAAGTATATGGACAGTGACACAGTTTTCGTAATTTTGCCTCTGTACACCACCACAATGGATTTGAAATGAAGTGTAGGCTTTCAACTTGAATTCAAGGGGTTTACCAAAAATGTTGCATTAACCGTTTGGGAATTGCAGCCATTTTTTACACAGTCCCTCCATTTTCAAAAGTAATTGAGCAAACTAACATAATCATAAATATTAGAATTATTTTTAATATCGCATCACCAAATGTTGAGTTTCCTCCCTTGAGATGCTTTGCCAGGCCTTTACTGTAGCCACCTTCAGTAGCTGCTTGTTTGTGGGTCTTTCTGCCTTCAGTTTTGTCTTCAGTAAGTGAAAAGCATGCTCAGTTGGGTTGAGGTCAGGTGACTGACTCGGCCGTTTAAGAGCGTTCCATTTCCAAGCTGTTGTGTTGCTTTCGCGGTACATTTTGGGTCATTATCCATCTGTACTGTAAAGCACTGTCCTATCAGTTTTGCAGCATTTGACTGAATCTGAGCAGAAAGTATAGCTCTGTATAGTTCTGAATTCACTGAAGGAACTATAAGGAGGAAACAGGCCACACCTGGCAATAAAACTGCTTATCAGTCGATTGTCCAATTTTTTCACCTTTTGTAAAAATCTGGAGGGAATGGAGGGACTGTAATTCCCAAATGGTTAATGCAGTATTTTTTGTGAAACCACTTGAATTAAAGCTGAAAGTCTACACTTCATTCACATCTTGATTGCTTTATTTCAAATCCATTGTGGTGGGTCATGGGTGCCCAAGGCTTATTGATGCCAGTGGGGAGCGAAGGCTAGCCAGTGTGTTCTGATCCCACAGAAGAGCTACTGTAGCACAAATTGCTGAAAAAGTTAAAGCTGGCTATGATAGAAAGGTGTCAGAACACACAGTGCATCGCAGGTTGCTGCGTATGGGGCTGCGTAACCGCAGACCGGTCAGAGTGCCCATGCTGACCCTGTCCACTGCCAAAAGCGCCTACAATGTGCACGTGATCATCAGAACTGGACCATGGAGCAGTGAAAGAAGGTGGCCTGGTCTGATGAATCATGTTTTCTTTTACATCCTGTGGACGGGTGCGTGTGCGTAGCTTACCTGGAGAAGAAATGGTACCAGGATGCACTATGGGAAGAAAGCAAGCCGGCAGAGGCAGTGTGATGCTCTGGGCAATGTTCTGTTATGAAACCTTGGGTCCTGGCATTCATGTGGATGTTTCTTTGACACATACCACCTACCTAAACTTTGTTGCAGACCAAGTTCACCCCTTCATGGCAACTATATTCGCATGGCCTCTTTCAGCAGGATAATGTGTCCTGCCACACACTCGGATCCATGGAGGCCCCACCTCACAACTTACAGGAGTTTAAGGTTCTGCTGTTAACATCTTGGTGCCAGATACACAGCACACCTTCAGAGGTCTTGTGGAGTCCAGGCCTCGAGCTGTTTTGATGGCAAAAGGGGTGCATACACAGTATTAGGCAGGTGGTATAGAGGACCATATACGTATATGTGTGTGTGTGTGTGTACTGTAAGATATGGTGAGCCTGTAGTATATTTTGTTTACAATATTAAATCTCTGTAATCAAACTGAATTGAATCATGCGTCAAATAGAATCGTGTACACCCCTAGTGCTAATACACTGTGTAATCATATAACTGTCTGAAGCACTGAAGAAGCACCTCTGAAGAAAAAATCTGTGAATGGCTTTTTTTTGACACTATAATAAACACTGCATTTTAAAAATGTATATTTACAGCACTTGAATTCAATCTTTGCTGTATGTAGCCATTTCACATGAGTACAGCTGAATCTCTGCACATATTAATAAAGCCACTTAAATGTAAAACACTTTACATTGTGCATATGCTCTAATGATTTCCTACTCTCTCAGCTTAATCTTATATATTTTCCCTATAGCAAACATCAGCAGAAGAGAGAAAAGAACCACCAGTCACTTCCCAAACTCCTGAGATGAAGTGCGGTTTGCAAATATCTGATGTCTGGAACAGTTTGAAAAACAGCAAAGGAAAAGCTAAATTAAAGCTGAAGAAAAAACATTACTGCTTATATTGTAAGAAACCTTCCCCCCGAATGACACAGCATCTCCTATCAGCACATGCTAAAGAACCAGAGGTGGCAAAGGCCCTTAGTTATGACAAGAAGTCAAAGGAAAGGAAACAGTTGCTGGATCTTCTGCAGAGCAAAGGAAACCTCTTGCACAAAGATGTGGGTATAATTATACCTTTAAGTGAAGAACTACTACTGCCTAATCAAGCAAGTTCTCCTAATTTAAAAAGGTCATGCACTTCCAAACAGGAAAATCCTAATCCTGAGTCTGCTAGCACCCCTGATTCAGACACTCGTCACAGTGCAGCACAGCTTTACACTGACACAGAATCTGCAGATTCTCCATGTGAAGACTTGGGGTTAGTTGGTGAACAACTACTTGCTGATCTTGAATCACAAAGTGATCTCACTACAGACACCAGCTTGGACACTGGTAGAAGAAGAAACGACCATGTGCACAAAAATCCAACCTGCAGCTCTCCAGCCTACGACCAGACTGAACCAAGCAAGAGTGAGGACAAGATGACTGACGCTGAACAAAGCAGCCGGAAAGAACCCACGGTAGAGAATAGGAGGAGGAGCTCTCGTATTCAAGCTCGGGTAAACCATATTCTAGTTATTAAATTC
The DNA here is from genome assembly GCA_037576675.1 of Pangasius sanitwongsei. NCBI lineage: Eukaryota > Metazoa > Chordata > Actinopteri > Siluriformes > Pangasiidae > Pangasius > Pangasius sanitwongsei. The sequence continues at coordinate 8,331,885 of CM075015.1, read as the reverse complement.
TTACATTACTACTGAAGACATGGTAGCTATAATTTCTTATTCATCAATTTTTTTTTCATCAATTTTATTTACTGATTTGTTGTCAAATTTCTACTGCAGTAGCCTAAATCCTGAGCAAAATAAAGCTATTTAGTATAAAATGTTTATTATGTTAGCGTGCCAAGAGGGCAGTGTGTGCTCACAAAGTTAATACAGCCTTGATTCACTCAACCCATTCATTCACTTCACATACAGTCAGGACCGGAAGTATTTGGACAATGACGACGTTTTTGTGATTTTGCCTTTATACACCACCACAATGGATTTGAAATAAAGCAATCAAGATGTGATCGAAGTGTAGAC
>CM075015.1:8287574-8320265 GCA_037576675.1 Pangasius sanitwongsei | reverse complement strand
TATATATATATATATATATATATATATATATATATTAGTATTCTATCAAATCAGTGGTGTATTTTCAGGCCTTCAGTAGCTTTCATACATGATATTAAAGTTCTTAAAGCCTCTTTTGTTTCAAATACAGGAAGCTTAAGGAAGTTTCACAATGAAAGAATAACTGACTGGAAAGAAGAAAGAGAACCAGTGAATGGTGTGCCAGAGAGAGACCCGGTTTGATTAGGAATTCTGGTTCATTTTTTTTTTAAATAAATTGTAATAATTCATATTACCCTTTAGGTACATGTTTATTGTATTGGATTTTATATCTTGCTTAATATAGTATTTCGAAACAATGAACAGTTAAATTAAGTGCAGTTACTTTTTATATGTCATCCAAATGGTTATTCTTGTGCATAATTACATGCAAGTTCAGAATAAAAATGTACTGAGATTTCAAGCGTGTGAGTTTTCTAGAGCAGAATCATTCCTTTTATAGGGTGTGTAAACGAGCGCCACCAGTGCTACTCTGTGCTACTCATTTCTAAGAAGTGAAAATACAAGATAACCTGTTGGAATGTTTATCTGTGGTGGAGTGAGATTCTAGTATGGTGGAAGACGTTGTGACTGAGTATTGGAAGAGTTCAAACCAAATAAGAAGAGGAACCAAGTAAGAAACTAAGCTCCAAAAACAGCCCATTTTGGATTTACAAAAAAAAAAAAAAAGTCACTGCAGCAGGTAGTTTTAATTTTCATGCATTCAGTAGCAGGTGGTCAGGGATAAATAAATAAAGACCCTGTTTATTATCATGGCAGCTTAATATGTGCTCACATGGTGTTTCACATGTTCTTCTATTCATCTTCAGTAATTGCTTTACCCTGGTGAGGGTTATGGTGATTTAAATTGCTGTTCGTTCTGTTTGGGAAATACTGCAGGTCTGGGTTGGTGCTGGAGGCTGGCAGGAGGCTGGCAGGCAGAGGTTCTGAATGGGGAAATCTGTAACACAGGATGGTGCAAATGTTAGTTTACAACATACATTCTTCCTGAAAGGCTGTACCTTAGTCAGCCTAAAGCCAGCCTAAATGTTCAAGGGGATTCAAGCAAGAGAACTGCCACAATCCCAAGAATATCATAAAAATGTCATTGTCACTGTCATTCCATCTAGGCATCACACACAGCTTTGATGTGCTGCTTTAGCAGCCTACACACCACCCTGTCTAAGGGTCGAAGCAATATTGCACATCCATTTTATCCTATCTTATAGTACTGAATTATGTTATTGGGTTGTTATTAATGTGTGTGTTTTGATTTTTTTTTTTTAATTACGGTGTTAACAATCAAACTGCCTGAGCTAAACTTGTTCATCTCTGCATTTTCTTATTCTTCAAATAAAAAAAAAGTTGTAGCTTTTTCATATTAGAGTATTAAGTATGTGTACTTTCTAAAGCTCTTAAATAACACTATAACATCAATTTTAAAATTTGTACTTTTTTTTCCAAAAGTATTGTATACATAAATAGGCATAAATTAACATTAATCTAATTAATATTAAATAATATAGCACATAATTTTTATGTGAGAAGCTAACGGTACTACCTATAAACACTCTCCAGCGACACCAAAGATCTCTGCTACTTTCTTCCCAGCTTTATTTTTCTTTGTTTTTTTTTCATCTCTACTCCTTAAATGAGTAGACATGTAGCAGAATTTTTCGAGTAAAGCAGTCGTTCCCAAACTAGAGGTCACGATCCCATGTGGGTTTGCTTGATTTATAAATGGGTTCGTGAGAGAAAGTCACAATTTCACACAATGTTTCAGTCATTTATTTTACAAATTAATATTGCCATCTAGTGAATGTCGCTTTTAATTACCTATATGGCCGATTGTTTGTAGACACCTGACCATGACCCCCATATGTGCTTCTTCCCAAAACGTTTGCCACAAAGTAAGAGGCATATGATTGTCCGTGTATCCTGCTTGCTGGAACCTGTTTCATCATGACAATGCCCCTGAGCATAAAATGAGGTCCACAAAGACATGGTTTGCCAAGGTTGGTTGGAAGGTGTCCTGTACAGAGCCTTGACCTCATCCCCACTGAACACCTTTGGGATGAACTGGAACTCCAACTACACTCCAGGCCTCCTCGCCCAACATCAGTGCCAGACCTCATTAATGCTCTTGTGGCTGAATGAGCACAAATCCCCACAGCCACGCTCCAAAATCTAGTGCAAAGCCTTCCCAGAAGAGTGGACGCTGTTATGGCAGTAAAGGCAGGACCAACTCCATATTAATGCCATGCCTTTGGATATTCAACAAGCACTTATGGGTGCATATACATATATTAAGCGTGTGTGTGTGTGTGTGTGTGTGAGAATAATGCTCGTGATTTTGCTGCTTCTGCACATGCACGCAAAGTGATGCGTCAGGTACAAACCAGGCCCCTCTGCTTTGTGTCTCGCCATATCATATCACCCCAGTGTGGATTAAATTCCTATAACAATACAACATTTCCCACTAGACTGGTAAATCAGTGCAAGGACTATTCCTTTGGTTTTTATATGCATACAGTATGTTTCAAGATTCAAGATCTTTATTGTCATACGTACTGTGGTACAATGAAATTCATATTTTGTTTTTTCCTCACGAGGAAGACAGGGTAGAAGCGCACAATAACAAACAATAAATTACAAAGACAATAAAAAATACAAAAAATATACAATAAGGAACAAGGCAGGAAGAATAATAAAAAATAAACAATACACAATAGCAAAAGTCAATTTACAGTATGGGTAAGAGAACCCCTCTGCAATTAGAACAATTAACAATAAAAAAGGTTATGTTCCTACCATAATACAATATTCAAATGCTACAGTAGTCCCATATTATAACTCTGAAATTAAAAAATACAGGGTGGTCAAGGCTTGGAGTGACCAAAAAAAAAAAAAAAAAAGAAATCATAATTCTTTCTCACAAAATTCATTTGGAAACACCTGACGTAGGAACTATTTGCAGGTAGGAACTAAAATTGCGAGAAGGGAACTGAAAAAAAATGTGGTCCCACGCGCGCAATGTGATTGGTCGAGGAGTCATTCGAGCCAATGGTATTAATTTGCCGCGTTATGGCGTCATGTCTAATTCGCATATAGTGGAGAAATGTTCAAATCAAGTGTGTGTCGCTGCTGTAGTGTGAAGGCAGATAAGATTGTATCTCCCGTCGTGTAGGGGGCAGTAGAGCACGTTTCCTTTGTTGCTTCATTTCAGCTCTATCTAGGTTGAATCCGAAATGACTTCTTATCCCTATATAGGTGAGATCTATAGGGTGCACTAACCATTAGTCTATAGCCTATGTAGTGCCCTTAAAGTCTAGCAGAGACCTGTTTTGGGACTGAGCCCTAGTGTGAGTGAGAGAGTGTGCGTGAGAGAGCGAGCGAGAGAGAGAGAGAGCAGTAGGCGAGACATACTCGGCTAATATTTTGCTAGGGAAAGGAAGCGTTTTGAAAAACAAAGCAGTAAAATGACTAAATTAGACGAGCTAAATGTGTTCCTGAGTGAAAGACTGTCGGCGGCGGTGAATGAGATTCTCGACACAGTGAGCAGGATGATGCAGGAGTACGAGGAGGAAACGGCTCGGATACGCAAAGAGAACGACTATCTGAAGGAAATGTTAAAGCTCACAGGATGGAGTTTTACAGAAACAAATCCGGGTAGGAGGAATGATCATGAATTATAGATGAGAGGTTGCATTAAATGCACGTGCTCTGTGAGAGGACGATGTAAGAGGTGATCCCTAAGCTAGTGTGTGCAGGAAGTAAGTGTAGCGGTTAAAGAAGTAGATGGGAAGTAGTGATGGAGTGAAGCAGTGCTGAGAGGTTTGGCTTTCAGAGCCATGTTTATTACTGTAGGGTGACTCTACTCTCACAGGCTTGAGCTCTGCTCCTGTGTGTCTGATGATGGCTTCCTGACTCTAATACACCTGATCCAGCTCACCTGTTGTCAAGGCAGGACATTGCAGTCGAATAGGGTATTTAAAAAAAAAAAAAAAAAGATTATTAATTTTTGTCAGTTGACTGCTGATGTTCTTAGTGTCTTTTTTTTTGTTTGTTTGTTTTTTTAATTTATTATTTTGTATTGGAGCTTATATAAAAATAAGTAGAAGTGGACGGAGATGCCTCCACCACCATCAAGTCTAATTCTCCTTCCCTTCTGAAAAAACTGTAGAAACCATCGCAGAAATTCTAATGGTTTCCACTACAAATACCATTACAAACCAACAGCTAATCATTAAAACCATTACCATTATTGGTCCTTATTGGTACCTACATTACATGACATAACGCATCACTAATAGAAGGCAACAAATCACCAGTAGAGACCCACAGAGACCATTAGAGTTTCCATTAAAACCAATTCCCATTATAACCATTAATTCTATGAGGGTTTCTGTTGTTGTTGTTTTTTCCAGCAGGGTTGTTACTAATTTGTAAGTTTAAATAAATACATTTATGGCTGAAACACACTTAAATGCAGTTTCCTTCAAACAGAAAGGAAGCTATTGAGGAAAAACTCATTCGGGCATTTGATCTTGCTGTGACAGGTCATCTGGTTCACCAGCAATCTGGGAATACGTCTTTTTCCATTTCCTGTGTTATCTGTGTGTTTTAATGTGGACTTTGTATTCTTTTTTTTTTCTGTTATTTTATTCAATCAAGTCAAATCAAATCAAATACACTGCCAAATGGCAGAGACATAAAAATACACTGATCATCCCATCCATGTGTGCTTTTTAAACATCCCACTCCAGATTTAGTCGCCGCTTTGCTGTCTGCTTTTCTCCGGGGAAGGCTTTCTACTGCATTATGGAGCGTGGCTGTGGGAAATTTTGCTCAATCAGCCTCAAGAGCATTAGTGAGATCAGATACAGATGTCAGGGTTTCCTCCCAAAGGTGTTCCATGGGGTTCAGGTCAGGGCTTTGTGCAGAACACTCAAGCTCTTCCACATCAATTTTGGTAAACTATGTCTACATGGAGTCTGCTTTGTGTACAGGGGTATTGCCATGCTGGAACATGTTTGAGCCTCTTGGTTCCAGTGAAGTGAAATCTTAATGCTTCAGCATACAAAAACATCTTATACAACTGTGTGCTTCCACCTTTGTGGCAACAGTATGGGGAAAGAACCACATTATGGGTATGAAAAAAGTGCATACTTAATAAAAAAAAACCCAAAAAATCTAGTCTTGAAATGAAAAGATTAATAATTAATAAGAAAATATCTTTTTAATTAGTAATAGACATAAACATGTAAAATGCCATGAATGCTTCTGTTTCTGAACATTCAAAAAAAAAGAAAAAAAAAGATTTAAAGTAAACACGATTTGATATGTTTCCACTGTAAGTTGTCTGGTGTGTAAAGGAAATTGAGACCTTTGGCATAAAAACACGCACAAAACAAGTTTTTCAGGGACATACGATATGAAGTGATTGTGCCATGGGTGGGACTTCTCCGTAATTTACTTAGTACTCATGAATATTTACATTTCTATTTTTGTATGCAATTTATATAAAGATCTGATGTGACTGACATGAAAATATTATTTCTTCCTGTAGTGGTTGTATGTATGTACAAGTATATATGTTACAGAACAGATGTATCCAGTGCACATGATTCATCTAAACAGAGTTTTCTAATAAACTGAGGAGCTGAAGGAGGTGTGTTGGAAGCTGGAAAAACCTGAAAGTAACCTTATGTTCACATGAGCAAGCAACAGTGTGACAGGCAAGTGTGACTTCTGCATGATGCAAAGCCGCAACGCCCATGACAAGCAACATTTAAATTAACATTTTCTCAACTCTATGCAAGTTCCATTCGATGTGGTAAAGCAAACAAATCCAAATTTTGAAGTTTACAAGTTTGTTTGTGCCTCAGGTGAGTGTGCATATCTAATACAATGAGCTCACTTTGCTAATCTGCCAATGAAGCAAGTCCCGAAGCTGTAACATATTAATTAAACCACCAATTTTCACTGATTAATGTGCTAATTATTTTGTGTTTAGTTAGCTTTAGAAGCATTTATATTTTTGCTAATACTGCTTCTCATCAGAATTTTAAAAAATCTGGACAAGGCACAGCCACAAGTGACAATAGTAGTGGTCATTACGTACCCACAAGAGACAAACAAGTGCCATGTGGGACTTGTTGATGCTAATGTGAACATAGGGTAAGAAGAACTGTTGCCTCCCTAGCACTGTTTCAGCAGAAGCTTTACTGGGCCATGGTGCTTCATGATCACAGCTGGACTCCTCTGATGTGGGCTTTTCTGTCATTCACAGGTGGGGTCCCTTCTGTGTCTCTTGGAAAACAAGATGACATCTCAAGCTTGCAGCAGGAATCAGAGCCCCAGGAGAGCCTGAGTCAACACCGAACAGCGAAGAAAGAAAATGCAAGCATAAAATCAGAACATCCCACCCCTCAGTACCCTGCACATTCTGACTCTGAGTCTGAAACCAGGCCAACAGACGACACTGTGGAACCTCCCCAGTGCACCTCTCTGTTAAACTCACACACTGTTGATCAAGACGTGATAGACTTTGATTTTCCCATAAAAGTCAAAGTGGAGTCAATGAATATAGAGTCACATTCAGGTGATACCACAGACAATATGGATGCCAGCAACCAGAGCTGGTCTCCTCAGAACTGGGATATGTTTTCAGAAAGAAATTATCAGAATAGAGTACAACAAGGAGCTGGCCTGCATCCTTACAGCACTGAAGGTCCTCGTTCTGCAGAAACCACAATTCAAAACCAGCCTGTAGAGTTCCAAGCGGCGTTCAGCTACACAAACAGGACCATATGCAATAACAGGCTGCACTGTACCAGCAGACACTGTGAACTTCAGAAAAGGACCACGTCTAAGTCAAGCCCAGTGTGGCAGTATTTCTCACTCAAAGAGGGTGATTGTAGTAAGGCAGTGTGTCTGATGTGCAAGGCGGTAATATCTCGTGGAGTTAAAGAGTACACAACATCAGCACTGTTAAAACACCTCCGTATGAAACATGGCAAATGTTGATTTTTTTTTTTTTGTACTTTTGTACTCTTGAATCAGTAGCTAGGTTTACGATTACAAAGAAACAAATAGGACAATATGTATGAATGACACCAGTCTCTAATGTAGCAAATGAAAAAAGTACTGACCAAATGTAGTTCATTTAATTTTGCAATGCTCCATTCACTTCATTTTGATTGATAATGCAGACCTGAGCTGGCTCAATACAATCCCATGGCTTTACTGAGATACCACTATAACAGATAAAACAACCTAAATATGCACACGTTTTTCATTGGTTATATACAGATGGGTGACAAATTAAGGGGGGAAAAAAAAGAGTTGGCTTTGACTGTTATGCAATTCAATACAGAGCTCTTCTGACTGATCACCTTTATCCTATGATGAAACATTTCTATCCTGATAGGAGTGGGCTCTTCTTGGATGACCCCGTCCCCATCCACAGAGCACCAGGGCTCACTGAATGGTTTGTTGGGTATGAAAATAAAGTAAATCATATGCCATGGCCCTCCCAGGCACCAGATCTCAAACAAACCGAACACTTCTGGGGGCTTTTGGAGAGATGTGTTAGACAGAGCTCTTCAACACCAACTGGGATAATATTTTGGAAGAGTGGTGTTCATCCTTACAGTACAGTTCCAGAGACGTGTAGAATCAATGCCAAGGTGCATTGCTGTTCTAGTGGCTCATGGGGGCCTGACACCTTACTAAGACACTATTATTTTTTTCCCCTTAATTTGTCACCAGTATATTATAGTTCCATCCTGGGTATCTGAGGTGATGAGAAAACCTCACATAGTAAAAGTGATCTAGAATCAGTTTGTATTTTCATTACCCTAGTCACTTGGATCAGAGAGGTTGTTCCTGGGTCGGCATTATTACTGATACAATTCATTCATATCCAAAACATGTCCATAACATAAAAGCTAAAATAATAGCTGCACTTTTTTTTTTTTTTTTCTCGGAAGATGTTTAAGAGCAGGTGATTATGAAGTCCAGAAAGTGATAATGATAACCTTGACCCATGATATGTGAATTTGTGTTTTGTTTTCATGGTATAATTTTAATATGCTTTGGACTTTGTAATTCGTTATTCCAGGAATAAACTGCAGTCATGTGGGATGCAAACTTTTGCACACAATTTTACCTTCTAAGTACCTACTTTTGTGCACAAATTAATTATTTAAAAAAAAAAAAAAAGTATGGTAATGGTGACTGTATAGTGGTGCCATCACACAGCTTCAGGGTTTCCAGGTTTGAGCCTGAGCTTAGGTCACATATTCTCCTTATGTTCACATGGGTTTCCTCTGGGTTCTCTGGTTATCTCCCAATAACATGCCAGTAGGTGGATGGGCCAGGTTAAGTTGCATAGTGATGCCATGTAATGAACTGGCATCCCATCCAGGATGTATTTCCGTCCTCACAAGCAGTGTTCCCAGGATAGTCTCCAGATCCATCAGGACTAGGAAAAAGTGCTTATTGAAGATGAATGAATGAAATGTAATGGTTTACAATTAAAATGGCACTAGTTACTGATTATTCAGACACTGTAACATCATAAATCTGTTTCTGTGAAAGTTTTCTCAAGACCAAAACCAGATATAATACAAGCACTACAACCTCACCACATCCTTTGGTGATTTAGAAAAAAACCCAGTAACAACCCCCCCCCCCCACCACCACCACCACCACCACCCCCATTCCCACTAATATATCAACAGCCAGTCAGCCTCCCTCATACATCCACAAGTACTATGAATAAGATATTAACAAGCTTCTCAGATCAGAGATCAGAAAGGCATCTGTCCTGTTTCTCTAGTTTCTTTAAAGGTCTTTGCACAATAGCACAGACAGTTTAAAAAAAAAACTTTTCGACCCTTTGCACTCTCCTTGTTTGCTTCAAAAGGCAATATTGTACCAGTCTCCAAAAACCATGAATCACCACATGTCTGGTGTTGGTAGTTATGATAACCTTGGAGGTGATTGTACCTCAAATACATCACGACTTCCTGCTGGATCCTGTTCAGCCAACAGGTCTGCAGATGATGCTGTAAAGACTGACCTCAGGTGAATCATGCAAGGATCATACCTCATCTCTTCTGAATTTCGTATGAAATTAGCTGAAATTATATCTAATATACATATATGCATTAATTTCACCACTGCTACAAACTTAACACTTATGTCATCTGTTGGTGAGTCACTGATTTTCATTCCTGATTGCTCTGGAGCTTTTCAAGGATGTATGGTCTCCGCTGTTTGCACTATATTAAAACAGGAACAGGTCTGCATACAAACATGAGGTTGACCAGCCTGTGTACTGCTGCAGTGTTAACAATTTGACTTCAGAAGGCAAATGTTCTTAACCTGATCAGTGGTAATACAGGTCGTTGGTATACTTTCCACAGCAGCTGAGCATTTTTTTTTTTTTTTTAGCTTACTACAAGTGCTAACGTTGGTCCTGGCAGCCTCATTAAATGGCTCATTTGGCTCAACCACAACAAAAGTGAAGGTGAAACTACAGTCCACCATCCAGTCAGCAGAGAGGATCATTTGCAGTAACCTGCCATCACTCATTACCTTTAAAATAAAGGCAAAAAGAGAGAAGACAACATTGCCACCAATCCCTTACATCCGGTTTAAGTAATTTTTCAAGCCGCTTTGAGATACCAGATAATTAAAACAAGAACATCAATACAGAGATGCATATCCATGCATATAGTAACATGTGGAAGTGAGATCATTAAGCCATGACTTAGTGAGGCAAGGAAAAGAGATTATTTAGCTGTAGCTCCAGCTTATTAAACATAAGGAGGTATTTCACAAGCTTTTTTCTGAATCTGAATTTCTGAAAACAAAAAACATCCACTGAGTGATAGTTCTGTAGACAGAAACACCTTGTAGATAAGAAAGGTCTTTGAATAAGAAGGCCAGATTGGTTCAAGCTGACAGGAAAGCTATGGTAACATATATAAATAACCACTCTTTATTACCGTGGTGAGCAAAAAAGCATCTCAGAATGCACACATCAAACATTGCGTCAGATGGCCTACAACAGCAGAAGACCACATCACGTTCCACTCCTGTCAGCCAAGAACAGGAATCTGAGACTACAGTGGGCACAGGCTCACCAAAACTGAGGAAAATGAGAAAAAACAAAAACCATCACCTGGTCTTTTTTCAATCTTCAACCGTCCAGCCTTGGACTCCTCATTTCAGACGCTGTTTAAAATGCTATTTTCAATATGGCCTTTCTTTTCCTTCACAGAAAGGTCCATTCTTCACAGAATGACTAATAGCAGAAGCAGGAAAGGCTGTATAGTGGGGAGTGGATTTTTCAGTAGGAAAATCAAAGCAAACACAAAATAAAAGTTATATAATCAACAGTCAGTTCTTGTGTTCTTCACACTAGTGATGGAGACTTGAAAAAAACTAACAATGCTCTACATAAGACAGACTAGCACAGTAACATAACAAAGTTATGACAGACGTGTGTGCGTACAAATTCTTAGCAAGTTTTTATCTATACTCTACAGTCTACAGTTAGGGTACAGTTAGGGTAACCCAACCCACTCTGATGTTACTTAACCTCTCCTTACTCTTAATAGTTGTTTTTCAGCCTTCTGTTTATGTTCCCAATGAGTCTGCCTGTCTACTTGATATTTCTCCTCATCCATTCTAAGTTTGGCCTAGAGTGTGTTCAGGAAGTGCTGTCTACCATAGCACTACAAAAGAAAAGACTCCACCTTTAAACACTGAGCTGAGTCCAGAAATGTTCAGCAGAATGAAAGCTAACACTACATTACTTAGCTATTGCTAAGTTACTGACTGATCAGTGTGCTAACCTAAAAACCGAGTAGAATTCTTTTTGCATTCTTCTGTGGGGCCCTCTGCTTCACCAGTGTACAGCAGTACAGATGGTAAGCATGACCTTTATTTATCTGTGAATGATAACTAATATTTAATTGAGCCCGCTGAAAGTACTTAAGCACAGACTTCCAGCTCTGGCACCATCTGGAGCCCACTGCTTCAATTCAGTGATAAGGAGTCAGCCATGCTGGCAACAGTAACAGTTCTGTCTCGTTTGGCTCAGATTCCTCCACTATGCAAGAAAGCATCACTGCTAATTGGTACAGATGTGGTTTGGCTAACATTGTTGCATGAATATTGTCTGCTAATTATATATTTCTCTTGAGATCAGGTATTATTATCTAGTGTCAAAAGACACTTTCACATATTTTAGATTTTACATTTAAAGATTTTACATATAAAGCCAGATATGCTTTTGAGCAAGGTAGACAACAAAAGTAATCAGCCCGGGGGGCTTGTGTACTTCAGTGAATCTCAGGGCTATGTCACCAGGAATTTAAGGCTCGCAGTACGGCCACCCTTGATGAACAGATCAGAGAGACCCCCAATGTAAAGTAAGTGTACCCTGCCCAGTTTACGGAGCCAGGCCGAGGGGTGGTGTCCACAGTTGAGCAGCTGGTAACTGGGCCACTCATTTAACCCAAAATGGTGTCATGGAGACATCTTACTTGCTGACTACCAGCACAGTGAAGGGTGCGTCAAGTGCAATGCCAGCTGGATATCAGACATGTGATAGACAGTCTTAGATAGACTAGATAATTGCAGTGGAAACTGGCTTTGGGAACTGGCTAGAACTCTTAAGGGTTCTTTGCAAGTCCCTCTGGGGAAACCCTTAAAATTTCTGTGTAGAAACTGAATGTTTCTCTATCAGAAATTTCCAAGTAAAACCATTTTAGGAAGACTCCTTTACATGTAGTTTTTTTCTCTTGTACTCCAACATGTATTTTTAGATATAAATTTGAATGTTTACATACACTAGGTGGCAGTGCTGTAGAGTATATTCAGAGAACCAAGGGAAGGGACTACAAGCACAGCTCAGGTGTATTACAGTCATGTAAACAGAAGTTGCGTGTGCCTTTTTGATGTGTAAAGCAGAGTGAGAAGCTGAGTCAGACTTCACTTGGTTAAATTAAGACAGAAACAGTATAAGACATTCTGCTGTACAGCAGGGGGGGCCCAATTTCTGGGCTGGGGTCCAGCATGGTTTGATGATTTTCTGCCTCACAGACACTTGATTCAATTCAAGTTCATTACCAAGTTTAGAAGGTGGTTATAACAGGGAAATGACCAAACTGTGCTGGACTCCATTTTTCCTGCACTGGATTTTATGACCCATTTTATATACAGTCTGATAGTGGTCTAATATTGTGGAAACTAGATTCTGTGTTATGTGTTTCTTCATTTAAAAAAAAATCTTTGATTGTTTTGATTTCTCATACTCTATCCTCATCTCAGTGATTACTGCTAACTCCCTGTGTTTAATATACACACTGTATAAATGAGATTGTTTTGCACAGCTCAGCCTATGACATAAATGGAAACCCAAATGGAAATAGGAGCTATCTTCACTTGATTTCCACTGAATTTCTGTAAATGGAACAGTACAGCTTGGTATTCTTTAGAGATACAGAGAATTGATGCGCAGCCTTAGAGCAATGCGTTCATTTGTATTTCCAAATTGTACATAAACACTTCATACAAATGTAGTAATCACAAATCCTCAAAAGTACAACATTCAATAAATACCCAAATAACACAGTAATATAAACTCACACTCACACCATTGGGCATGCAGACCAGAACAATGCACACAGAAACAAATCAATCCAAAACTTTAGAAATGAATCAGTGTGAATATCAGTGTATGTCTGGGAAAAAAAACCATATAAATATCATTAGCAAATGGGACTTCAAAATTACAAGAATTACAGCCCTGGAAAAACATTGTTGGGGCATGCTTTTTAATGGTGTAAACATTTCCTCATGCTACAAAACAGATGGTTGATCGTGTTTATAAGAGAGTGCCAGTATTTACAAGGTTTCTGAAAGAAGGAAGGCTAATTTAGGTCTGGATTCCATTCCAGTTCTTATCATTTCTGAGATAGTTTATGAGTAACAGTCCTAATGTCCAATTGATACATTCAGTGTCCAAAAACATTAGTGAGAAACTTGACTCTTGATAAGCTTCCTGTGTAATTGAGAAGATATTCATTTTACTGCAGGCACCTTGCTTCTTTCCCTACAGGCTGTTAATGTAGTGCATGCCACTCCTGGGCACAAATTATTGAAGTGTTGACAGTAAAATACATTTTCTACTATAACCAATCAGAAGGATATGCTACATGGGATTCTGAGAGGATTAGAATTTGCTTTATTGTTAAAAAATGTGTATAAAACGTGCAGCAGTGATAGGGAGAGACTGACAGGTCCAGCAAGTAACATGGAATCAAAAGGCAACTGACTGACAGTCCATCCCTCAAACTCTCCTGGTAACGAGCAAAGAGTGTTCAAGTAATACAGTATTTGTGCCGGTCATGAATATCAATCATGCATTGACTATGTATATGATGAGCGCATACAGCAAATAGTGCACAAAGTCTGAAGTGCTCAAATGCACTCTGAGTGTTCATCTTTAACTCCATGCAGCATTAAGTTATCATTGACATCCCCTGTAAAAGCCTCACTCCTGGCAGGAGCTCTGAGGGAGTTCATTGGTCAGGACATGCCATCGCTCCACCCTCTGTCCCTTATTCCTCAGACAGTCCATCCAATGGCGTAGCGCATCACCCTGTGAGTGACAGCTCAGACACACTCCACCTGCCACCACAAAGAGTGATTTTCATTCAATTATATACACACGGTTTGTCTCTATGTGCCTTTATTCAAGACAGATATCAAGCCAGTTCCTCATTTGAAATGGATGTTCTTATTTGCAGTAATGGAGGCATACTGTGTTATAACCATGTGGGGGAAAAACACAGCATGAAACAGTGTGGATTCAGGATTAACATCTGAATAACCAGCACAGTGGCGTGCCTTAGCAGATCGATACCATATGCACCAGACTGTCTTTGTTCTCACCTATAAAATCATTGGATCGACCCAGGTCATAGTCCCATACGGTGACCTCTAGCGTCTTACTGACCAGTTCTGTGAGAGAGATCTCATAAAAGAACTCCTGTAGGGGAAAAGCAGGAGGGAAAAGATGAAACTGAAAATTTAAATCCTCGGATAAACAACCCAGTCAGAATTCAGTGGCAGCATGCTGTGGAATCAGTGTTTTGCCGGTGGCATTTGGTATCACTGAGAGCCCTCGTACAGGCCTGCAGCCTCTGTGCTCTTGACAAGATAGCAAATGGAAGCTGAGAGTACTAGTTCCAGATTACACAATGGAGAAGTCTAGTGTTGGGGACTACTGCAAGAATAGAAAAGTGCCACTCAGTCTGCCTGATGATACTCAGCGCCCACACACACCAGGCAAAGAGTGATAAACAAATGGGATGAGTGAAATGGATGACAAGACTAGACTGTCATTAACACTCAGCTTTCATTCTTATAGAGGTTATAATGGAGATACATGCCCACATGCACATGCATACACATAAATAATCTGAAACGGATATCATAAGGTTGGTACCTCATTAAATTCTGGGTTAAGGGTCTTTTTAATCACGGCCGTTTTGTGTTTTGATTTCTTTTGCACATCAGGCTTCAGATATCTGCAGTAGTAAAAAGAGGGAGAATGATGGAGATAAGCATAGACACAAACAAAGTGAGAGAGAAATAGAAGGACAGTTGCACCTCACTAACACACACATATCGATTGAAGCACACATAGCTATTTGCTTTTCTGCTTTTCCGGCTGTGTCCCACTGGCTTCCATAAAAATTTGATTTGCTTCATGCACTGCTGTTAACTCTCACTCCCTTCCCCCAAACAACACAGCCACATACACACATTCTCACAATCCCTATCATGATCAAAGCCACGATTCTTGTGTGTTTTGTGTGTGTGTCTGTGTGTATGTGTATATGTGCGTGCATGTGTGTTTGGAAGAGAGACAGAGATAAAATGACATGGACATGTGTGGGTGGGAGGTTTGTGGATTCTCTTGCCATTTTGCCCGAGGAAGGTATATTTATTTTAAAACATGATGTGGGAGAGAAATCGAGGGATTAGAAATATGTAAAGAAAACATGGGTGCATGAACCGAGCAATTAAGATTCCATTTCCCCGGTTCCCATTTGTTATTCTGTCTCTTACTCTCATCTGTACCCTAAACCGATTTTAATGTTTCTTATAATCTTTTGAGCTGAGCTGAGCTGAGGTACCTGAGCTGAAATGTTTTCTTCCTGCTCAGTAAAATGGATTACAGTTTAAATCATCCACCCACAGCAGACATGTCTTACACCAACACACTGTCCTCTCACGTTTTGACATAGGGATCAGAGAAGCCATTGACGTCCATGGCGGCAAGGTGAGCACAGCGCTGAACACCGACACACAGACCTCCCCGCCGGGCCTCTCCATCTCCCTCTACAGACGGAGGCAGGAACTGGAGTGACAGTAACAAGCGGCCTCTCTCCTCCAGACTGTGCAACTGCTCATGCTCCCACTGCAGAGAAAGTAAAAGGAGGTGGAAAGTAGAGAGGATGCGCTTGAGAGGTAGAAAATTCAAAAAAAGCCAAAAAGGGCACCAGTTAATCACCAGTGTCAGTAGTGACACGCCAGGTGCCCGAGAATAATTGGCTATAAAAGAAATCCTGACCCAGCAAGGACACCCATGGAGTAAATTAATAAATTAAATTAAATTAAATTACAGTAAATTAAATTACATTATATTAAGTTAAAATTAATATTATTCCCAGAATGCATACAATTTTCTTGCCACATGGCCTTCCTTGTTGGTGCAAGTGCAATAAGAAAAAAAGACATTGGAGAGTTCAGGAAGCCATGAAACAAGAGGTGACTGATAATGAGCTCTATAATGAATTAAACAAGTTGGTGCAATAGACCAGCAGTCCCGAGTGTGTTTATAGAATTGCAGCTCTATTTTTCATACAAGGAGAATGTCAGGCCTCATGAGGTATCTATATATCAAACCTGACATATAGCCTCATTTGTCTAGTAAACCACCAGTACCAATATGATCTAAAAAAAATTATTTATTTATTTATTTAATAATAATAATAATAATACAGAAAGGCTAAAACATTAAAAAGGATTTAAAAACACTAAAAAAAACATCAAATACAACAAAAAGAAAGTGTAATAAGAAATAAAATAATATAAAATATAAACAGGCAAACAGTTCAACTATAAATCATTACAGTTTAACATGTTTTTAACAGTATCCTGAGACTCTGTGGGTATTTTGAATACATTTCATAGTTTGGGCCTATAACCAGAAAGAAGACTTATTCTCATTTTGAATCACAATATGCGTTTACAAATTAGATGGCGTTAATAGCTTCTAGAGAGGTAAAGATGACATCTCATTTTATACGTCTTTGCATATTTCAGGATATTGAAGCATTTTAATGAGGTAGGGCCAGGGGTGCTCATTCTCAAGTTCAACACTGCAGTCCAATGGCTTATACATCTTCAGACGCACACTGACAGTTGTAGCACTATCTACCATGTCTAGTATGAGAAGGTCACAGCAGACAACGAACTGGTGCAATTCTTGATAGTTTTTTTTCTATATTGATGAACTTGATTGTATGCTTTAAGCTGAAATGTAAATGAAATGCACAAGAGCCCATACAGTGTACAGTCAACGGCTGGCTGAGAGAAGAAGAGATCTTTGAGATTCGTAACTAGTATTTTGAAGATCTAAATAGAAATGTAAGAAGTAAAAGTAATTTTTTTGGAAATAAAATTAAGTAAGAGTACAAGTATTGAATTTCAGTAACACTCAAATAAAGTATAAATACCCCAAAATAATAAGTATAGTAACAAAGTACACTTACTCAAGTCCTTTCTACCCCTGCCTGTGTCTCTGTGAACCCTTAGGTCATTTAAAACTATAACAAGTGCTGTGATGAGCCCAGAAACTGAAATGTTTAATTAAGATTATTTATGTTACGATATTCAATCACCTGGATGGACACTAATTTATTTTTTTAACCCCAAAATGGCTAATTGGACACATAGTTACAATGGAGTCCAGATTGATTTTCTTTAGCAAGAGTCTGATGAAAGCTGATTTATAGCAGGGGGAATAAATGCCTTATTAAAGTGATCGATTGACTGAAGTGCAGGACAAAGAGATTTGTTTGGGAAAAGTTTGAAGATCAAAGGTCAAGACTGGCATGACTGGGAGAACTCAATAGCAAACTGACGTGCTTCAAGTTTAACTACTGCAAAGTTGGATTTAATCATTTAAACTTGTTGTAGGAGCTTTTCAGAAAAGCTTTCTCAGTCTTTACTATTAAGGCAGATAAAGAATGAACGCTGCAAACTTATTGCACTGGCGAGGTGATAGATATTCAAAACTGTGTAGTACTGTTCAATAATGTATAATACTGAGGGTTATCAGTTGAATTTGCAGTTGGTACTGTGGTCCTTGATCAAGCTGGAGAAGTATGGTTTCTTTTCAAGCTTGATTTAAGCATTTAAGTGACTCTTCTAGGCAACAGTTAGTTCTGTATGTCTCCAAATCCTTTCTGATTTTCTGCAGTCTCTTTTAACTACACAATGACAGTAGTGTTTCTCCAGAGAACCTTGAATTTGCCTGATACAGTTTTAGTTTTCAGTTCTGCAACAGTGCTATACAATCTCCTAATACCATTGGCATCATAGAGCAAGAATGTACATAAACAGTATTCATAAAGAACACAGCAGTCAGCCTTGAGATAACACCACATGCTTGACCTTCTAACAGGCTTAGTTTTGGAACATGAAGTGATGATAGCAAAGAAGATACAGAAATTGCTAGACGTTACAATGTGTACTGTAAATGCCATGTTGATATGTGCTTCAGGTCCCAAAGACTAAAACTGGTGTATTAGGGGCTGAAAGTCAAAAGGAATTAAGCAGCATTGTAAAATCGTTAGTTATGGGTTTATAGTTAGAGCATGCATCCATGTGATTGTTAAATTTACCAGATATTTGACCTTAGTATTATTTATAATTATCTCTGTGCCTAATAGTGACTAATCCAGTGAACAGGGGAGGGGAATTTGAAAGTCTAAGTTCTTTCCAATCGATATTACTAAAACCATCAGGCCAAGACTGTGTGAGAAATAGGAAATTAAAGGCATTATCTTCAAAGGGCTGACCAACAGTCACAGATTTATTGGATAAGACTCATACATTCAACACAGCACTAAAACAAAGCTGAGAAACAGGCTGCATAGCATTAATATCCTTAACATAATGAAATCTACAGTTCACCAGCCCATAGAGAGACCCTATAGATTAAAATCAGGGTGCATGGGGAGACAAATAAATCTAGACAAGGACAACGAGAACTTATTTTAAGTTATTGAAGACTGTTCCAGAGAATAAATCTATATACTGTACATGTGTGTGGCAGTCTAGGAAAACCAAACAGATGTCACTGTGGCTGAATTCTGGACAACAGTTTTTCAGAATGATTTCAGTCAATAATATACTTTGAAACCTATACTTTAAGAAAACATAGAACTAATTGTTCCAAAACGACATGGAAATGTTTTTATTTAGCTGACTTTCTAGCATTGTCTTTTCTTTTCATTGTCTTCCAAAGATCATGTGGTAATGAGCCTAATTAACAAATGCAGCAGTTAATGCTCAAGTCAAAATGATGCCTAATACCTTGATAGCTAAGTTTGCTTTTCTCACACAGCAAATAAATGTCAGGATTTGGTCAAGGTTTTGGATAGCTACATACCATAGCAAAATTGTCTATAAATATACTGTGCTATAACCTTACTTCTGGTTGAGATATATTCAAATATGACACCTATTCCAGTTCAGGAAAGTCTGTAATTCTCAGAACTATGTATAGTAGAAAATGAAAAATATGAAGCAAGTTTTTAGAACACTGACAGTCAGTAGTGCAAACACTAGATGACCGACTCACTAGATTTGATACAAGCACATTAAATTTTA
This sequence comes from Pangasius sanitwongsei, assembly GCA_037576675.1. NCBI lineage: Eukaryota > Metazoa > Chordata > Actinopteri > Siluriformes > Pangasiidae > Pangasius > Pangasius sanitwongsei. The sequence continues at coordinate 8,301,254 of CM075015.1, read as the reverse complement.
ACAACAGTGTGCTATTGCTGGTAAACTATGACAAATTCTAACTACCCAGGCTTGAATGACCTTCCTGAAGAATGTGGAAAGAATGTTATATTCTTAATATATCCAAAGGTATAGAGATTTACTCCCATTCAACATGAAGCTGGATAATTGTTCAAATTATGAGAACAGGATTATGAATAGCATTAGCTGTTTCTTGTTCTACATGTGCTCTGATATTTGCTCTGAGGTTTGTGTGCATGCTGCAGTATGTATCATTAAGATTAATAGCAGTTTGGCATTAACATTGCATGATTCTCCATAAAGGATTCTGTTTGCAGGCTTTCCTGTTTCTACAGATCTGAAGAATTGGAGGAAAATACTGTATCCAGAGTTATTTTTAATCATTTCTGACCTGTTGATCTTAGTATGGATGTCTCTGGAATATTTTAATCACACAGTTAGGTGCTACTTGACTTGGAATTAAAGCCTTAAGGCTTTGCTTCTTCACTGTTAACATTTTCATTTAGGCTGCAAACATCTAAATTCACCAGTTAACACCTGCACACCAGTTGAATTGGACTAAATGGATCATTTATTTGAATGTGGATGTGACCATTGGTTGCAGTCTCTAAAACTGGGACCTCTGCAACCTGTAATTGAGAACACTATAATGCTTTTATACAGATATGCACACACACACACGCACACACACATCATTAAAGCTTGACCGAGCTCTATTCAAAAGCCCATCTGTACACAGAGTTTAAAACCTCTGTGTTCTCCTTAATTAGCCCTGTGTCTAAGAGGGACTGATCCAACAAATGGAGGAGTGGGGGGAGATGAGGGGGTTGGTGAGGGGGTGGAGATATTCGAGTGATCCCGCATAGTATGGGCTTTTTCTAACACACATTTCTAGCCCTTCCATTTCTCTTTGCAATGATTTTAGCACTAGATGTTTTTTTTGAAGGAACTCAGTGGCATAGCTGTCAATAGTGAAAGCCGAGTTAAAAGACACGGCTTGACAAGGTTTTATGTTGAGGCTGTCTTTTTCACCCTGTTCCTGTCTTGTTATTTTGGCGTTGCTTTACAAATCTGTCATTGGCTCTGTGCACACATGGTCCGGGGAGAAAGACAAACAGAAAGTGAGAGAGAGAGACAGACATAGAAAATGAATAATTCTAACATCCCGCACAACACTCACTGGCTCTCGCTGACTTGTTGCACATCATTATTTCTCCCTTTTAGTCATTTTGTCACATGATAATTTGTTTAATTATAGATGGCAGGTCTTAGCAGACGACATAGTTGATGCTGACTTCACCCATCTGTCACTCACGACATCTACTGCAGTCCAAAATCCTTGTTAGATCTTTCATATGTCTGTGTGTGCATGTGTGTGTGTGTGTGTGTGTGTGGGTGGGTGTGTGGGAACTGGTCTCTGCCAGACCTGTCTAGAAGCTTCATTAATGTTACAGACTGGGAACAGACACAAATAGCTAGCCGAATAATGAGAGACAGAGTCACCCTATCATGCACACCTTTCATATAAATAAAAAACAAATATCAAACACACACACACAGCCAAGAGCCAGTGCAAAACATTCTGATGATGAATAGTAAAATAAAATAACTTTAATGTATAATATAGAATATAATATTGCAATATGGCCAGTAATCTCATTTTAATCAGACAAACCTGATTACAGCAATAAAGGTGCAACTGCACTGAATGTCAGTCATCTGATAGATTTATGAGCATAAGGTCACTGGAATATTGGCATTCTATAGTTTATGTAATATGGGGTCAAATTCAATACATACATTCCCAGCTCCTTGTGCACAATTAAAGGAGTTATTGCAGAAAAATCAAATTTCCAATTAGCCCAAATGTAATTAGGCACCAGATATGTTTGATTTGTTTGCTGCTTTGCACTGACGCTGCTGAACTAATGTGGCTAACACAACATTGTTAATTAAGCTACATAATCAAAAATCATTCATTCATCTTGGTCAGGGTCACCTGGTCTGGGAACACCCTGGATGGGGCAGGATTCCATTGGACCAGGGCACCATGCACTCACACATTCATACACTCATTTACACCTAGGGGCAATTTATCTTAGTCAATCCACCTACTGGCATGTTTTTCGGAGGTGAAAAGAAACAGGAGAACCCAGAGGAAACCCACACAGACACAGGGAAAACATGCCAACAGACAGTAACCCGAGCTCTAAGGTGGTAACATTACCACTGTGCCAGGTATTTATGCTTGTGTAAGTTTCTGATTAGAGGAAAAACGAATGCACTCATCCATGATGGACAGCATGTATGCCTAAACATGCATTTTGACATCATGAGAAAAATAAGTTGTGATCTCAACAAAATAACTTTTGTTATCTTGAGATCACAAGAAAAAAAAAACCTGATTAATAGGTGGAAAAGCTCCCTATGTTAGCCTGTTGTATGTCCAATTATTCATTTACATTTACATTTATGGCATTTGGCAGACGCCCTTATCCAGAGCAGCTTACAATTATCTCCTTTATACAACTGAGCAGTTGAGGGTTAAAATTTCTCATTACATGTGTCAAGATAGATTTTGACTTTTTGCAAAAGACTAATGACCTTCAATTCGCTAATGATAATGAGGAGGTGTAACGAACTGGTAAACAGGTGTGAGGACACACACACATGGAGAGAGACATATCTTTCATATTCAGATGTATGTGATTAGCACACAGATGGCACAGGATCAGTCATCAGTCCCTATCAGATTCTGAGTGTGTATCAGCAGCCAAATCAAGATTTTAAAATAAATACCAACACTGCTCAGCTATAATCTTCTGTTGTCATGAGAAACATCCTCCTACTACCTCCTCGCCTCCAAGTCTGTTCTCTTAGTTTTCTTTTCCGTATTTACTGACAAGTTTACTCTCTCTAATTACTTAACTCTGCCAAATTTCTCTGCCATTCTCTGTCTCCACTCTACGTATTCATTCCACCTCTCACTCTCCTCAGTGTCACTCTCACTTGTTTTCTTCTTCTTCTTCGCAGTGGTGTAACTTTGTTCTTGTCACGTCCATTTTACATCTTCTCGGGAATGAGTTGTCCAATGGTGATCTTTCTACATTCACATCTTGTTTATTTGTTTCTGCCTGCCATCCAACACCCTTTGTCCCCCTCCCCTCTCATTCTCTCTCTCTCTCTCTCTCTCTCTCTCTACCTCTCTCTACCTCTCTGTCTGTTTCTCTGCCTCACTCTCTCTGTTTCTCTACCTCTCTTTCTCTGTCTGTCCCTTTTTCCAAGTCTGTCTGTCTGTCTGTCTCTCTGACTCACTCTCTCTGTCTGTCTGTCTACCTCTCTTTCTCTGTCTGACTCTCTTTCTCTGTCTATCTATCTCTCTGTTTCTCTTTCTGTCATCTCTCTCTTTGTTTGTCTATCTGTGTCATTGTCTGTCTCTCTCTCTCTCTCTTTGTATCTCTGTCTGTATCTCTTTCTGCCTGTTGTTCTCTGTCTTTTTGTGTTTCTCTGTCTATCCTCTCTCTCTCTCTCTCTCTCTCTTGTGGAATTCCCATCCACCTGTTCTGGAGTTTTGCATTAGCAGATAAGATGACACAAGCAGAAATGTTACCATTACAATTCTAAACACTGCAACAACAAAAAAAGCCTGTTATTTACTCTTGGGTAAGAGGGAAATAGTGGTGGTGAAAACATATTTTGATCAAATCATCTCTCATTGCAAATCCTAGACTACTTATAACTGCATGGCTATGACTGGTAATCTCTTCATTATGTTATTCTGTGAACTCCATTCCAGACTATTTTCATAAATTGATGAGAAATTGACATGTTCTTTTGACCGCTTTTATGAAATTCACTTAAAGATTGCAAATATTTGGATTAAAAAAGTCCTCTTTCTGACTCTTGGTCTGAGAGAATAGCCATTCCTCTGTTTATTTTGTTCTCATTTTGCCCTCTGATCCCTCTGTGGTCTTTGATGTTGTTGTCATTCTGTCCACCTGTACTGCAATTTCAAATCTTTGAGCAAGGTCGTAAGGTTTTCCTCTTATCAGCAGTGTTTATCATTTTATTAGAGGTACAGAAAAGAGAAAATGATGTTATATATCACTTTTCTCTTACTCTCATATTGCTGTGTCTCTGTTCTTCATCCAATGTGCTTTGAGAAACAATGCTGGGGCTTGCCCTTTATTTTTCGTTTCTTGCACCATCCCCTTATCCTCATCATCCTAGTCTGCCACTGGATATTACATCTCTTTCATCAAGCGGTCTACAATATGACTGCATTGATTTACAAGCCAAGTGGTTGCAATCAAAAAGGAAAGCAGTTAAAAACTAATACTGGTGTCGAAAATCAATGCACACTTCCCGGTTCACGTTAGAGCTCGTGGGAGAGAGAGCTCAAATTTCTTTCAGAGCTGGAAGACAATAGACAACCGAGAAAATCGTTTCATGAGTGTTCATGTTTCCTATGGAAACAGGGTGGTTGGATGAAAGAATAACACATCATACTTTTTTCTTAGTTAATGTTACATTTAGTGTTGTCTAACATCCATGAAACAAGTAATCACTTACGTTATAGCAGCTATAAAAAGTAATTCCCTCACCAACCTCTATTTTTTCTCTCTAGTGAAGTTAATAAGAAAAAAAACACACACACAATTTGTCGTGTTATTGAGAAACTGTAAAGAGCAAACTCCTCTGTTCTGAAGACTTTCCCGTGTGAGAAAACTTAAAATTAACTGAGCTTAATCACATTGGATCGAATCCTATCTGTGATCAAATCGTAATGGACCAGTAGTAAACTGCAGTATATTGAATCTTTTCTTGTTTTACTGTATGATTTGTGTATCGTATCATATACTACATACTGAGATGTGTATTGATTTGTCTGAAACAGGGAGATTCACACCCTTAATATTCCTCTTAACAGTATTATGTGTATTAAGGTTTTTAATCACCCAGTTCATTGAATTGTCTAGAAATTGCTTTATCTTTTAGTGACATGTTTGACTTCCAAAGTACTTTAGGAAATAAGATGATGAGAAATGGATTTTATTCTTCTTCCCACATATTACAATGTACACAGCGTTCTTATTCTAAGTACTTATTCACTTTGATCTCAATGTGAAAACACTGAAGAGCGATGATGAATGCATTAAATATGCAGGCAATAATTGGCTTATTTAAGCCTGATATGTATTCAAGCTCTGAAATGTCAGTGCTGGAAACAGATGGATTTAATGATAGTGAAAGAGGGTGAGAGAAAGAGGGGGGATAGGGAAATAGAAAAAAAGGGAGAGGGAAGGTTGTGTTTGAGTACCTCTCTGAGATAACAGGAGATTCCTCGCAGTGCTGCTCCCATTGCTGTTGGGGAGGGAAGCTGAAAGAAAGATAGAAAGAGTTAGAGGTTAGAAACACTCCTTGAAATGTTTATCACACTTTTCCCAGGATTACTTTCAAAGTGCCTGTCTGTGTATGGGACTTCGTGTGTATGTGTATGAGCGTGTGTGCGTGTGTGTGCGCTGTGCTTACAGGGGGTGGATGCTCTAGGCAGGTGAAGAAGCGTTTTGTCTGGTCTGGTTTCACACGCCTCAGAGCCACCCGCGACTCACCAATAAATTCATTATGAGTCAGCTTGTCCTCATCACACACTGATAACCTGAGCAAGATTACGAGAGAGACAAAGGACCAGAGAAAGTGAGGGGGAAGAGAGATAGTGTGTGTATGAGTCTAAAAGAAAGAAGAGGTGGGCAGAGCTTATTTTTATGCTAAAGAAGTTGCCAAATGGTAGAGAAGTGAGAGATTAGCAGAACAGAGACAGACAAAAATAAGGTCTGATGGAATTGCTCCTGACAGAAATGTATATTTATGACCGGGATTAGAATGATATTTGCAGCGCTGACAGCTTTTTTATTTAAAATCCTGCACCCCTGCACTCACATCTCATGTTCAAAGGACCTGGTGCATTAGTGGATCTCAGACTCAGGCTCAGCTCTTCAGTCTCAGAGATAAACAGCTAAACGACTTTCCTTTGTGCTCTCTTCTACCTTTTGCGCCACCCTTTTTTTAAAAAGGAAACCTGAAAAAGGAAACGGCCAAGATAGAAAACATTCTCAGCCTTCAGTCCCAGATGTGAGATTTAGGCATATGGGTAATTTTCAGAGTAAACCTGGGTCTATTGTAAAGTAAAGTATATTGTAATTTTAAATAACAGGTTTTCAGTTATCGGCTAACGTCTGGGAGAGGTTATAGAACCATCATGCATTCACTTTAAGTGATGTGGAAACATGGGGAAAAAATCATTTGTTTGATCGATTTTGCAAAGTAAAGGGCCCTGATGTTTTAACAGGTGACCTGTGCTTGGTTCTAAATGTGTTTGGTTGTTTTCTAATGGGATCTTACAGGAGTCTGGTAGTTTCTAATGGTGACATGGTGTTTTTTTGTTTGTTTGTTTGTTTGTTTTTTACTTCTTCTGTTATATTTGCATCTGTAAAGATCATCTGTCTTAAGGAAACAGGAAAAAACATGCACAATTTGCACAGAATGGTTTGAAAAACTAAAACATCCACTGAACAGCGGTTCTGTATGTGGAAATGCCTTGTTGATGAGAGACGTCAGAGGAGAATGGCCAGAGTGCTTCAAGCTGACAGGAAATCTACAGTAATTCAAGTAACCACTCTTTACAACCATGGTGAGCAGAAAAGCATCTCAGAACGCCCAAAATGTCCATTACAATACATGGATTTAATCCATAAGTTAAGATCTTTAACTGAATATGAGTAGACTCGTGAAAACCATTATTAAAAAAAAAATCCACACCATGGAAACCAGTCCCCCCTTGGAAAGTTAAACAATATTTTGAGAGGCTTTTTAAGGAAAGAATAGTGCCAGTGCTGCATATTGGTGCAAGAAAGATTTACAACTCTGAGCAATCTTGTCTATTAGGTCATAAATTAATTCCAGCAAGTAGCTTATCCTGCTGGGTTATGTGTTATGTCTGTGAGAGACAGGGCTGTCTAAAAGGGTGGGCAAAAATGGCAGGCACACTGACTATGCATCAACTAAAATTATAGCAAGAGATGTGTGAGATGCATGTGAAATTGAGGTTGAGATAAAATTCCACAATCAGGCAAAAAAAAAAAAAAAAAAAAGCAAAAGAGCTAGTGAGAACTCTTAAAGAAAATGTTTTTTTAAATGGATAATTTTTGTATCATTGTCATTGTAGATCAAGCACTAATGTTACTCAGAGTGCACTTTGCCAGACGGAATATAAAACAATGATGAGTCTGCTCCTTTCTCTTCAGCCGGGGAGAGACTATGATGAGTGGTGTGGGAGGAGTTTATATCTTAAATGAAGGGGGGAATATTTTTGCCGGCGGCACAAAGTGGCAGCTGGAAAGAAAAACTTGGCAGAGTGTATGTGAGAAATTATGTTACTGATAATAGAGAATGAGTTGTTGTTAGAAAGCAACAATAAATAAGAAATCACCTGCTGCTTTGCTCTATATAAAGTATATTTTATTTATATTTGCTATTTTAATTGTAATAGCCTTTTAAGGACTTCAACCTACATACTATTAAATGTTCTGGAAATACTGGAAGAAACATTTGTCTTGTCGAGGGTATTCAATCCTAGTCATGTACACACCTATTCCTTTACATGTTCACACCTGCATATTTGTGAGCCTTTTACATTTTTTCCCCATTATCTCCCCAATTCGGTCACTGGGTATTCCCACCCACCAGCCAGCTCTCCCCATCATAGCTACTGACAGCTATCAACTGGAGAGGATGAAGGCTATTACTTGCTACCTTAGAGACACGTGAAGCCAGACAATTCTTTCTAAACTGCTTCTAATGCTGCTTCACAGGGCAGTGTCTCACACTCGGAAGAAAATAGCTATCTGCCCTCTTACACATACATGAGCTCACAGATTCTCATGATTGGTTTGTGTCACTGTGATTGACAGAGGAGAGAGAGTATGCCGTCCCTCCCACTCAGACAGCACAGCCAACTTTTCTTCCTTGGCACCCAGGCTACAGCATTGTCAAGATTCAAACTTGTGACCTCTCAACCACAGGGCGAATGCTTTGCTGTTGCACCACTCAGGAGCCTGAGCCAGCTACTTTGTACAATTACAATAAAATAATTACAATTTACAGTTCTGCAAGATCAAGGTTTCTGTGAAAGCAGAGAATCTACACCTGCATTATACAATGAGTTTTCATAATTACTCTGTGGCCCTGCCAAGCAATAGGTTATGTAGCTATTCACATCTGTTTATGCCTCTAAATCTGAGCAGAAGGTTCAGCACAGCACGCATACACCAGCTCAGTAATAGAGCACACTTACTGCCTCACTCTGTGGGACTGTGCAGGACTCTGAGGGACTCAGACAAGGAATCTATGACATTGAAATGCTTCTTAAATATATAAAATTTTGTTGTCAAGGCATTTGATGACTGCTAAAGTTGTATTTATTTGAGCTATAAGTTATAATGTTTCACAGTGCATTCTTAATATAAGTTTATTAACTCATATGCATTAAGAATGAGAAATTGTTTGTCTTGTCTCCTGATGCCTTAAAATCACAGGAAATATTAATGGTAAATATAGCGAGTTATGTATGCAGTGTCACAGGCAGACAACCTCAGAAAAACAGTTTCTTCGGAGATTTAAGCGGCAGACGCATGCACAGACACAGACACCTACCCTAAACACTGAGAAGTGCACAGCATTCACTGAGAAAAGGCTGAAATATTGCTGCCACAGAGATGTACCCAGGGAAGGTTGTGTGGGCGACCAGCATACACATATTCATGGCAGAAAAGACACTTCCTGAAGGATTTTTAGAATTGACTTCTATAGGCTGCTCAATTCCCAAACCCACACACACCTACATCCCCCTCACTCACACACACACACACACACACTACCTCAGTGTCTTTCTGTGCATGTCTTCTTCCGTGATTCCAATGTATGTTAGAGTCTCGTTCCAGACTGGATTTAGAGAATTCCGTACGGTTTTGGTTTTCAGCTTATTAGCCTGATGAGAGACAGTGAAGTGGCTAATTTATTAATTCAAATACAATGACTAAAAATACAATTAAAAAAAAGCAAAAGACATTTGAATGGATAAAAAGAAAATGAACTTTACATTTTCTACATAAAAAAATAGATTCCCAAAATGTTCAAAATTAAATGTGGCTGTATTTTGCAACAAGCCAACAATATAAAAATTCCAAAATAATAATAATAATATAAAAACAGAAACATTCAGACAAAATGGTGGCCATACAAGATATTGGCAAATATATAACTGAAAACTGTAAAACCGATAATAATAATAATAATAATAATAATAATAATAATAATAATAATAATAATCACATTCACTTTTGGAAAGAATATCTGTTAATTTATGCCTTCTAAGTTTTGTGTAAAGGGTACACAAAGTTTTGTACTTAATTGTTTGGTATGTATGGAGAAAATATGCATAAGAAAGTTGAGAATGAAATGAATAATGAACGTGAGGATTCAGTGCCAGTACTGTGGTTTAAATTGACCCACCTTACTCGCTCCTGGCAGGAGATGAATCTTAACATATGGATCTGCCAGGCCGTTGAAATCCATAGGCTTCAAACCCTAGAGGAAGAGAGACTGAGAATTAAAGCTTCTCACAGGCATGTTTTGGTAAAAGTGACTAAAAACTGTTATGAATGTTTTTAATAAAATATGCAATTTTATCTAAGTATGTATCAAAAATAGATGAGCATTAAAAAATCTTACAAGCTCACTGACATATTGGCATCTCTTAGGACATCTCTTATAATGTAGCTTAACCTTTTAAAAAAGAAACGGCAAGAAAAGTACAAACCTTGGCTCTGAGGATGGTGCAGTGAAGGGAGCTGGTTGCTCTCTCATACCGCAATTCAAACTCTAATGTCCCGAGAGCCGCTATACCATGATGGAAAAATGGTCATATTAGCATACACACAGATGGATTAAACTATTCACAGTGCAATCTGTCAAGCTACAACAATCAGCTTTAAGCACCTCTGGACTGAAATTGCTCACCAGTAATCCATTCTTATTATAATACATACAAAGGCCATAACACTCAATGGTAACACTCCTGTTTTCAAAAATAACCCAGTTTAAATGTTTACTAGATGTGGGAGTATATTGCTAATAACTGACATGTAAATAAAAAACATTGGTGATTTTAAAATCCATTTCATACCTATCATATCTATATACATATAGTGAAAATCGGCATGTGTGCAATATTCATGCAATTAAAGTGCCAATTAAAATGCACCATTACACACTGTATTTATGTAATATGATTATGCTGGACCTTGCTGAATGTGTGTAACAAATGTGTGGGAAATACTCAGTACAACCCTGTAGCATCACACCTGCGCCTACATAAGGTCTAGTTATGTATGTATCTGGTCTCTATGATTATGACTCACAGACCACAGCCACCCATGAAACATAACAGAATGCAGTAATGCTCCTGCAACATTAACGATTTTTCAGCCACATTGGTTTGACTTTTTTACACCCGTTTTTTTTTTTGTGAGGTTTGATTAAAAGTGGTTTTGCCCTAGGCATCTCAACAAACTTAGAGGACATTATCTACTAAACCATCCCACCGTGGTCATTCTTTGACCTCACTGCGTTACAGCATTTCAAACTTTCTAGCATAAACATCCCTCTTACAATAAGACTGGGTTTTGCCGACATTTTGTACAGATTCCATTTTTAAACTCTGCCCCATGCGATAACTAGAACTAGAGGTAATGGATGGCATGAGAGCTTACTGCAGTCATCACTGTCCGAGCTGTTAATGTCCACTGATGTGTCCACACTACTGGACAATGACAGTGTTCCACCACCTCCCCTGGCGCCGGCCTGCAGTGGGGAGAGGAGTGTGCTGCTCCCCACTCCAGAAGCCCCAAGCCCAGGGTTGAGGGCCACTGGAGAGGCGGCAGGGTGTGGGGAGATGGTCTCGCCGGTTGGGGAGAGACGGGGGAAGTAGGCAGAGATCTGTCTGATTGGTCGGATCGGGCCCGGGCAGACGTCTATGGCCATGTGTTCCTGGATGGAGATGGTGAGTTTCTTTCCTTTACGCACCGTCATAGAGCTGATTGGAGAAGACAGATAGAAAATAAGGAGAGATTAGGCTGTGATAAGGCTGGATTTACTTCTCATATTCAGTTTTAATTAATCTAATACTAATACTAATAGTACTGCTACTACTACTGCTACTATTGTTGTCTGCTATTAATACCTCTACTACTACTACTATTACATATAATAATAATAATAATAATGATAATAATAATAATAATAATGTTTTATTTATATAGCAGCTTTCTCACACTCAAGGTAGCTTATTTGTATAATTGAATGTGGTGTAGTTAATAAATTTACATATTTGCCAATGTTTTTCATTTGTTTTGAACTTACTAGGGGAAGGATTTGCCTTTAAAAATGTCTTCAGAGTGGTCAAATACTGTACAATGTTTTTATGTTCTACTCAAATAGCTACAGTGATGTTAAACACATGATGCTTAGTATATTCCCAGCGTAACTATTTAGTTAATGTTCTACCTAGTTAGGCAATGCTAACCTTAGCTTCCTGGCCATCTTTAGCTAACTTACAACCAAAGTTAACTCTTTAATAGGAATTTAGTTATTTCAGTAGAACATAATTTTTTTGTACGGTTTTATATTATGGTACATATCTTTTTTTTTTTCTTTCCTCCTTTAACCCATACTCCATGTCACTTCTCTTCACTTCATGGTCATTGGGCACAAGTGTGGCAGACGATTATGATTGGCTAAAGGATGAATTCGACCACTCTGAAAGGGTCTTTTCCCTGGAGATCCCAGATGCTTTTCCTTTGACCTAATTTACATAAAATCTGAATTTTTGAGATGTGTATTTAGGGTTATCTAAAGGCAAATCTTACCCACAGCAAGTTCAAAAAAAGGAAAAAAGACATTGGCAGCCATGTTAGTATACCACTGAAAATAATTATTTAATGTGACATGTACATAATTCAGATATATGAAATTCATATTCAGATACTTTTGCTTTAAAACAGACCCTTTGTTTTTTTTTTTTTATTGTGCCCAGTTGTGTATTTATTATGTGCCAGCCTCAAGACATGAGAAATCACCAAAAAATTAGATGTTTGACCTGCCTTGTCCAAAAAGCCACTGTGAGCCAGTATCTTATTGCCATAACTCACATTTCAGTTGAAAACCTTCAACCGGTTTTACAAACCTGGACGTGAGCTGCACACTAAAGCAGACGGCCAATATCTCAGTAATTAATGTTTGTCTGCTCAGGCTAATCTTTTTTTTTTTGGTACCTTCAGTGCAACCAGAGAAAATGGATCAGCGCTGAATGTATTGTGAGCTATTGCTTATAGGGGTTAGCAAGCCAGAAGAAAGGGCAGAGTAAGGCATGGATATGGAGTGGAAAAGTATTCTTAGAGACAGAAAGTGAGAGAAAGAGAAGGAAAGAGAGAGATTTAGACTTTATCCTGCTGCCAACATATCTTATTTCCAGCAAGACAAGCAAAGGGGAAAGAGTGAGATTCACTGAGGGATTTATCTGGCCATTAAGGTCCTAATTTAGTGAGGAAGGGGGAAAAAAGAAAAAAACTTAAGCCTTTATTTTATTAACTGTCACCACCACAGTCTTCCTGGAAAGGTTTGATCTAAAGGCAGAATGACAGAGAAGAGGAGGTGGAAAAAAAACAGCTTACCAGCATAACTAGCATAGCAAACACTGCTTTTTTTAAAAAAGAAACCATGGGTGTTATTATGGTTTGTACTGTAATAAATGATAGGTGAAAAGGGATGAAAAAAAAAGAAATGAATAGAGGTTATTTAACACTGGATGTTTCCTCACAACCTCACATGTAGTTGAGCCACTGTGAGCCAGATTAGTCCCAACTAGCCTTAGGTGCACAAACACGCACACACACACACACACCGTCAATCCGTCCTGTCCGTCAATTTAGCGTTCTCCCTTTGACAGGTGTCACATCTGGTGGCTGTGACATTATAGCAAGAGGAGTTAGTACAGAGGCTCTGTACCAGCACGGCTAATGAGATCATGACACGCACATGCTAACAAAATTAGCAATTAGCACAGGATTATTATGCTGTTACATGTCCAATATCAAATGTCCTCCTCGGCAACGTAATATTGTTTTTGTAATGTAATCTTTCACAACACACTGTATATATACAGTTAGGTCTGGAAGTATTTGGACAATGACAGAGTTTTTGTTATTTTGCCTTTTACACCACCACAGTGGATTTGAAATAAAACAATCAAGATGTGATCAAAGTGTAGACTTTCAGTTTTATTATAAGAGGTTCCACAAAAATATGGCATTTACCATTTAGGAATTACAGCCATTTTAAAGTACTTCCATTTTCAGGGGCTTAAAGTTATTTGGACAATTGACCTACAAGAAGTTAATTGGCCAGGTGCGGTCCATTCCCTCGTTACTTCAAGACAAATGACGCAGATAAAAGGTCTGGAGTTGATATCAGGTATTGAGTTGGCATGTGGCAGCTGTTTGACTGGAGCTACCAATATGAAGTCCAAGGAGATCTCAATGCAAGTGAAGGAGGCCATCATTAGGC
>CM075015.1:8275228-8287474 GCA_037576675.1 Pangasius sanitwongsei | reverse complement strand
GACTGAAGGCAGAAAGACCCACAAACAAGCAGCAACTGAAGGTGGCTGCAGTGAAGACCTGGCAAAGCATCTCCAGGTAGGAAACTCAGAATTTTGTTTTGAGAACATGGGCTCCATTTATTTATTTTTTTTTAATTTTTAAATATATATTCAGTGAGAGTTTTTTTTCCCATGGTAATGGAACAAAAAAAAAATTATAATAAATGTACACACTTGTTATAAATTTTTAGTTCATTTTTGGCAATGTAGCGGTCACATTTTAATGTATTTCTGTGCTGCTGTGTTGATCTTGATTGACAGTATGATGATTTCTTTAGAGATTGTCGGGCTATAATACAAAGCAAACTCAATTGCTATGAATATGGGTTTTTGAAAACTGACATTTTCCTGAGTTAGGAATTAAATCATTTAATATTAAAGGAGCTGTTTGTAATTTCTACAGCATGTTTCTGCCTCCGAGGCAAATCAAAAACCTCAGTGAAAATATTGACATGCCTACCGCTTCACCTTAACCAGCCTCTGTTTTTATACATTCTCTATTAAAAACGTGTTTACCTCGTGAATTAAATTTTAAGGAAAAATTGCAGAGCTGATCAGCTCTGTTCTGGGTGGGGGGCAAAGATCATTTCTGAGTCATAAAAATATAAACAGAAGCCTGAATTAAAGAAACTAGCCAGATTCATTGCATGGGAATATTGTGAATCACATTTTCTCTATGGTATCTTTAAAAAAAATTAAGGATCTAGATGTAAACTTGTAAACATTGCAAAGCGCACCTTTAAATCATGATTACAAAACTTTATACCACAGCACTGTTGTATTCTCAAATCTGAAAGTGTTGATTAATCTATAGTAAATCATTCACAGGGCTATATTGTGGTTCACATAATCCAAGTTCGCATAATCCAAGTCTAATAATAAACAGATTAAAAAAAAAAAGTTATTATTTAACAAAGAAAAACGTATTATCATTGGGCTTTTAGTTTTAGTAGATGTTTATTTAGTATTAACGAAAGGAGTCTCCAGTGTTAGCATTATGTAACAGTCAGTAAATTTTCCTCCATTTTTGCTTCTTCCAGTTTCTCGGTAACATGACAAGGTGCGTTTTTTGTTTGTTTGTTTGTTTGTTTTTGTCTTATTAACTTCAAGAGAGAAAAAAAGCTGATAAGGGAATGACTGTTTTCCATTGTTATAATGAAAGCGATAACAGGAATTAACATATAACATTAAATGCAACTATAAATGATAATCTTTGGCAAGTTTTTATGGTAGAAGAGGAATAAAACACATCTGGAGAAAAATAATCCACTCCAGGGTGGTAATGGCATGGATTATTTTCCTATAAAGCCCTGTCGTGTTGTATTATTTGACAAATCAAAGCCCTTACATAAATACATGATATACATGACACTCTTAGAAAAGAAGAACCTCTAATAATGCAATCTGCATTATTAGTATAGAGTTTCACTTTAATAATCAGCAACTGCCCCATCATCTCTGACTGTGTAAGTCCTGCACTGGTGTAAAAGAAGCGAACCCACACACACACTGTGGCCAAGTGTGCTCGTGTGTGTGAACTGACTGCAGTAACCCTTCTGCTGTTAGGGCTTGGAGCTGTCAGCACCACTGCTCTCTAGCTGCTAGCTCTGTCAAATTAGTGTGTGTGTGTTTGTGTGTGTGGGGGTGTTGGGGGGGTTGTGGGGCTAACTCAATGAGTGTCAGTGTAGCTGAGAGTGGATCACAGCAAGAGGTGAAATAGGATGTTGGAGGGCTATCGCTGAGCATGAGAGTGAGAGAGATGGAGGAAGAAAAATGTGTGTATGTGTGTGTGTGTGCACGCATGCATGCTAATGACAGTAGGTGGTCAGCAGTGTTCATTATGGTTGTTGGCAGTGCAGGGGAATCTAGCTGTATTAGGAAGCACTCTGAATGCCTGTGTGGTTTGAGCAGCACGTCTAAGCTTGCCAAAACTGCGAATCACATCCATCCTAGCCTTGATTCCTAGCAAATACATCATCCTGAAATGCACTGACAGTGCAATGGAATCCACGGAACATGTAATGGCTCAATCATTTTCATTTTATCTAGTGATTTGGTTCAGCCCGATTTATTCTAACGTGCATTGCTCAGAATGGCTGAGTTCTGAGATCGTTTGAAGTTGTTCTGTGCCAAGACTGATCAGATCTTTCTTTAGTCAGTCCTGCTTTCCAACACATTTGAATGTGGATAAAGAACCTTTATGGTGTCAGCTTTTCAACTACTTCATCCCAGTTGGATCAGTGATCCTGCGAGTACAACATCTATGCCTGTGCTTGAGTTATCTTCATATCTATCCTCTCACTTTTTCTCCACTGTGTGTCTAATAATATTGTTTCTCCAGGTCATGTCTGCTCATGTTTTAGATCTTTACAGCCTCCCCCCCACCAATGTGTCTACTTCAGTTGATGTATTGGCATGCCGCTTTAAAATATATCACTTCTCTTTTTCATTCTTTCTAACACTCTCATTTACGCACAGTCCCCCAATGACACACGTGCCCTGCCTCGGTCATCTTTCTTACTGTCACTTTCTTCTCTTTATCTGTTGAGAACGGCTCACTTGGCTCTGGTGAAAAGCAGAAAGCCAGCAACAGGGAGGGAAAAAGAGAGCAAGAGGAAGAGAGAAGCAGTAAAGTGCAACAGAAACTCATTTCAGTGGAAGCTACAGATTGCAGCATAGGCTTGGATTAACAGAGTAGCAGAATAATAAAGGCATATTCATTACTCCGTATGAAGAGTTCTTACCTAACACCAAGTTTAACCCATTAAAGTTGGATTAACATTCTTTATTCTTCCATTTAGTAACTGCCGTTACTGAATAATACTGAAAAAAATTTAGGTTAATGTGAATGAATGAATACGAAGCTGAGTTTAAAGGGTTAAGAGAGAGAGAGAGAGAGACAGAAATAGGGTTGTAAAGAGAAGGATGAAACAGGGAGTCAGGAAGAGAGAAAAGGTTAATACCATGCACACATTTGGACATTAATACTTAACATGTGTGTGTACACTATATGGAGGAGGAGACAGCTATATATAAAGAGAGAGAACTCTATTGGAATAAACCTAAACAATTCAGTTAACAAGGGGTTAATGTTTCAGATGTCTCTAATTACAAAAATAATAGTAAATACCGAGAGGAGGACACAAAAAGAAAAACAAAGAGAGGAAATGGTGAAAGAATGATGGAATGAATGAAAACATCCACTTTATACAAAGACAAGCACAGGAAGTTTTCAGAGAAAGGACTAATTAGAGGAATTCCTTCACTTACCTCTGATTGCGTGAGTATAAATGAGCCCCTCATAAACAAGTGGATTCCAAAGCTTACAGGTCTGCACTAACAGGTGGTGTGAGAGAATGAGAAAGAGAGCCTGAGAGACAGAGAGAGAGAGAAAGGAGGAGGAGGGGGGAGAGGAGAGGAGAGACAGAGCGTTGGAGAGAGTGGGGAAGAGGCTGAGATGGAGAAGCGTGAGTGTATATCAGATGGTACGTAATCTATATAACTGTCCGAAGAGGTATAACAGGAGGTAAGGAGAGGTTGTGTGCCAGTGGAGGATGATAGTGAGAGAAGAAAAAAGAGTGACTGTAAGAACTGGGAAGTTCAGTTGTGACAAAATGCTGAGTGAGAACATGCACAAGTCTGCATTGCATGGGAGGGAAAATTTCATTTCTGCGCTTCTGCTACTAATTCCCAGTCCCAGTGTGCACTCATCTTCTGCTTTCCTCCCTTATATTTTCCCCTCCTCCACTTCCACACGTTCCCTCTCTTTTCCCAGGCACTTTAATTCACTGGCAATCCTCCAATATCCTTTTGGAGTGCATGCATTTATCTGTTGTGTCAGCCTCAATGAATATCTGTGTGCGCATTAAGATTCCTTCCAGCTTCCCACTGTCTCTGCTTATGATTGCATTATAACTGTGTGTGTGAGTGTGTGTGTGTTTGTGAGCTTTATCCCTGATCCAGGGAGCGTGCAGCAGCAGGATAGCATGTAAGCAGCGACTTTATGCTGTGCCACATAAGCACGTGCCAACAGCAGCATCTGTCTTTCTCTCTATATAATTTGCTCTAATGATGCCTAATGATACACGCATGAAGACACGGATTCAGGATAACCACTTTCTAAACCCCTCCTCCATTTCAGTTTCCTTTCCTTCTCTTTTTTCTCTGTCTTTCTTTCCCTCTCTTTCTGTGGTCAGTGACATGGTGGTAAGCGACACCTCCCAGAGTGAGCAGTCTCTCTGTTTCTGTTTAATAGTATCTTGAACTCTGATGCAACACACCTCATTTATCTGTCCCTGTCCTCTTTTCTCCACTTTGCACTGGCCCCCACACTTCACTTCCCTGTTCTTCCAATTTTCCTCCATGCTTCATTGGCTGATGAATTGTTATCTCTTGTTTCTCTGCCATGGTTGACTGTCTGTGTGGCACACATGCTCTTGTCCAACATTTCCTCTCTCTTTCATCTCCTTGTCTTCTTGTCATCTTGCTTCTCATGCTGGCCTCCCAGTGGAATATACAGGCTATTTATTAAAAGTCATGGACTGCCTTATCATGTCAAATCGGCTCACTGCACAGATGTAATGAAAGTAAACAGCGGCTGTCTGAATGATATCCCTCTGTCCTGAAGGCTGAACAAACCCCAGCTCGGGGTGTCATATCCAGTGTCCTCTGAACTGCTTGGCAAATCAAGCAGTATCATGATACGGATCAGGGCTGTGCTACCAATCAGCTGGGGTGTTAACCGCATCACTTTAATTAGCATTTGTTCCTTTAGCACACTGTGGGTGCATGTCAAAAAGGTCACGCGTATCTCCAGACCCTTGAGATGCAGAGATGTTTGATTGAAGAGGAGATTTCTCTACTGTCAGCAGCCCTGAATGGCCACCATCTTGTGAATGGCCATTGCCACTGACCAGGTTGAATTTAACTTTTATTGCATCTTTAATACTTCATAACACGCTGCGGATATTGCAGAGATAAATATCATAGGCCTTAGCTGACCAAATTAAAAGAACAAAAAAAATTAAAAGCCAATCAAATCACTTGATTAAAGCATAAATCTTTGCTATACAGTAATTAAAAAGCCACAGAGGCAATAAATATTTTACAATTGGTCTTGAATCTGGTTGATTGTAAGCTATAAGGTTTGTGTGAAGCTTTCTACCTGTCTAACTGTGTTACTTCTGTTATTAAAGCCAGCATTTTACAAACAGATTCTAAACTTTCCCAGTTTCGAAACTTTCAGCCTAGCACACCTGTTTTGACCATTACCATTGAGTCCAAATGGTTTAAAGGAGCCAAACTAAAACAGAAATCCATGCTGCGTCTGTTAAATGTGCAAAGCTCTCTGCAGCAGACGGTGTCGGGTTTTGTTATTAAAGCCAGCACTGCTATGTGTTATTAAAGCCAACATTGTGCAATTTCCATTTGCCAGACTTTCACATTGCTGCCAGAAGCAGTGGGATTAAGCCAAGCACACCTGTTCTGATCATTACTATCATGTCTAAATGGTTTATATCATCAGAAATTATCCAGAAACATAGTGCTGCATTTTTTTAAAAAGTTGTATTGTGGCCCATCCATTCAAATTCAAATCAGTCTACTGTGCCAAAAAACATCCAAAAAGACCCAATCGCACTTGATTCTGGTTCACTCTAGCAGCGCTGAAAAACAATACAAACCAAATACATCCATTCAAATATCTCTCTATATTATTCTGATTCATATCAGCTCCAGTGGTGTGAGGACATCACACACATTGCACCGGGTTATCTGCACCACATCTGGACATCACTGAATGTAATGAAATGCAACAGAGAAGTAAAATGAAGGGAATATTCAAGGGAAGATGTGTAGAGAAATATCAGCAGGGGGACAGCATTTGAGTGACAGTGACACTATTATAAACAGACATCTAAACTCCAATATGGCTTTCATCGGGTTGAGGGGAGCTGGTTGTGTATTGATTGTTCTGACACCCTCACAGAGAAAAAGTACATTTCTGAAATTCTGAGGAAAATCTAAAACTGAGCCAAGTGTCTATGTTTTTCATAGAGGAAGCAAGAATGAACGAGAGAGCAAAAGGAGGAATGCACTAGGCATGAACATGAAAGTAAACGAGAGGAGCGAACATTGTAGTCTAAATTAAATTGGATCTGGATTGTTATCATCTCAATTAATTAAGCCTCATTAGGTCCAATAAGGGTGATTCTTCTCATTACAACACTGACAGTCTCGGGAAGCCTGATAATTGTCAATAACAAAGAGATTTACGGTGTATGGATGAAAACAGTGATAGGCGGGAGGTAGAGTTGAGGAAATAAAGAGATAAATAGAGAGGGATCGAAACAGCAGGTGAGCAGGTGAAATAGCATTTGGAACTAAATGGCATGGTATGGTGAGGATAATGAACCTGAACAAGGAGGCGGAGAAAATACAGAAAGAGAAGTGAAACATTACCTCTGAAGGCTGTGTTACATCAGGGTAACATCTTATAGTCCTTATAGCGTGTAGTGAAATCATGTTCTGATTTCACTAATTAAGTTCTCTGCTCGGAGAATCGCACTGACTGTACATACTTTTTATATATGGATTGGCATCTACAGAATGAATATCAGGATTTCCATGTTTTTCCTCATAGACATTCAGATCCAACCTTCACTTACCTTACCTGCTTTTCTAATTTTCCATGATCATTTTGAGATTGAAATCTCATATGCTACCAGAAGAAGGTTTCTCAAGGGTTTTTTGGGTTCCTGTAATTGGAACCCTTTCTGATATGAAACCACCCTTTTGTCAGGGTCCTACATAGAACTTTGAAATGTTCCCTCAGAGGTACAAAGTGGACAACATTTTAGGGTTCTAGAGTTAACCTGTAGGAACCTGCTGCCTGAATGCTTTCTAAATCTTTAGTGTTTGGGCTATGGGCAATTCCAATTTATTCCTCTGAAGGACTACAGCCATGATGGTTAAAGTAGTAGGTTTCTTACAGGTCTGTGACGTATGACTTGAATTAATCCACTGCATCCCATGGGGCACATAAGGCGACACTATGGTTTTGTATGGTTGTTGAGCCACTTATGGGTGGTTGGTGAGCTTCAGCATTCTCCCTTTTAGCCAACAAAATATCATTACCAGGCTCCACATGTGGATGTGGGGTGGGACTTCTGTGATATGCACTATATGACCAAAAGTTTGTGGACCAAACTGTTGTCACAAAGTTGGAAGCATACAATTGTATAGAATGTCATTGTATGCCGTAGCATTGCAATTTCCCTTCACTGGAACCAAGAGGCCCAAACCTGTTCCAGCAGGACAATGCCCCTGTGCACAAAGCAATGTCCAAGAAGAAATGGTTTGCCAAAGTTGGAGTAGAAAAACTTGTGTGTCCTGCTCAGAGAACTGACCCAACCACACTGAACACCTTTGGGATGAACTGGAATGTAGACTACACCTCAGGCCTTCTCACTTCTCACTGATTTCACTAATGATCTTGTAGCTGAATGAGCAAATTCCCACAGCCACGCTCCAAAATCTAGTGAAAAGCCTTCCCAGAAGAAATCTGGAATGGGATGTTCAAAAAGCACATGGATGTCAAATTTTTGGCCAAATAGTGTATAACCTTTTACAATTTTATTATTATTATATTATTATTATTTGTTCAACGTTCATTCATCTTCAGGAACTACTTACTCATGGTCAGGGTCATGGTGGATCCAGAGCCTATCCCAGGAACACTAGGTGTGAGCTGGGATACACCCTGGATAGGATCCCAGTCCATCACAAGGCACAAGGCACAATCACATCCACACACTCATTCACAACTAGAGGCAATTTAGAGTAGCCAAACATCCTACCAGCATGTTTTTAGGAGGTGGTAGGAAACCGGAGAACACAGAGGAAACCCACATGGGCACAGGGAGAACATAAAAATTCTGCAGACAGTAATCCGAGCTCAGTAACTGCCAAACCACCGTACAACCCTACTGTTGTTGTTGTTGTTGTTGTTGTTAGTGGCATGATGATGGAAGCTGGTTTTAAGTTATACCAGTGACACTAATGCATTTCCTACACTAAACCTTAATAATTTAAAAACAAGCATAATGTCAACTTGAATCTTTAACTTAACTTAAACTAAAACTTAACCTATTAATGAATATATAATATTATACAGAACGTTTTGAATCTTTTTAACACGATGAAAATTATTTGGGTTCTGGAGGCAAAGATTAGCAATAAAAAGCGTATGTCTCAAACAAATTTGATGGTACATACTTGCCTGATGTTCCTAATATTTGGAATATTTGAATAAGATAAGATAAGATATACTTTATTGTACTCTCAGGAAATTTTTTCTTGGACTCAACGCTTTGAAGAGTAACATACACAATTGTACACACAGCATATTCAGTCATACATTCACATTTTCGGTTATACTAATGTTGCACGCTCTCTCTCTCTCTCTCTCTCTCCCTCTCTCTCTCTCACACACACACACACACACACCAGCTGTTAATTGCTGTGTTTACTTATTGGTGTGCTGGGTCTCTAGCAGATGTTTCCACAATATGAAATGATTGACATTTTCATTTCATTTCACATGAACATAATGTCTTTTGGTCTCTTTCATATAGACACCCGCTCACCTGGCCATAGGACGCAGTCTCGTGGATTTTTAGACGCACCTTGACCACATGCATGCCACAAAGAATGGTCTGTGCTCTCCATGGGCTCTTTTGGAATTTCCAAAGGCCAGTTGCTAGGCAACAGGCGGTGTTTCTCCAACCACCAGTGGAGAGAAGAGGAGAATGAGAGATGGGCAAAGGGGGAGGGGCAAGAACACGGGGAACCGAACAGTACTGGGGTGCACTTGCTTTTGGATTTGCTTTTGGTTTCACCCTGCACTCTGTCCAGCTACCTGAGTACTAAACTTAAGTGCATGTACTTATCCTTTCAGCCAGGTCATTAACTTTAATCCTAAATTTAAAATCAAAGAGCCCTTCATACTGCCAGGTTCGCATACTGTGATCTATTGTGAAATGGGAGCAGGGGCATTTTGGATAGTTCAGTAATAATGCAATGCAATGGAATAGCAGAGATGTTCATTGTCCCTCAAAATAGAATTTGAAGGGAATCAGGTTTCGAGTGGATCTCAGACATCGTCTAATGCGCATGGTCATACTTTCATCAGCAGACAAGAAAGTGTCTGTAATATATATATATATTTTGAGAGCATGTACTCTTGCTTAAATGTGTATGTTTTTTTGATTGGCAGTTGGCCAGAGTAATATAATGCTAAAAGTAATTTTTTTTTTGTGATAAATACAGGCTTTACAGATTAAAACATGAATTACAATGCTGAAGTGTTATGGTAAATATTAAGATTATTTTAATATATATTATTAATTTCCACACATCATTAAGTGACTGCAAAAAAATTATCTTTCACATTTTTACTGGAAGTCATATCAAAACAAGCTATAATGTCTGATTTACTGTTTATACTGTTTCAGGAACGCTTAAAAAAATGAAATGTTCTCACTGACAAATTTTGTCATTTTTTTCTGTCATGATTTATTTTCAATTATTTCATCAATTTCATTTTTTGAATGTCATTTTTTTTTCAATGTAACCTTTGCTGTGAATTTGGCACTGTCTTCACATTTTGTAAATTATGAAGTGTAAAATTATACTACATGCTAATAAGATGCAGCTGATTGAACGTTTCCAGTGCTAATGAAATGCTGCTAGTTATTTTCACAGTTGTCTTTCACTGATCAGTGTTTTATAATCAAAAAACCACCAGAGCTTCTCAGAATTTATGGGCTTCTGGACTCTGGCATTTTTGCCTTGGGCATTTTATGTAACAAACACCAGCAACATTCACAGCATGTGTTTAAAGAGAAACCAAGGTCAGTTAGAAAGATGGAGATGGATGGGTTTCAAAGTTTTCGAGTTTATACTCAAAAGCTCCAGGCCATTAAAAGAAGTCAGATTTTTTAAACATTTATTTCACTGGTTCAAAGATACTCAATCTGTTGCTAAGACACTGGTGTTGTTTCTCAATATGAATAATGTGAAGAACGTTCTCGCCAACTAACCATTTAAGAAGGACGCTGCAAGGTCAGACATTGGACTTCTGGTCAGAAGGTTGTGAGTTCAACTCCTACACTGGCAAGCTGCCACTGCTGGGTCACTGAGCAAGGCCTTTAACCATCAACTGCTCAGATGTATAAAATGAGATAAATGTAAGTCGTTCTGGATAAGGACGTCTGCCAAATGCCATAAATGTAAATGCTAGCTAGCTTGCTAAATGAACCCTCCTCCTGTTGGATAGTCAGAACTTCTATAATAGTTGTTCCCTGTACAAAATTTAAGTCATCATATTATTCTAGTTATTTTCAGGGTCAGATTCTACTGCATCGTTTAGTTGAAGTAAAACAATTTATTCACCTTGTTCATTATCGTTATATTATCAAAATGAATTACTGGTCTTTCAGTTCACTCACACTGTTAATGTACTAATTAATGCATCCTCGATATTAAGATAGTATCATAAACACCTCTGGGTATTTCGTACGTAGTACCTTCATTCTTCAGTACTGGAATCAGTGGCAGATCCAGAACATGCTGACTGGGGTGGCCGAGGTGGGATAGAGCGCTAGTGTGGATTGGCCATTGCAAAGCGAGCCTAAATGCTAGATAATATAAAGGTGCAAATGCTATAGTTTCACACATGCATGTTTCAGCCTCTGTTCATTTCGATATTTGGTTTATAATGGACTAATATTTAAAATGATAGTATGAAGCATTTCCTAATACTGCAGTAAAGCCTTCATCAATTCCCATGTTAGATGTTGTTAGTGTAACAATGTGAAATATGTTTTGAACCTGAAGTGTACAACTTAAAAATCCTAAATGCCAAACTATTGTATAAAAAAAATATTAATCACTAGAAATGTACAAATAAATTGGCTTTTATAACATGAATAAATTTTACTTTACATCCTCAATAAAGTACTCAAAGCCATAGCTGATCATTTAAGACTATTAAAGCACAATTTAAAAGGCAAACAAAACAAGATAATGTACAAACACACATACAGTGTATTATAATGTGCTCTTTTGTGTTATATTTGTAGTTGGCCCTAATTTTGGTGCTGCTTTTGTGTTTTAGCTCTAGAAAATACTCATACTTCCTTTTTTTTAAATTCAGGGTTACACTGTTATGTAACGGAGCACGTTTCCGTAAAAACATCATCAAGGCTGTCTGGGATTTTATATCCGCAGACAAAAACAATCTATAACAAGTTCTCCAAGAAGCCTTGAACAACCTTCTTAAGAGAATACATGAGCTTTTAAAAGCAAACGCAAATTGTGATTTTTTTGTCTTATTAGTTGTGTTACTACTCAATATAGTAATTATTTGAATACGTAAAAAATTTTAGCTTCATTATTTTTGAAGGAATCTTCATTTTACAGGATTTCTTTATGTGTCTTTTACACAACCCTGTATATTACTGATATATACTGGTTATTCTATATAATAATGCCTAGAGATCTTTCAGAAAGGCAATAAAATCTAGCTACAGCAGATTCCCAGACTTTTTAATTAAACCATGTTCCCAGTGTCTCAGTGGCTGAGCTTGCCTCTGCTTTTGTATTTTGTCAGTAATCTAATTTGTTTCATGTTGATTGAAAGAAAAAAGTGTCTAAAATACAAGCCTTTGAGTAAAATACAGGACAGTATAGGTAAAACCCATATAAACCAAGCTAACTAATGTAATAGCTTAACTATGTGACACAGCATAAATAATCATTTTAATTTCTCCAGACATCTTTCACTGCATAGCACTGGATATCATAAACAGATCTGAAACCCTTAGGGTGGGAGGGATGCCATACTCTTGACACTACATAATCATAGGTATCTGCAAGCTCATGTATGTGGAAGAGGGCAGATAACGCTTTCCTCTAGGTGTGTTACACTGCCTTATGATGCAGCATGAGCAGCAGTTCAAAGCAGCAGTTGGATGGTTTTACAGGTCGTTGAAGGAGAACATGTTAGCCTTCACCCTCCCCAAGTGGTGGCTGTTGTATGATAGGGGAGAGCTAGCTGGTGGGTGGAAA
Organism: Pangasius sanitwongsei; assembly: GCA_037576675.1. Classification (NCBI taxonomy): domain Eukaryota; kingdom Metazoa; phylum Chordata; class Actinopteri; order Siluriformes; family Pangasiidae; genus Pangasius; species Pangasius sanitwongsei. The sequence continues at coordinate 8,275,306 of CM075015.1, read as the reverse complement.
CTGGCAGGTGACTAAATTGGGGAGAAAATTGTGGGGAAAAAAATCTTCTGTGTCTGTCTGGGGAAATCCTGATTCTTT
>CM075015.1:8243205-8267282 GCA_037576675.1 Pangasius sanitwongsei | reverse complement strand
TGGATGTTCGTGGACGTCCAGTCCTCGGTTGGTCCGCAACACTTCCAGTCTTTTTGAATTTGTTAATAAATTTGGCAGCAGTGTTGTGTGTGATGTGCTTGCCATGTTTCCTGTTAAAGTCCATCTCAACTTTGCGACAGCTTCCAAATCCAGCCATGAGAATGATTTCAATACATTCTTCTTTTGTCAAAGGCATTCTTAAAGCTATCTGAAAAAATATATATAATATAAACTAAGTATGAAAAATTTTTGAAGACATTTTGCTAAAAAGTGTTAATTTCCCCTATGTGTGGAGACTTTTGGGACACCCTGTAGATTAAACTGACCTAATCACTCATTTATGAAAAGAAGAATTGTCTTGATCACGAAGCACATGTTCCTAACAAAAAACAAACTGAACAATGACCTATCTGTCCTGGGGTGGCTATGCTGGACATAGATCTGTCTCTGATTGTAATTGAACTTGGGCAATTGAAGATGACAGTGAGAGAATACACCAGAATATAAACAAATCATATCAGGAAACACCCTGGTCCATAGGTATGTTACAGACGTGATAAACTTACTCTGGTAATGTCTCTGCTTTGATGTACCAGTTCTCTTAATGGCCATGTCAGGAAATAAACACCAAGTCTGGCACTCTCAGAGAAATCTCATGTTTGTGAGCCTTATTCAAATTTGACTTGGTCAGCTATGGCAGTGAATGCAGTTACTCTCTTTCTGTATTCATTGTATATTCATGTTTCTACAGTTTTTATTGTTGGAATACAATTCCTGGTTTAATATCCAGAAGGTTTAATGGATTTTACTCAAGCCAAGCTGTTCAATTTAAATGCTTCATCTATATGATTCCCTTTTGTATTTCTTTTTTTGAGAAAGAAAAAAGTGCGAGAACCTGTTGTGTATCAGGCTGCAATGGAATTTTTCTTTTCAAATCCTCCAAATGAAATGCAGTAGCACTTTAGATAATCCTCTGAGACGCTCATTTCCATATTGCGGCTCACCACTTTGGCATGCTGTTTTCTACTTCTCTCATATTAGCCTACTGCCACCTATTGGTCTCTGCCAGCTGAAGAACTTATGCTACAATAGTGAGGAGCTTTTACAGGAAGTACACAGCCGTTTTTATTGAGGTTTTTAAAGGTGTTTTCACACTTGGTCCATTTCAGTGGTCCAAGTGGTCTGAGATTGATGACTCAGCATTTTTGTGCATGTGTGAACACAACAAATGAACTCAGACCCCTCTAAAGTGACCTACAAGTGAACCATACTCAGACCACATTCACAGGTGGTCTGAGTATGGTTCGTTTTGTGGTCCACTTGATTTGTGCATTGTGAAAACAAAGTGGTCTCAGTGTGCTTCACATTTTGCTTTATAGATAAAGAACTTGCTGTACGTACATAGCTCCAGTTGTCTGTCAATGAACAGTTTTTCAGAATGAAAAACAACTCAAATGACTGTCCGTGGAGACATGTAGTCCCACAACAAGGTCAGCAGTGTTAGATAACAACATGACAGATAAGATAATAGAGCCACTGTGGCACTAGCAGTTATGCCATAGAGCTTAAGTTGTTAGGCAGCAACAATAATAGTATTGTGTCAGTGAAAGGAACAATAGTTACTGTATAATACTATAGGTATAAACTATGTGTGTGATATATACGTAGTATATGCATGTATTTTGTCTACCCCAAATATGGCATGAACTATGCACTATGGGATGAAGCATGATTTGATGTTGATGGTTCAGCATCAAAAATGCTTCTGGTATTTCACTTCACATCTGTTTTGCCTGCTGTTTTTCATCCAAATTATAGCATCATGTAAGCAACCATGAGTGTTACACATATTCACTATTAAACTATGGTAAAGGAGTTGTGGTGTGAACAACAGGTGGTCTGAGATCTCATCAATGCTAAAAATTTCCAGAAAGAGAACTGAGTCCCCTTTTCAGTCCAACTGTATCGTGAACACCAGAAGCACTGAGATCATTTGCAGCTAGTTCCCTTTCGGGTCCACTTTAACAGGACTGAGTATGGTTCTTTTAAAACCCATATATGTGAAAACACCCTAAGTTAAATATCATTACAGGATAGCTCCAGTGAAAATTTTAATACCAATTTACCCGTTTCACACAAGTTACCATCTCAAAAAAATACATCAAACCTGTAAAAATATTGCCTGCAAGATCTTTCCATCTAAATCTATGTAAAGTAAAACCAGCACCTTTGTGCAACTTTGACTATGTAATAAAAGACAGAAAAGCTGTTGTAAAATGTCTTTATTTCTCATCAGTTTTAGTATTTTTAGTATTATAAAAAAAAAAGTTTGTTCAAAAACACCAAGACAAAAAGCAATCATTGACCACCCAGCACGCTCTCGTCAATGCGTTCTGCGTCCACCTGCTCAGGTGTGCTGCACATGCGCACGTCCAAACCCCGTATAACCCCAAACCGGCCACCGAGGGTCGTTTCAACAGCCACCCTTCACTAGAACCGGAGGGCACTTCTATCATCTTCTGCCTTTTGAAATCCGACGCCAAGGCGCCAAAGGTCGGTTTCCAGATCAAGCCGTCCGAACAAATCTGAAAGCAGAGAAGAAACTGTTCAGAACTGTTGAATACCCTCACAGAATTTGTAATGGTTTTAATGGGAATGGTATTGGTTTTAATGGAATCTCTAATGGTCCCTGTGAGTTTCTACTGGTAATTTGTTGCCTTCTATTGGTGGCATGTTATGTCTAGAGGATACCATAAAGGACCAATAATGGAAATGGTAATGGTTTGTAATGGTATTTGTAGTGGAAACCATTCGAATTTCTGCGATGGTTTCTATTGTTTTTTTGGGGGGGTTTTCAGCAGGTTAAATACTGAACCTCACGTCCACGCAGCACGTGCCCTGCTTGTTCAACAAATAGGCTATATGATGCATCAAATGTTAAAAGTAGTAAATCACCTGTTGTTTCACTCTTTGGTCTTCTTCTCGGCGTTCTGAAGCTTCTCGACGATTTTGCGCTCGTGCCCAGCGGGGTTGTGGCGGTTGGTGTTACAGCTGGCCTCCTTCTTCGTCCTGCCTTTGCGGCTCGCGCCCTCTAGCGGTCACACAGAACAGCGCGCGCGCACATAAGAACAAGGTTAAAAGCCTGCTACAGCAACAGCTACCTCCTAAACACTACATGCATGGTATGCAAAAGTTTGGTAATATAGTGTGCTAGTTATAAGCTAGGGTTGCATAGAGTACTTTTCTGACATGCTATTAAGTACCAAAAGTGTGCGGGTTTTTTTTTTATTACGTAACCTAACTCGAGCACAAAACTTCAAAACACTAGATTCATGCTGACTTCACGTGCTTCTCGGATTATTCTGTTTTTCAGTTGCGAAGCCGTAGTTAAGACGTTTTTGTGTTTAAATGCACTGTTATGTTATTTTTAGTTAGTTTCGTTTACTTTACTTTATCTCGGTTTATTTTAGAAGCTTTCTAAAAAAAATTATGGGTGTAATCCAGTGTCAGTGATTTAGTATATGACTACTAAAATGAAAGTTATACAGTATTTATAAAAGTAAAGAATTCACTGTGCCGTGATTGAAGAGTAAAGGCTATATAACTCGGGATCATAATTATTTCCGAGGTTTACTTGCATTTAAAACTTACAAAGATGTTCAGGATTATGTTCAGGTATTAGACGGGGAACTCTTATTTACGATCATTCCTGCAGCACTTGAATGCTGCATATTTTATGCTTGTCAACAATGTTTCTGTACTACTCTGGACCCAAATGCAGAAAGCGTGCTTAAAGGAGCCTAAGACAAAATTGTAGAAACAAAGTGTGAGGGGAAAGTGAGAGGAACAACATCAGACTGGAATACAAACAGTTAAAAGTAGCTGAAAGTTTGTTCAAGTCGTGTTTAATGGCTTACCCGTGTATCTGTCTGTCAGATTGTAGTAGTCATATTCGTCGTAGTAGCGATCCTCAAAGGTGGAGGGCTTCAGGTTCTTAACGTCCACGTGACTCATTCTGCTCAGCTACAGTAAGTGCTCTAGACTTAGAACAAGGCAGAGTGTAAGCCAAGAATAAAGGCAAAACTCGCTGGAGATGCGGCTCTTCAGACACTGTTGTTTATTGTGTTGGATTTTGTCTGCCAGGCTTTATATAAAGAGAAGCAGCTCCTCCTTTCCAGCCTGAGTCACACAGTTGCATCAGCTTGGAGTTAATGTTTCATTAAAGAGCCCTTCACACATCAACAAACATACCATTATCAGATGACCTTGTTTGTTTTAGTTCAACAGACTTTATTGTTTTTATAGTGACTTTATGAATAACATTGCAGTTAGTGTACATTTTAGGTAAGAAACATATCATTAAGCTGTTTTTCTTCTGAAAAGGGAGTTTCTGGTTTTGAGCAATCAGACTATTCCTCCTCTGTCCATATCCATGTCAAGTGCACAACTTTAGGTTTGATTACAGCTGGGAATGTTTGTCTCTCTTGACCACACCTGGGTGTGTTCAGCCACTTCCCACACCATCAGTCTTTTGACAGACTGATGTTTTTTTTTTTGTTTTTTTTTTAAACACAGTTTTGTATATTCATTTTAAAGATGGATTCAAGAATTTTCCTATGTAAAACTAATATTTTGTTTTATTTTATCAGGTTCAAGTTTCAAGATTTTCTTGTCATGTGCACAAGTACGGTGCACAATATGAATACGAATATGAAATTCTTATTGCATGTTCTCCTGCAACAGCATGACGACAATAGACACAAACCTACAATTCTCCATATAGTAATAATTGCACAGTTCCTCGCCTGACTAGAGAGTAGCACAGTATAAGTTAACTGTACAGTCCCACAGTCCAGATTATATTTGGGTATTGGAAGATAGTAGTTGAATAAATGGTGAGTGCGTACACAATTACAGCAGAGTGTAAAGCTACAAAGTGCTCAGTGGCAAAATGCAACATATTGCTGGAAATGCTACAAAGGAGAAGTGATATTCAGTTATTTATAGTAAATACAGCTGTACAGTATATACAGTATATATACTATAATAGTACAGTATAGTATCATATGTGCAATATGCATATATCTAATAATACATGCATATATATTTATAATATAGTATCATACATACAATATGCATATATCTAATAATATATGCACAGCATGTGACAGGTTTTAAGTCAGAAGTCTTTAAGTGACAGTGTCTGCAGCAAGGGTGTGACAGTTGCAGAGGTAATGCAACAAGTTATTGTTACTATTGCTAACAGTCACTTTAAAATTATAGGTGTAAAATCACTGATGATAGCCCATCTTTTGCTATGCAGAATTTGTAATTGTGGTCCCTTTCCATTGTTGCACAGGGTACAGGAGAACTGGTTAATGGTGCACAGCAACATATAGAGTACAGTAAATTATTGCATAATGAAAATGTGCATTTACAGGTGGGTGACAAATTGAAAACTCTGTTGTGCTGTAGGAGGCATTTTGTTGACATGGTTTGGTTGCAGTCCTTGGTTCGATCCTGAGCTTGGGCTACTGTCTGTGTGGAGCTTTGCATGTTCTCCTTGAGTCTGTGTGGGTTTGCTTTGGGTTCTTTGGTTTCCTGCCACCTCCCAAAAGCATTGCAGTAGGTGATTTGCCCATAGATGTGAATGAGTGTGTGAATGAGTGTGTGCATGGTGGACTGGTGTCCCATCCAGGGTGTGTTCCTGCCTCCTGCCTAGTGTTCCTGGGATTGGCTTCAGATCCATAAGGACCAGGACTAGGATAACTCTTTACTAAATATGGAATGAATAGTTTGGTTCCACTTGTCCTCTCAAGCATCACTGCTTATCATTACAAAGTTATTCTAGGTAAAAAGGTAACTTATTACCTTTTTAGATTGTAGTGTCTTAATTTCTCCCTGTTTTATACCTTCAGAAATGGGACATGCTGGCACAAAACTTGGGAAAGTATAGATGAGTCTATTGAAACATCATGCATACAGCCAAGATTTCAGTTCAGATTACCAAACACAGCAGCAAATCTCCCTTTCTCTGTAAATATATTCCATACCAAGGTTATATATTTTGTCTATGTCTGTCTCATTGCCTTCTACAAGTGATAATCTTTCCTAACATCACATAGCAGTGACATTCCTCTGTCCTTCTTGCACCTGCACCATCATCAAAAGACCCAACTGAGGAACTATCTTTTGAAAGAATGGTGTTCATTACAACAGTATAGCTGAGAAACTTGAAGAAGCTGTTCTGATGGCTTATGGTGGCCCAACACCTTATTTTTTCCTTTAATTTATCACCTGTCTGTATGTGATAAACTGGCCAGTAAATGTATTGTGGAATTACATGTACATCAAATGACATTATATACCTTTTTGTATCAGTTCTTGTTACATAATTGTCAGATAAATCTTGTGGCTTAAGTTTTTCCTTTTCTTGTTTTTAAATGAAACTATACATGCTCTATTTTCATTGTGTAACACTGAAAAAAATACTTTGTTTTCAAAGTTATCTCTAACAACACTGCTAGTCACTCTGCCCTACATCCCGTCTTGTGTGTTTACACTGAGTGCGTGCAGAGCATGGAAAACGTGACACACTGGAAACGTGACACACTTATGTTACACATACTTTCTGTGGTGTTTCGAAAGACGTTCTGATGGTTTTCTGATTCACATTCAGTGAGTAATGTTCAACTGCACAGTTCTTTGTTGTATATTTTTAGAGGAATGATCTTTAGAGGCTTTCTGTAAACGTCCTGTGTTTTGGGTCTGACCACAGTGATGGTGAGAAATACAGAGTGAGTGAGTTTTAGTGCTGAAGTCTGGAATGTTCCACAGCACAAGCTGCACCATGTGTTTATGAGTACAGTGAGTGTGTACACAGCAGATACTCCTCTGCATATTTCGTGCTTCCTTTCCAAAGCACAGCTCAACGTCAGAAGGACAAACTGTACAATTCCTCCTGCTGTGTCTGTCTCAGTCTGTCCAGGTCACATGCACACCACCAGTTAGTGCTGACTCTCATCATTTTTTATCTAATTATTTCTTAGTTGTTGTTTTTTTTTAATTTCTAGACATCTGTAAAACCAACACATCGTGTAAATAATTCTTGTATTTCCTTTATCTGATTTATTGTTCTCTTTCCTTTCCTCTTGGTTTTCTCATGATCTGGTTTATGATCTGGTTCTTGGCTCTAAGTGTAACGTCATGTGAGAGTGAAGGACTTGGTACAGTAAATATTTGCATTATTAGCTCAGCTCAGCAGTCCTCAACTAGCAGCTTTTTGCTATTAAAACATGCCTCTCTCACTCTTTCTGAGTTAGACTGAGGTCAGGATCTCCCTGTTTTGACACAACCCTGTTTAAAATGAACTTTGCATCATCATGCCATCATACTTTGCACTCTCACAATGTCGGATTTATTTATGTAGATTAGATAACAATATCTAATCTATGGCTTCTGGGAATTAAAAGCTTTCTCTTCTTCTTTTCTCTTTGGACACTTTTTGTCAGGCATGCTAGAAACGCTCTTGGCTGGAGTGAAAGCACAAAAAAATGTAATGCTGCCTAGAGTCCGTCAATCTGTTGCTACTTTAATGGTTGGAGTGGTTTGTGGTTAAACCATGTGCATCTACATACATGAGCAAATGAGATGATTTGTAAAATGAATATTAAGAACAGTATTTCAATCTAACATCAGAAGATAGATAGATAGATAGATAGATAGATAGATAGATGGCATTCAGTAGTACACTTTGTTTTTTTGTAGATGTTGGCAATGGCATTATTCATTCTTTCATTTATTTTTAGTAACTGCTTCCATGGAAAACTCTTTTCAACATCTGAGCTGTTTTTTTCTGTGCAAGGTAAGATGTGTTTTATTTTCGATAATATATAATCCAAGGCATATTGGACAATAAAACTGTCCAAGAGATGTCCAAGAGCAAGAGATGTTTTGTATAATGCTCAGTAGTTTATGAAGAATAGGGCCCCATCATAATTTGAACCCAGTCTTCCTAATAAACTTGGTGATCCTGTTGCCCTTTGCTGCCCTCAGCTGACTTCCCCTAGCACACTGCTGCATAGAGAAAACTAACAGTCAACTCGTTCCACATAATAATGCAGTTAAATGATCTGAGCCACTTCAGAAAGTAAAGACTACTTTCACCCTTGTCTTGTATAGTACCTCAGATCACAGTTCCACCAACAAATCCTTTGTCTTTATAATGAGGATGGTGATGATGATGACGATGAGGAGGAAGCATACTGTATATATAAGCTAAAATAGAATACAGTTAATTTGTCCTTAAAACTAACGCATGCAACAATAAAATGAGAAGTGATTTTAATCTAATCATTTAATATAGACTACTGTATTTTATTTAGTCAGAAATTTCTATTCAACCACTCTTAATTTATTACAAATGATTCAGCTTATATATTGGTGTTTGGGCAAATTTGTTAATACAGTTCACTTTTTTTCATTTCTTCCAGTACATTTTTAAGCTGATTTGGCGAGCATTACATATGAGCTCACTACATAAACTACACAGATTTGGACCATAATGTCTGAGATTAGAGGAAAATATGCTATCTGTAGATGTTTATGAACAGGTTTGGAACCCGTGTGCTGCTACACTGTCAGGTAAATTGTATTAAACTGTACCTTTGCTTCATTGGGGTGGTTTGAACCTTTAATATACATCTTTCATGCAGAAATGTGGATGTTCTATACCTTTAAAATGTTTGAAATATCATAAATGTACCATAATTACTTTTTAGAGTAAAGCTTTAAATATATGCTCCATGCACCTATAGGTAAAAGACACCCACTAAAGGTACAGAATATGTGAGAATACCACCTCAGCGACATGGAGAGGTACAGTTTACTTGTTTTTTTGTTTTTTTTTGGGGGGGGGGGGGGGGGGTTCTGAGAGTGTACCTATCTTAGCTGATGTTATTGATTAAATAGCTTTTATTGTTATGGTATACTTTGACAGGTATAATTAGTTTTATATAATTATGATGATGCAAATTGAATATCCTATACTGCAATCCCACTATCTACCTGCAACAAATTTAATGGCAAGTGGGTTTTGTAATGAATGTCACACATATATTCATAAATACTATCATTTTTAATCAGGGTGAATGTATAGAGATGTTAGTTGGTCATTTCAGTCCTTATTTGATCATTAAAACGTTTAAAAAAAAGTATGTTATATAGATCATTGTAATGGTTTAAGATTGCATAAACAGGGGAACTGTAAATACATTTCTGTCCCTGTGTGTATTTAATTGTGACTGTTGAGACGCGTTTTCAAAACATGCCCTGTACAGCTTGTCCCTCCCAGGCTCCTGTACAAGGCCTAACCAACCCGATTCAAAACCGAAAATAAAGCTTCTAAATTGAGGTAGCTGTAGATATTTAATTAAAATATCTGCTGTAGATATTTAATTAAGGTTTTTGCGCACTGCCAATGCAAAGAGGCTTGTACATGGCGTTATTAGGCTGTTCAGTACATTTAGAAGAGCTATAAGCTTTTATTAAAATGCACTTGTCCGGATAATGCTAATGCTAATGCTAGCAGGACTGCGTCCCACCAGTGAGGCTGCGCGCTAACATTCATTCTCCTTTAGCGACTGTGAGAAAGAGTTGATGATCTGTTTGACTGATGCATAGTGCAGATGCTGTAACGTGCACTGTATGTTCTCTATGTACTGTGTATATATATATATATATATATATATATTGCAGTAACTCAGTTAATGCAAATCTGAAGATTGCGTTTAAGTGAAATGTGCATCAGTGTAGAGCAATGCACATGGGTCTGTACAGTATGTACACAAATAGGGGCATTGCTCAACAATGTCCAGTAATGCAATGAGAATAAAAGAAATAACACATTCAGTGCCAGTTGTCTCACATCTAAACTCAGGCTGATTTACTTTACTCAGGAGCTGTTTGTGTGGATCACTATTCTAAGAGGAAAAATGAAACTTGTGCACTGTTTTCTTGCAGGTTCAATGGCTTTAGTGTCTGCAGACACCAAAATTGCTGAGCTGCTGACTGAGCTCCATCAACTAATCAAACAAACTCAGGTAAATGTTTAACTAAACCTCACCCAAGTTCTAACAGGGAGACCCCATCATTCATCTTAACATATATTTACTCATTTCATAATAAGAAGAAGAAGAAAAAGAAGAAATTTTATTTCTCAAACTCAATGTCGCTAGAAAAACCCATGACAGAAATGACAGTCGCGACAAAAGAAGGGCAAAACAATTATAACGAATTAAAGCATTCTTGAATCAGAATTAATAGATGTGATAGAATAAGGATAAATAAACGGAAGCATAATGACAGAGGATGGGTAGCATACCAGAAGAAACGCAAAGCCACAGGTGACATAAGCAGGAATAACTGTATATTAATCAGTCCAACAAACACATCAACTTCAACAAATGTGGGACTGAGTGAAGAGATTTGTTTTTATTTCAGCTCTAGAAATGAATTCCACAGTTTGTTAGTGATAACACTATTTAATATCAGTTTATTTGGTTGTTTAACTGTAATCATTAGGTTCTACGGTGATTAATTTGTTAGCGATTATTATCATGTGTCTGAATCTGGACCCGGATTGCATGTCAATATTTGCTTGAGATCATGTGATCTTTTACACACTTTTCCTCCTCTTTGTGCCATACTTTGCTAGATGTTTTGATTCTTGCAAAGTAGAGTATCTTCTGATTCATTTAATGCTAAGTGCAAATAAATACGCTGCTCAGACTTGCAAAATGCCAGGATGTTTGTGGTGTAATGGCGCCGTTTGCCGAATTAAAAAAATCAGCTCTCTCCACAGCACTTTTCGCTAGGCGTGTTTGTTTGTAAAAACGTGTTATAAATTATAGTCGAACATGTGGAATTGCTTTCCAGTGGTGCTTATTAAATCACTGATTTTCAGGAGGAGCGCTCACGCAGTGAACACAACCTACTCAACATCCAGAAGACACATGAAAGGATGCAGACAGAAAACAAAAGTGAGTCTACATTATCAGCATTCCTCATTTTTTTTCTTTATTAAAAGCTGTTCTGTACTAACTAGCAGTACACAAGAACATCAGAACTTTTTCTTTCCTCAGCCTCTCCATACTATCGGACAAAGCTGCGTGGACTGTACACCACAGCAAAAGCAGATGCAGAGGCTGAATGCAGGTAACTACAATATAGTACACATCCACCATTCATCTGCCAAATATTTGGATCCACAGTTTAGTTGAACCTTGCTCCGTCTCGACCCAACTGCAAAAGATAAAACCCACAAATCAAAAACTATGTGAAGCACTGATATGAAATTTTTGGCGCAACAGAGGTCTCCTTTTATCAGTAATCTCTTATTACTGATGTAGTAACTAAACACTAGAGCACGAATGCACAAATCTCTGTTTTATTTGGATCGTACTTAGGGGGACTGTGATGAGAGAGCTCCATCTTGTGGTATTGAATACATGGCTGTATATGTTGGTGACTTTCTAATGTCTCTATATGTAACACAATATATATGTAGCGATATCTGACATTTTCCATGTTTTCTTCCACAGTATATTGCGCCATGCTCTTGACAAGATTGCAGAAATTAAATCACTACTGGAGGAGAGACGTATTGGTGAGTTATTCAAAGTGCGTGTCAGTGTTTAGGGGTTTATGCATTGTGCATTCGAAATCACAAACCAGGCAATAGAATTTGAAGTCTTTAGAGGTGTCATGGTCACTGGAACCTTTGGTATTGGAGACAAAGTGCAATTTCTGGTGCCAAAAGTTCCAGTACATTTGATAACAGCTGATTGACACATGTGGCCTCCACCTCTTTCTCGTCTCCCAGCTGCAAGGATGGCAGGGGTGTACAACGACAGCGACCCACCCAGGAAGACCATGCGCAGAGGTGTTCTGATGACCCTGTTACAGCAATCTGCAATGACACTTCCTCTATGGATTGGCAAACCGGGTGAAAGGTACTGGCTCGCTTTCTACACTTTTCCATCCTTTGATTATCCTAACAGTGGAGTAGTGAACCATAATACTGTTCCTGTTGTTTCTCTGCTTTAGTCCACCCCCTCTGTGTGGAGCGATATCTGCGAGCAGTGACTACGTGGCTAAGCAGGGTGATAAGGTGGCAGCTCGAGTGAAGGCTGTGGATGGTGACGAACAGTGGATTCTGGCTGAAGTGGTCAACTACAACCACTCCACCAACAAGTAACTATCTACCAATTAAACCTACCAACTCCCACTTTAACATCTGTAGAACCAGAAGTGACTGTCTGAAACTAAGAAATGGTTAAACTTATCTGTTACTTGTAGTTGGGTTCTGAATCTAACTTCATGCATGTCTACATTCTTTTCTTAGGTATGAAGTGGATGACATTGATGAGGAAGGAAAGGAGTAAGTGGCATCGCTAATATTTGCATTTATACCACAGTGCTGTTAAATTCTTGAATCTGATTGGTCAAAAGGTGTTGAGTAATTTTCTATAACAGCAGCTCTGACAGTAGTGCTGGCTGTCATTCAAAGTCAATTCTCATATTTATAGCAGCAACTTATTCCCAAGGACTTGTATGGCGGATGTTCCACCTAATCTAAGACTAATAATAAACAGATTAAAAAAGATGCTGTTATTTAACATAGAACAACATGCATTATATGGCCAAAAGTTTGTGGACACCTGACCATCACACCCATATGGGGTTCATCCCCAAACTGCTGCCACAAAGTTGGAAGCACACAATTGTATAGAATGTTTTTGTATGCTGTAGCATTACAATTTCCTTCCACTGGAACTAAGAGGCCCAAACTAGTTCCAGCATGACAATACCCTCTTGTACAAAGCGAGCTCCATGAAGACATGGTTTGCCATTAGGTTAGAGTGGAAGAACTTGAGTGTCCTGCACAGAGCCCTGACCTCAACCCCACTGAATGCCTTTAAGATGAACTGGAAAGCTGACTGCACCTCACTAATTCTCTTGTGGCTGAATGAGCACAAGTCTCCACAGCCACGCTCCAAAATCTAGTGGAAAGCCTTCCCAGAAGAGTGGAGGTTATTATAACAGCAAAGGGGGACTAAATCTGATTTGGGATGTTCAACAAGCCCATATAGTTGTGAAGGTCAAACCTTTGGTCATATAGTGTATAATCATTGATATGGTGAAGCTTTCTGGAAGGAGATGTTTATTTAACATTTAAGGAAGGGGTTTCCAGTGCCAGCTCTTTGTAAACATCAGTAAAATTTCCCCCACGGGAAAGTCTTCAGGTCAGAGGACTTTCCAGTTTCTCGGTAACTGCATTTTCTTGTCTTATTAACTTAGAGAGAGAGAGAAATAGAGGTTGGTGAGGGAATGACTGTTTATAGCTGTTATAACTTAAGTGATAACAGGGACTAACTTGTTTCATCTACTTTCCACAATATTAATGTACCCTAAAACAGTTGCTGTTATTGGAAAATAATCAACTTCAGGGTGATAACAACAACTCCTCTTTGCATCGAGTTGCATTACACCACCCTGTCATGGATTAGTTTCCTATGACCTTCTTTACTTAAACTACCATTGTATACTTCAAAGATTTTTTTCATCACGTCTCATTCCAAGTGTATGTTACATTCCTCTCTCCTGACTACACTCTCCTCTCTTGCTCTAGGAGACACACTCTAAGTCGAAGAAGAATCATCCCACTGCCACAGTGGAAAGCCAACCCAGAGACAGACCCTGAGGCACTGTTCAGCAAAGATCAGCTGGTGCTGGCTCTCTACCCACAAACCACCTGCTTCTACAGAGCCCTGATTCATAACCCCCCACACCGGGTGAGCACTGGAGGCACAGTTTGGGAAAAGTGGTGATGCACAGCATATAAATAAAGACAGTTGTGGAGGATTTACAAGGTGTACTTCTGGTTTTGAGAACATATTTTAACATCCAAAGCCATGGCAAATTAAATTAAATCAAGTTTTGAAAAATGATCAAATATCCATTAGGTTTCAGAAATGGCATGGAATATTTCATTAGCCCCATTATTCTCATTACTATTAATCGGTTTGGGTTTAAAATAAAAGAACATGGTTTAGAGGACCACTGTACAGGACAGGTGCTCAGGGAATGAATCTGATACTTAAGCTTTAAATCCTGCAAATGTCAGTATTGTGGCAAATTATGGACTGGTTATCCACAAAAAAGCAAACAAGGGGATTTTTTTGAAGTTATGAAAAGTCATGAAAGTTAATATAATATAAAATAAATAATATAATAATATAAAGTAAAAATGTGTTTACTTAGTTATAAGTGTGTAACTGCTCAAACATTTTCAAAGTAGCTCCTTTCAGTTGCTAGTAAAACATTTATTTCTTCCTTCCTCGGGTCATTGAGTCGTCATTGTGATGTTAGTTCTGGTGTTTGTCAGTATTAACTTTCGAAACTCGCTGTACTCTTCAGGCTTTATTGTAATGCCAGTCTTTGAAATGACTTGTGATAAAATGACGCCTGCCCCAAGCCTCTAACTTCACCAGATCTTGGTCCTTCATCAGCAGCATTTTGTTGTTGAAACCAAATTGATTTTGCTGGCAGAGATCTGATTCTTGTGCGTTCAAAACTCATAGAACAGTTCAAAATTAGGCACAAGCTCTGGAACTAGCACTCTGTCCAGAGTGGTAAATGTCTGTTCATTCCACTTGTACAGAGCAGGAAAAGCTAATAGCTCTGTATCTGAGAATGAAAGAATAGATTCTTCTAATGGTTTTATATATATAATGTAAAATTTTCAATTATGCATTCACCCAGGCAGAAAGTATGCGGCTCAATTTATATGCAATATAATTTTCTACATCTTATGACAAAAGAAAAAAGACAAATTAAATAATCTAATAAGTAAATATGCCCAGCTATTTTAATCATATTGTTTAAATCGCAGCCCCAGGATGACTACTCGGTGCTGTTTGAAGACACGTCCTATGCAGACGGCTACTCACCACCTCTCAACGTAGCCCAAAGATACGTAGTGGCCTGCAAGGAGAACAAGAAAAAGTGAGGAAGAGGATTGAGTGGATGAAGATCTGGACCTGATTAAGTGGTCTTTAAGTAGGAGGACTGGTGTAGAATCAGACTCCTGCTGCATATAGTCACTACGTCACTAAATGCATCTGAGACCAGGACTCAATCTGAAATGACTGAATACCAGCTCTGATTAAAAATGTACCTGGGATGGGCTAAATATGTGTATATATTTGTACATGACTCTTGGATTATCATTGGTATGAATGGTGAAATAGCATAATTTGCGGTATGTGTAGATCATATGTTTTTTTGTACAACATTCCTGTCAGTGTGGGGCCAAAGAAAACGACTGCAGATATACATTTTAACAAAATAAAGGAGAAAAAAAATGGTTTCTGCTTACTGTTTAATGTCTGGGTGTGAGGAATGTTATGAATGTTCACACATGAATTAATTACAATAATTATATGTATTATTGCAGGGGTGGGAGGGGGCACAGTGGTTTAGTGGTTAGCACATTTGCCTCGCACCTCCAGGTTTGGAAGCTCAAATCCAGCCTCCGCCCTGTGTGTGTGCAGAGCTTGTGTGTTCTGCCCGTGCTTCGGGGGTTTCCTCCAGGTACACCAGTTTCTTCCCCAGTCCAAAGACATGTGTTGTAGGCTGATTGGCATTTCCAAATTGTAGTGTGTGAACGTGTGTGTGATTGTGCCCTGCGATGGGTAGGCACCCGGTCCAGGGTATCCCCTGCCTTGTGCCCCAGGTTCACTGGGATAGGCTCCCCTGTCTAGTATAAGTGGGATGGATGGATGGATGGATGGATATGTATTATTGCATTTAAGTAAACTGAAGTCCATGGAATTTGAACACTGGTTTTTGGTTTCTGTGGGTGGAAAGTTAAATGAAAAGCTCTGAGGGAACATATTTGCCTAATGTCTGTTTAAACTTTTACATGGAAATGCTGAATGAAGATTGAGAACTGGTAATAATACCCATACGTATTTTGGTGAGAGGATGTATTTGTGATGGGAATATAAGGCAATCTTTTTTTATACCCATCTTCTCTCTTATCAAAGTACTTCAAGGCAACAAAAACAGAAAAAGAATGGCTCGCGCGCGCCGCCGCCGCCGCTTCCGGGTTTGTTCTGAACTCCTATTGGCTGAGAAATAACTTCCGCCTCCACACAGCGGTGACGCGCGGAATTTAAACATGGCTGAAGTGGTAAGACATGTTCATTGGTCGTATTTTATGCAGCAGTTATTGTTTTTGTGACAGCTTACGTGCTGTGATCGCGAGTCTTGGTGTGATTCCTCTGTTACAGTGATCTGTAGTTAGCTTGCTAGCATCATAGTAACATCACAGCTACACTATGAGGCTAGCTCACAGCTAACTCAGTAACAGTTTCAGAAGAAATCATGAACCACAGGGCTCAGTTCAGGCTCAAAGTAGAGAAAGACCCACCAGTGGTGTTTGTGTTCCAGCTATAGATGTGTTAGGTTAGCTAAAGTTACCAGGTATTACCAGTATTGTTCACGCCTAGTCTTATTTTTATTAAAATAACATTATAGTGTTTGTGTCTGCCTTTGGCTTCCTTGGAAGGTTTTCAAAGACTGAGTAGAGTCCATACACCATGTGAAGAGTCTGTCTGTCAGATACTGCAAGATAAATGCCTGTTTCTTGATCTTTTCCTCTCTTTCCCCTGACCTGATCCAGGCATGTGACAGTGACAGTGATATTGAGGTTACGGCACAGAGCCGCCCAAGTCCACCTCCCAAGCGAAGGCGTGTCCTTGACCCTTCGGCCATCACACCTGTGCCCATTTACTCCAAAAAGGTACAGTACTAACACCAATAATCTGTCAATAATTCACCTCCAGGATGTGTTCACCTGCCATATTTTCTCTGCACGATCCGTCTGCCACTTCTCTTTGAGAGTGCTTTCTCTCAGCAGACTCGTTGCCTGCTTGCTGATGTGAATATTAAATGCTCATTATATTTATCAGACATAAAGTTTGTTGAACTTCCCTGACAACAACACTGATGTCAGCATCTGGTTAAAGCCCTGGAGATCACCAAAATTGTTTTCAAACTTCTATGACAAAATGCAACAAAGGCCCAGGTTGCTTGTGGTTAGAAACTCTGATGGTCATTAGCATTTTATTTCAGGTCACCCGCAGCCTACAACTAAATCCAGCTGTCTTCAAACAAGTGGACTGCACAGGTAGCCCTTCATTACCAGTCCAGGATACTAACTCACACTTGAAATATGTGCACTTTTGCAGCAAATAATATTGTATTAATGGTTTAGGCCATTTATGATACATCACATAAGCCCAGTACTAAACATGCCATGTAGTGTCATGTAGAAGGTTCACATTATCTATTTCAATTTGGACATAACTGTGTACGGATAAAGAATCCAATGCTGCTGTGTTTGTGGGTAGAGGTAAATGAAGACGAAGACAGACTGTGGCCTCCATTTCCGCCCAAGAGTAAGAACAAGCCAATCAGCATAATCCTGAGTGACTCTGAGGAGGAGCCAGAACCAGATAAACCTCAGTGAGTTTCACTTGTGACTTTAATGATACTTATACAAGCACAAGAATGATAAAGTGAGTAAATTACTGAATGGGTTGTTTACTAAATGTGGTTAATTTATTATATTTAATAAGCATAATAAGCAGTTGATGTGTTTTAATGATGTGAAAATACTCTAGTATAAAATGATGAGTTTGTATTGAATTAGAAATCAATCCTTAGTTAGATGAGATTATATACATGATGTTAAAAATGAAGTTTTATTTTTAAAAATCAAAATAAACCAGTATTTTCATGCCACTAATGTTCCATATTCGCTTATGTAATCTGTTTATTCATGAAATTCACTTACAAGTGAGGCAGTATTTTCTCTGTCCTTCTCCCTCTCCCCCCTTTCTCCCATCTTGCTTTGCTCCATAACTCAGACTGGTGAGCCAAACCCCCTCTTCACCTCCACCTCACTGCATCCCACCTGTTTTGAAAACTAACCGAGCAAACAAAAAAATAAGGTGAGTGAATTATTGAAAGAAAAAAAGAATAGGGCTTTTATTAATAAGAAAATGTAGGAATTAATTTTTATAGAAAATGAACACAAGACTCAAAATATGGATGTTGTGACAAATAGAGATTTTTTTGCGTTTAAAGTGCAGACATTTTAAATAATCAGTGTTTTAGTTCCTTACTGTGCATTTTATAAAGTAAGCAAAGAACATAATGGCACTGAAAAACTGAAGTGGTAAATGTATTAGTAAAACTGCTCTCCACAGGGGTCAGAAACATAATCTTTATAACAGTGACAGTTAATGACAGTACAAATCAAATTTTCTTTGAGCTGAAGAATTTATTGTAGAATTTTTCATTGTTTTAGACAAATCAACCAGAAACTGGCTACATTTAGCTCGCTCATGTGTTTAACATCCAAAAGACCTGAAGATATTCCAGACTTCAGTGACTGTTCCTCCCACATAAACAAGTGCCATGATGATGACAACGAGATTATAATCATTTCCTCTGAGGATAAAAAGAAGAGACGTCCAGCCAAACCTAAGCCCAGAAAACGTGCTCGAGAAATCTCACTGAAATTTCGCTGGAGAATGGACGTGCACAAAATTCCAGTGCTTTTAGTAAGATGGAGTGTTTTCCCACAGTGATAACAACACAGTGTACTATGCAATATAATTTTTGCTAAGGGAATCTGAACTGTTTCTGATGTTACTTACTTCAGCAATACAATATAATGATCTGATTTTCATTTGCAGACAGATCCTCTGAGCAAGGCTGTAGCTCAGTTATCTGTCAAACTTAAAGTCCCAGCCTCTAAAATACTGCTAATGAGGAATGATGATGAGCTTCCTGTGCACTCTACAATCACGCAGTTAGATCTGGGCATTGCGGACATCATAGGTGAGTGAATATTTTCTGATTAATCATTTTATAGGGATTAGTCATGGCTGACTTTTTTTTTTCTCTACTTGCCTTTTGTGCCTGATCTATCAGATTGTCTTGTGATAACCGATGACGAAGATGAAAGCAGATGTGATGTCATCACTGTGCGACTGCAGGGCAAAGAAAAAGGATCTGCACAGGAATATTCCTTGCGTAAGGTCGGTGAAGTTCCAGATCTTTTTTTTTTTTCCTTTTTTTTTTTGAGGACTTTATGTTGTCCTCCTTAGCACAATGGCATACCTCTTTATTCTTTCTTATTGATTTCTTACTCTTTCCGCCACTCAGGATGCTCCTCTGGGTTCCATCCTGTCACAATACACTTCAGGTCTGTCTGCCAGTGCTAAGCGCAAGGTCAAATTCCTCTTCGATGGGTTAAAGGTGACGCACAATCAGACACCTTCACAGCTGGACATGGAGGATGGTGATGTCATTGATGTCTGGGCCTGATTTCTGTAACAATGATGTTTCATATCAACTGCCTCATTTGCTATTTTTTTTCTTCCTGAGGTTAAAATTAGAGTGTGTGTTTAAATTTTGTCTAATTTAAAAGTGTACATATATTTCTACATCATGTGAACATTTTTAATATACATATTAGTAACAATAATAAAAGATTTGCTGTTATCCAGGGTCAGTTTGTTGAGTTGGGTCTACATTTAACTGAAATGAAGCTTTAGTATAAGAACTATTTGGGGGGGTGACAAAGATATGCAGTTTAAAATGAACACTGGCAGGGTTTCTTGTTATCTAATTGATGACTGGCTAGTCATTGCATGACTAAATGCTTTGTTTTGAAGTTACTCCCGATCACTGATAGGAGAAAACATTAGACATTAGGCTTAAATCTCAAAAAATAAAGCTTTAAAGGGCCAAATTGTGATGGCTAGACAACTGGGTCAGAGCATCTCCAAAACTGCAGGTCTTGTGGGGTGTTCTGGGTATGCAGTGGTTAATTCCTACCAAAAGTGGTCCAAGGAAGGAAACGGTGAACCAGCAACAGTGTCATGGGCGCCCAAGGCTCACTGATGCGCGTGGGGAGCGAAGACTAGCCCATCTGGTCCAATCCCACAGAAGAGCTACTGTAGCACAGATTGCTGAAAAAGTTAATGCTGGCTATGATAGAAAGGTGTCAGAACACACAGTGCAGTTTGCTGCGTAACCGCAGACCGGTCAGAGTGCCCATGCCGACCCCTGTCCACTGCCTAGAGCACCTACAATGGGCATGTGAGTATCAGAACTGGACCATGGAGCAATGGAAGAAGATGGCCTGGTCTGGTTTTCTTTTACATGATGTGGACGTCCGGGTGCGTGTGCATCGCTTACCTGGGGAAGAGATGGCACCAGGATGGACTATGGGAAGACGGCAAGCCAGCAGAGGCAGTGTGATGCTCTGGGCAATGTTCTGCTGGGAAACCTTGGGTCCTGGCATTCATGTGGATGTTACTTTACCACCTACCTAAACATTGTTTCAGACCAAGTACACCCCTTCATGGCAACAGTATTCTCTAATGGTAGTGGCCTCTTTCAGCAGGATAATGTGCCATGCTACACTGCAAAAATTGTTCAGGAATGGTTTGAGGAACATGACAAAGAGATCAGGGTGTTGACTTGGCCTCCAAATTCCCAGATCCCAATCCAATCGAGTATCTCTGGGATGTGCTGGACAAACAAGTCCGATCGATGAGGCCCTGCCTTGAAACTTACAGGATTTAAAGCATCTGCTGCTAAGTCTTGGTGCCAGATACCATGGTTCAACTTCAGAGGTCTTGTGGAGTCCATGCTTCGATGGGTCAGAGCTGTTTTGGCAGCACAAGTGGGACCTACACAATATTAGGCAGGTGCTTTTAATGTTATAGCTGATCTCTGTGTGTGTGTGTGTGTGTGTGTGTGTGAGTGTATAAAATAGCATTTTTTAAATGGTGGATTGTGATTTCCACTACCGTAACTTGCAGCTTAGCGATTATTAAACCTTATTTTTCACATCATTTTGTTTTCCAAAATGTGCCGCGCTTCTGTTCATTATCTCATCATCATGTACTGACTACATCTGCTTTTATTAGCTACGGTTTGCGTGCAGGGGGCGGGGCTTAAACAGATGTCTTCCCCGCTGGCCAATCGACAATGAATGACGTAAAAAAAGGGGGGGTAACGAAAATTGGGAGCTAATTCAAGATGGCGCGGCGCTGTAGTGCAAATTCAGAGTAACAACCGAGACAACAAAGAAAAAGACGGTTATATTAGCGAGTTGTTTGGCATTTTCCCTCAAAAATGTTAGCGCGTCAGTCAGGCTAACATTTATACGTTTAAAGCAATATAGCTGCTTGAGCTCGGCGTTGAATTGAAGAGTGTGAAAGTGCTGTAGAAGGACTGACTTCACCCCCAGCTGCAGGTAAACAACCCGAGTCCTGACGCTTCTCTTAATCAGCATTATCTAACCTTCACAACTAACGCCACTTTTTAACTCCGTGTATGTAATTTTGTCACAGTTTCTCTTTAATATAAACAGTGTTCATATGCTGTGAAGACAGCGACGTTGCCTCATAGTGTAATGTGAGCTAAATGCGCTTCAGATCTTTATTTAATGTTACACAGACTCACAGACATTGTGTACACTTTAGAAATAATTCTCTTACTAAGATATTGTTAAATGTGATTTGCTTCAGATTTGCTATCACCGTATATCGTCTTCTCTTTTATCTTCAGGGAGTCAGCTGCTGTGCACGCGCTGCTAGAGTAACCTACTTTTTTTTGTATTTTGTTGGTCAATACAGCTGTTGGTCAATACTCAGGATATGGAGATGTTTAGTCAGCAGAAATCAATACATCTCTGTACCATTCAGCTGTCTGACTTAGGAAGAAAAAACATGATTAGTTTGCATTTCAAAGTTTGCATTTCATGTGGTGCGTAGGTAACAAGACTCAAGATTTTATTTATTTGTCACATACACAGTTATATACAATATATAACTAGCAGTGAAATGAAAACCTGGCCTACTCCTCCTTAGACTGCATTAAAAATAGGAAATGAATAAGAAATAAGTAGAAAAAAGACTATGAATAGTGCAAAAAAAAAAGAGAGAGAGACTGAGTTAAAAAAAGAAAATACAGTAAGTTTAGAAAAATGTGTGTGCTTCCACCAATAAGGCCACAGTACAAAACATTAGGCAAAATCATGAGGATAAATAGGCATGTCATGACCCTTTCTGTCTCCAGACTTGATCTGAATAAGACCTTGCATGACATCTGGCAGAACTGCACAAGCTGTTCACAGAATATGCCATGTGACTGTAATGGTTATAAAGGCAAAAGATGGACATACAATTTAATAGAAAATATTTATATCACATACAGAACAGGAGATGCGAAAAAATAATTTTTAGAAAATCCGCTATTTATGTCTTTACATTAACAAGATGACCATTGTTACTTTTTACTTGAAATCAAAGGAGCCTTTGTTGTGAAACCTAACACACTAAATGACCTGTTTGTTAAAATATTTCCGTTTACACGCTAAGACAAGGGTATGCGATCTTTATTACTCAAACTTATGTTCTAAAAAAAATAGATCATAAATATGTGAGATTTTATTAGTAATAATGTTTCCTCATTTGATTTATTTATTTATTTGTTTTTGTTTATTAATAACAATTCACGGTTCATTATTTGTTCTGCGGCCTGGCCCAAAAAGTCACTTAACAAATACAAAATAACTCAACATGCCAGATTTAGTGTTTGATCGAAACAGTGATCAGCCAGTCAGTGATTTAGTAATGACAAATAGAGTATAGTACAGGACCATAGAGAGGCACTAACTACAGACTCGTAATCTGGTATTTCAAATAAATGAATGTGCTGACATTTGGGTGACTGTGTCTGCACACTTCAGTTAAAATCTTTTATTTAAATTTAAAATTTCACCTACACAAGCTAAAGTTTCATTTCTACACTGCATTCAAATGTATTCTTGGTAAACGTTCTCTTGTATGTGTTCAGCTTCACTGAAGCAGTACATTTCATATGTGCTTGGTTATATAATTGGTCTGAGTATGTAAAGCCACAGACCACCTATCCTGTTCACTTCTGTTTTATGACTAGGTTTCTGAAATGGATCAGCACACACAAGTTAAACCTTTAAACCTCTATTGGATCTCCCTTATGCATGTTTTAGGCTCTTTTTGGTGTTGAAAGAAATAATATCTTACATTAATGCTCACTCTGTCTTCCTCTCTCCATCTCTCTCCCTGTGTGTGTGTGTCTTTTACGTACAGCAGCAATGTCTCTCGTCGATCCGAACTCAGATACCACACCCTTCTTCTCCGACGACGAAGGGGAGGGGCCAGATATAAAGGGGGAGGGGCAGTCAAATCAGCCGGATACAGAGTGTGCGAGTGGAGTGTCCAAGACGAGAGCGGTGATGACCGTGGCAGTCCTCTGCTACATCAACTTGCTGAATTATATGGACAGGTTCACTGTAGCAGGTATATATTACAGTGGATGCACATTTTGACTTTTACCGGATGGAGCTTTCATTTTAAAGAAAACAAAGACAAAGCTGTAAAAATTCAAACAAATTGATGCCATTCTCCAAACCGCCTGCACTGATACTTCTTCCTGAAGTACCATGTCAAGTTATTGTCAGGTCTTGTGAATTCTGCAGAATTGTCTAAGTAAAGAGAGAATGAGTAGACTGGAAATTGGCAGCACTGAAATTACATGTCTTTCATTTTCAGACACTGCTTTTTTTTTAGAACAGCATTCAGCATTAGCCTGACCAGACGTTAACCAAGGCTATTGATGTATCACATGTGAGACTCACGGGATCTCCCTTTCAAATGGTGTAATACAATCAGTGTCACTGAACTGTTGAATGTCTGGGTCCCAGTCAGCCAGAGCAGCTGTAATCTGGGACAGGGAGCTCTCTATAGGGGACACGTTTGACATGTGGACCCACAGTGTGTTATTTTATTTAATCAAGAAGTCGCATTTAAATTAATTATCTTTTATAAATGAGTTCTGGCCAAGAAATTATATATATATATATATATATATATATATATATA